>SJYT01004399.1:0-131602 GCA_006410635.1 Cephalophus harveyi | reverse complement strand
GGAGGGGGGCCCGGGGACAGGAGACACGGGGGCGGAGGACTCTGGGATGCAGCGCCCGTGCGGGGGGAAGGGGAGGCAGGACAGAGAAAGCTGAGGACCCCAGGAAGGCGGGGATCCCGGGGCGGGGAGAACTGGGCCGCCGCCCCGCACCGGAGAAAGCACCGTACGGCGCCCGCCGGGCTGTGCGCAGAGCCGCGGCTTCGCGCAGCGACGCCGCCACCCCCCGCCCCCTCCCCGCTCGTCGCCGCCTCCTCCTCCTCCTCCCAAGGCGACAGAAACAACAGCGCGGGAGGAGGGGAAAGTAACTCCCGGCACCTCCGCCGGAATTAGCCCCGGTGCAGTGATGACACCTTCTCGTGGCGCAATCAAGCCCCGCTCCCTCCGCAGCGAGTCCCCGCCGCCGCCGCCCTCTCCGTTTGAAAGTGGCCACCCCCCCGCCGCCGCCGCCGCCGCTCCTCCCGCCCCGCCGCCGCCAGCTGCACCAATCCGCTCGGCCCCAGTTGCAAATCAAACGCTCCCTCGCGTCTAGAAGCCACTTGCGCCGCTGGAAACGGCCGCGCCGTCCCCCCCTCCCCGAGTCCCTCCCGGGCGGCACCTTCAGACTGGGGCGGGCGCGCCGGCGAGAAACGGCTGGGAGATGGGAGCGGGAGCAGCGGTGACGGCGAGCAGCTCGGAGAGGACTCGGCTCCCGCTCCCGCCCTCAGACAGTTCTGGAAACTGTGTATCACCTCTGTCACAGGAAGCCATCCGGCGAGGAAGGCGGCGCGGAACCAACAAACAAACGCCTGCGGCCGCCCGCCGGAATCAACGCGGGGACGGCGACGGGCTTCGGGCCGTTCCCCGGGCGTGAGCGCGGTGGCCGCCCCCGCGCCGCGGGCTTTGTGCGGGGCTCCCGCGGCGCGGGCGCGGTAGGCCAGGCGTCCCCGCCCCCGAAACCCCCCACCCCGGGCCCCGGCAGCGCTGCTGGGACCGTTAGGTGACGCTCCGGCGCGGCTGAGAAAGCAGCGCCTCGGCCGCCGCCCGCCCGTCCCCATTTCCACATGGAGCCGCCTCTCCTCCAGCGCCAGAGGCGGGCCACAAAAGTTGGCCCCGGGGCCACCCAGCACCTGCCCACGTGCCGCGGAGGTTAGCTCCCGGGTCTCCCCCGTCCCGTTCCCCCCCGCCGCCCTCGGCCGCCAGGTCACCTATTACCGGTGGGAGGGGAGAGAGGCTGCTATTTAAACGCCCGCGGAAGTTGAGGCACCCCCACTGGCGGGTGCCGTGCACCTGCCTCCCGCCGCCGCGCTCCGCCACTTTGAGCAGCAGCCGCGTCCTCGGCCCCGCCTCCTGCCCGCAGGCGGGCGGGGGGAGCGGGAAGGAGGTGGAAGGGATCGAATTTCCCTAGCAAATGGGACCGTTCCGACAGGATTCGGTTCCCCGGTCAACATTCCACATTCCATCCCTCTCCCGCATTTGCAAGCCAGCGCCAACAACCCGGAAAGCCTGCTGGCTACAGAACAACAGCCCCCAACTCACAAATACACACTCACAGGCACAGGACACGTGCACTTGAAGGGCTTCGCAACTTGCAGTCCCGGGGTGCACCCTGCACGTTTTCAGGCGGACCAAGCGACACGACACGACCCTCACAATTTGCAGACGGTGCCAAAGGTTGCAATTTGCAATCCGTTTTAAGTTCATGGTTAATCTGTAGTTTGGTCTACCAATGCAACTCCTTCCTAATTTCACCGATAAAGGGTTTTACTCCTCACAGGCAGTCTCGCTATAAGTAAAAGGTCCGTTCACTAAAAACCCAATTGGGAAGAATCTAATTGCTAAACTGTCCCTGCACCCCCCCTCCACCCCTCCCTCACTGCCCTTGAATTGATGCAATGAATATTTTGGACATGTGGTGACGCGGTGATAAGAGGGCTTGCAGCTACCCTACACGGATGTACCTATACCGACACCTATGTTTGTACTATACAGTCGTCGTCCCTTCCCCCGCACCACCACCACCACGGTCACACACACTCTGGATTCATATATGTACCCGGACCTTGTTCTGCCATTGCCATCTGTCTACCAAGTTGCTATTATGCTTTCCACTTCCATGCAACCTAATGCACTTTGGCTGTTTAAAAAATTCTATAACTAAAGCCAACTAAACTGGGTTTCTACTCCTGAACGCGTTTTAATTGATGATTCGCCTGAAAACCGCATGTTCTTCGCAAATCCAAAAGAAAAAGCTCTTAAGTCTTCAGCCCCCAAAACTGAAAAATAATCATAATAAAACTTACTGATCCAATACACATCAATTCTCAGGATCCAAAAATCATCCTCTCCTTCTCCTCCTCTGGCCCCCGCCCCGGCAATGCCCAAGTTACTGGTGGGATAGTAACGCTGCGCCCGGCGGCTGCCGGCCCTCCCTCCTTTGCTACATATCGAGAACCCAATCTTTTGGCGCCATATTAATGACGTACTATATTATTTCCACTAGGCAGCGACCTTCGGCATTAAATTACTCCCGAGAACTCCCGAGCAAAGCAACAAAACCATCAAATATGGCTGAGCCTCTCGGCTCGTCCTGCAGCCGCCGCCGCTGCCGCCGCCGCCGCCGCGGAATCGGAACGCGCACACGGACCCACACGCGGATACGCGCGGACTCTCGGTCGGCGCGCCCTCCCCGCGCGCCCCCCACGGCCCGCGCGCGTACCTGCTGCGGAGGGGTTCGGCCGCGGCGCTGGGCTCCTCGCCGCTCGCTCCGCGCCGCATGAGTTCGGGCCGTGGCGGGCTGGCGGACGGAGTGGCGGGCGGGGAGCCGGGCGGGCCCCTGCTCTCGCCGGCGCGCACACACCCGGCGCTCGCGCAGGGAGGCACTCTCGGACGGGCGTTTGGCTTGTTATGGAGGAAGGACTGTGTGAATCAAACTCATTTCTGGGTCACTGCTGCCACAGGGGGGAGCACTTTAATCCCTTGCCAAAACGAGAGGGTGGGGACGGGAGGGCGGAGGGAGCTCGCCGGGAACCGCGGTGCGGGGGGCTCTGGCCCTCGTTAACTCTTCGCGGCCCTCGCCGTAGCAGGCTCGGCCTGTGTTAGCAGGGGCTTGCAAAGAGCCGCATGCTTCAGCTTTTAAAATCTCTTCCTTCACCTCTTTTGTGAGTCTAGACTTTATTAAAGTGTCTCCAAGACACCTCCAGGGTGGTGGGCTTTTAAATTATCCCTTTCGAACTCTCTCAGTCTCAACTCTTGTTTGACATCACTGCACTAGAAAAGGATTCTTTCAAATTACTTTAAAATTATGTAGATTAAACTGTGGCTATTAAGGAATGTAGTTTGGGTGAGGTTTTATTTTTAGATTGAATGGAAAAATAAATAGTTCTTTGGTAGTAACAGTTTTGGGGGAGCTGCGGATTATAATGACATTTTTAAATATAGAAAATCCAGTTTGGGAGCTGGAACACATCTTTACCTAAGTTTGTATCGAAATGATAATTCCAAATAAGCATTAATTCATTAGGAAACAGTAATTATTTGTAAGTTGGCACCACCGCTATGTTACACTGTGTTACAGAACTGGACATTGTCTTCCAAATAGGGAGAATTGAGCCTAATGCTCAAACTGGAGCTGCAGACTAACATTAAATTAATTCAGGGGTATTTATGTGTAAAAGAGGAGTGGAGATTAACACACTTCTCTCATTAAAGTGTGAAAGTGTTAGCCGCTGAGTCATGTCCAACTCTTTGGGAGCCCGTGGACTGTAGTCCACCAAGCTCCATGGGATTATCCAGGCAAGAATACTGGAGTGGGTTGCCATTCCCTTTTCCAGGGGGTTTCCCGACCCAGGGGTCAAACCCTGGGGTCCTGCATTGCAGGCGGATTCTTTACCCTCTGAAACACCAGGGAAGCCCTCTTCTCTCATGGACCCCCCTTAAAGAAATGAGTCTATATGGTATTCTGCTTCAAAAGGGAAAAGATAAAAATGGGGGTACAGGTTGAAAATACTATTCAATAATCTGGAACATAGATCACTGATTACAAAATTGAGTATCAAACCCAAAGGCATACTTGTCCACTGGAAGAAGTCTTCTGAATATGTCAGGTTTGGTTTCACAAAATTGCACACCAACCCATCCACCTACATCAGGATCACAGTAATCTGATAAATGTGGGGAAAGAAAACTAATTGAGTCTTTCAATTATTTTTCAGAAAGCAAAGTAAACCAAAGGAAATCTTAAGTATATCTCCTTTTTCTCTCTTGCCTGCTTCACTAATGAAGTATAAAGACACCCTATCAGTCCTGTTTATGTGCTCACTTAATCGTGCTCACTTACTCCTGCTGAAAGAAACCGCATATGTAAAGCACTATGCTATCATTATTACTGTTATTAATGTTGCCCTGAACTTACTGCTATTTTCCTTGGTTCACTCTACACATACTCTACTGCAGAAGTAAAAGGACACAGGCTTCATAGCCAGACAGACCCTGAACTGAATCTGACTCTACATGTCAGCTGTGCAAATGTGGGGTAAATTACAAAACCTCTCTGAGCCTCAGTTTCTTCCTGAGTAATAAAATGGGGTTAACAGGCCCTACCTGAAGGGTTGTTAACTGGAATAACTCCATAAACGTGCCCAGCAAAGACCCTGGCAGTATGAGAGCCATCCCTCCTATCTCTCATTCTTGGTCTTCTCACCTTTGAAGACTGCAACTTTTTCACATTCCAGGGAAACTTACTTCACTCATTCCCCTGCAAAAAATAAAAATAAAAAATAAACTACACTTGCCATTCAGCCTTTAACTTTTTTTTTTCTGACTATCCCCACTCCCAAAACATCAGGCAACAAAAATGAAAATGTGCTGAGTAAATAGATGAGAAAAAAAGGGGGGTAAAAGAATACATGAACCCTCAACACTGATTCTATGCTTAAGACTGATAGTTCCAGGAATGTGATGAGGTAGTGCCATGTGCCATAAACAGCCCTGGACTAAAAGTCTGCAGCCTCCTATCAACTCACACTATAACTCTGGACAAATGTCTTTGGATCTTAGTTTCCCCACTGAGACGATAGACAGGATGATATTCAACACCCCCTGTCTTATTAACATTCAGTAATTTCTGATTGTTCTTACCAAACTTACAAGTTGATGATTATTTTTAGAAGTGGAGGACAACTTGTATCAATAATGTGTAAAAACAACTCGTTATTAATGATCAGTGATTGACATTTTTAAAATAATAAATGTCTTCTGCCAGATCACAAAGTAAATTTTATACATCCTATTTCTAAAATGGGACAGCAGTGCCTTGTGGCAGCATATTTAAAGAATAAGTACTAAGCTGGCAATTAGGAAATGAGTTTCTGGTAACACTCTGCCACTTAAACTTACCAGATCATTCATGATCACAATTTCCTGGTTTCTAGAATGGTCCTGTTAATTCACACTTTATTATCAGAGATAAAAAGAACATTCAAGAAAATAGGTACAAAGTAGTCAGTGTAGTTATCAAGATTCTAGTCTTTTCTGATCAGTGTTCATGGTGATAATTACCATTCTGTATATCACTTTCATTTTGCTATTGGCATACACAGTTTAATTATTCTCTTCCATAATAATAGGTTTATAGAAATACTGAATACATATATTCATATTCCTTATTTTGAAGTCATACATGATTAAACATAAATATTTACCTAGTTATTTCATTTGTGTCTACTCTGCAGGTAAAGAATTATAAAACCTTGACACAAAATTCAGAATTGTTCATCTTTGAAATGAAGTAGATATGTATGCTAAAATCCTATAAATCTCATTCCTTCAAAGAAATCGAGCAAGAAATTCTTCCTGGCAAATACCATTGCCAATTGGTATATGTTATGTCATACGTATATACAATTTTTATTGCACAAGTGCTCTCATGGATAAAATGAGTTGTGTTCTAAAAGTTTATATGTACTTTAATTGTGTGGAACTTTTAATTTAATCCCCAATACCTTGTTATAAAGCGAGCTTAAGTTGTCAAGTAGTTTTTAAAATAACTCTAATAACTAAATGACAGAAAAGAATAACTTTTTGGAATGATATTATTTGGGGAGCAGAGCTCCCTGTCTAGCCAATAGATGAAGTCATCAGTCATGAACAGCCTGGTAATCCGTCCAAGTAAGTGGTTATAGTACATAGAATGATTGGAAGACCAGTGATCAAGATGCTTTCTTGCAGGTGTCAGGACTGACTAAATTATTGCCTTTCTCGAGGTTCTTCATTTTTGTTTTCTTTTGCTTGTCTTTGATTTGGTTATTTTAATTTTATTGATTTTCATACTTTTAGCACAATGCAAGATGTCAGAGAAACAAGTCTGACAGAGAGACAGAAGAGGAAATAATTTAATTCAGCCAGATGGAAATGTCCAAGACTGCAGAGGTTCAAAATAGGAGAAGCTTTTCTCAATCATGAATGGAAAACATGATGGAGGGAATTTTCAAATTTTAGAAAGGCAAAGGAAGATGATATATGGTATCTATATGGGTAACGGTTATAAACATTGCCACATATTTTTCAGGTTTTTTTTCTAGGCATTTTTAATAATGTCACATATTTGAATGATGTCACGTATTTCATTTTACAATATTTCTTTTCACTTCTTTCATTTTTATCTTTTCAGTATTTTACCTTTAATTTTTTTTTTCAGGTCTTGGCCAGCCTGCATACCATAACTTCATCTGCAGGCCACTTCAAGCATATATTCTCATAGTCTCTCCCTCAAACTTGTCAACTATTGGAAAGTTTCGCCAATTTTAATATCAAATTCATATATCTCTTTTAGCCACTGCCTCTATGACTTCCAAATTTTGTTTCCCATGGACCTTTCTTCTTATCTAAAAGTCACTCCAATCTACCCCTCCAGTCCTCTCTAATTAGATACAGAGCAGTGATAACTCAAAATGTGATCTCCAACCAGCATCAACAACTGCTCCTGAGAACCTGTCAGAGATCCATTACTTCCATCCCCACCCCAGACCTACTGAATCAGAAAGGGAGATCCAGCCATCTGTGTTTTAACAAGGCTTTCAAATAATTCTGATTCGGGTTTAGCAACCACCTGAGTAGATCACGGAGCCTGGTAGGTTACCGTCCATGGGGTCGCAAAGAGTCGGACATGACTGAGCGACTTCACTTTCACTTTGAGTAGATTTTACTTTCTTCCACCATATTTGAGGTACATGACAAGGCATGAGAGACAAGGCTGCAAGTAAAGAGCTAAGCAGGTCTATTCTCTGTCCCTGGTGGTGGTGGTGTAGTAGCTTAGTCCCGCTGGACTCTTGTGACCCCATGGACAATAGCCCACCAGGCTTGTCCATGGGATTCTCCAGGCATGAACACTGGAGTGGACTGCTATTTCCTTCTCTAATTCTTTGCCCTTAAGGCAGTTAAAAATACAAAGGAGTGATGACAGTTAACTACAGGGTGTGGAGGAAGCATAAACCTAAAAGATTACAGGTGTTAACCAGATTGGGGGTGCGGTGGGGATTGGGGAGAGCCTAGAATGGCACCCCACTCCAGTGCTCTCGCCTGGAAAATCCCATGGACGGAGAAGCCTGGTAGGCTGCAGTCCGTGGGGTCGCTAAGAGTCGGACACGACTGAGCGACTTCCCTTTAGTGGATTTCTTGATTTGGAGGTTTATTTTTTGTTTCTTAAATAAAGCCCCTGGCTTCTGTGTGGCAAAAGGATGGGGTAGAGGTGAGATACAAGCTAGTTAGGAGGCTTCTGCAGTTACCAGGTGAGAGATGGAGGCTTGGATGACAGCCATGGATCATGCAAGGGAGACAAGTAGGCAAAGCAGCCTGTGATAAGGGCTTGGGGAACATAGTCCAGCTCTCCAGGGGTCTCAGCATTTGCTCTGGGCAGGGGAGTGAGAGCTCCTCCCCCCAGCCAGCTCGGTGTCCAAGGGATGTCTCTGGGGCTTATGGGGTCTCTGTGGCATCTCAGAAGGGCGCCCACTTGGTCGAGGCAGTTGTCCCTCAAGGAAGTAACATCTAGGCAACCAAACAACAGTCCTGTTGGGCAATGAACAGCTTGAGCTGTCCAAGCCCTGTCCCTGCACACAGTATGGAGTCTGAAACTGTAAGCCCGCAGGGCGGACAAGGAGGGGGCCCCAGCAGGAGGACTCGGGCCCCTTGCAGGGTCCTTCTTGGCCCCTCTTCTCAGAAAAGCCTAGATCGGATTCCAGGCCCCTCCTCTCTGGGGTCCCGGGGTCCCCACTCCAGTCTCTTTATCCCTCCACCGGAAAGCTCCATTTTCCTCTTTTCTTCCACAAAACACCTTAATGGTCCATTATAACCTGAGCCCAAATCATTAGCAAATGAAAAACTGGCTCCCATTTTCTCTAAGGCCACAGGGTGTGTGTGTGGGAGGGGGGGTGGGGAGGAAGCTGGGAGGGAGGCACCCCCCCACACAGGGTTAGTTCCAATGTTAATGAACCAAAGAAGAGGAGGTAAAGCCAGCCCTTCAGTTTCTGTGTTGTAACTGTTTGATAATTTACTAGGTATTTTTTCTGCCATAAGGCACATCTGTGTGTGATAGATTGGATGTCAGAGGTGAAGAAGCTGGAGTAAAAGATGTCTCCTAAGTCTCTGGCTTAGAGAATTGAGTGGACTCCTACATTTGAAATTCCAACAGATGTTCATTCAACACTGAGCAGGGTTCATGGGGAAAATGACAAACCCCTGCCTCTGGGGCAAAGGAAAAAGAAGGAAATTCCTAAGGAAAGAAAATGCAATAGTTCAGCTTGAGGAGGCAAACAATTGAAGATGCCCACAAAGCCAATGGGATCAAGAGTCAGCTGTTCTAGAGGAAGACTGGGTTGTGAGTATTGGTTTAGGATTTATCAGCGTAGAGAGGTTAACTGAGGTCATGGGAGTGGATGAGATCAACTGGAAGTGTCTATAAAGTAAGAAGAAAACAGAGCCTAGGCTCCAAGCAAGGGAGTCACCAGTAACTGTCCAGGTTAATTGTCCTCAGGCCTGAATCAGGATTTCAAAGTACCTACAGGAGAAAATCACAGACCTGGGCTGGCTGTTTCGAAGGTGTTCCACTACTTCCACCGTGTCCTGAAATCGCTGTTTCCCCAGACAGTTCATTCCCCTGCTCTCACTGGGATCTTTCTCAGAGCTTTCTCCCGGTCCTCGCACTGCCATCCTGCCACTTACCTAGGCATCTTCAGCAGAGCTCCTAACCTATATCACACATGTAACAGCAACCACTGAAGAGGAAATCCTCTAACCTTCTAACACCAAACTTACAGAAGGTCTTCCCTACAGGCTCACCCTCCCCTTTTTCTACCACAGTGGGATGCACATGTCCTTCCCTCCACCTGGGCTCAGAACCCTGAGACTAGCTCACCTTTCCTGATCTCCTAACTCGAGATTATCCCTGCTCTCGCAGGTATTTTCTACTTCTCTGGCTACTAATTCCTTCCGTAACACATTCAAATAAATTTCTGTCTCCCACTAAAAGCAAACAAACTCAAATCTCCCTTATTCTCTTTTATTTCTGTCTTCCCTTTTACAGTCACACTTTTTGAAAGATCACCATTGACATTCTTACTGCTAAAATCAGGAGCAATTTCTCATCCATATTTCACTTGATCTTCCACTTCAATTTGACACTTGTGTTGTGGTCCATGCATGAGTTGGAAAAGAATTTCCAGATGTGAGACAGAATGAGAGGGAAATAAAGTTTATTAGAGTGGGAGATGCTGTTAGAACAGCGGGCCAGCTCAAGGGAGAACCGACGTTGAACAGGGGTCCTTAGTCCACTTTTATACCCAGGGTACAAGGAGTGGGATAGGGGTCTTGCAGGTCATTTGCTAATTGGATGAGGCACGGATGCTGGGTAAGGCAAATACCTTCTCCCTATGTGGGGTAGGAGGTGAGACAGGTTATACTGCTCAGGAGGACCTGAAATCTGTTAATAGTTACAACATGGGGGAGGGAAGGACGATAAGGGTCTGGTTTTCCTGTTCCTGCATTCCAAGACCCTCCTTGGTTTTATCTGCTCTTTCATCCTTGAGTCACCACAACTTGTTCCTTTGTGCCCTGTTTCATGAAATACTTTCACCTTGAGGCAGGAGGTAGATGAGCACACCCCACCCCCACCCCACCGCACACACCCAGGGTAAAGCAATTTAAGATTTATTCCCTGTGGATCAAAACTTCAAGACCAGAATACCTGACCACACATGTGCAGAAAGGCTCCTTGAAGGCCAAAGGGTAGTTATGTCAAGGGATGTTTTACCCTTTTCAGTAAAATCCATCCTGGCTAAGAGGGGCCTGTGTACACATGGAAGGATCCTGAGATATACCAAATAGGGACTGTGAACCAGACAAGTCAAAATGATTGGCCAAAGGAAACTTGGAAGAAATGCCCCATAAAAGTGAGTCAAACTGTCATGAGGATGAGATTCAGCAACTCTCTCCCTGAGTCTAGCTGTGCATCCGTCCACAAGTACTGTCTTTTTTCCTCCTCTTAATAAATAGTTTACTTGTTTCACTACTTTCCATCTTTGTGAGAATTCTTTTCTGGAAAGCCGAAGGGCCAGAGTCCATGTCACTGACCACTGGTCCAGGGGCCAGGATCTGGTACTTTCACAGCCGTGACCCAGCCTCAATCTCTGGTTGGGAACACAAGCCAGGCTCCACGCTGTTGCAGGTCAAGGCCGCCTGAGATCAACCTGGCTTCCATAATGTCAACAGTCTTCTGGTTTCTCTCCTATCTCTCTGCCCTCTTAATTCGCTTTCTGAGGCTCCTCTTTCTCTTTGGTTAAAGCAATGCCTCAGACGAACTGTTTTTGAGTAAATGAGAAGCTTTCAAAATATTCAACTGAAGGAGTCATTTTGGTTGAGACATTTTATAAGAAAAAAGGAATGATTCACCAACCATGTTTAGAATGGATACAAAAAGGAAAAAAAAAAAAAAAGAACATCTGGTTAAAGATTATTAGGCTAGTCAATCAGCTGGATGGGTAACCCTAGCTTCCCAGAAGGAGTTCTCAGTCTTATTAAAGTCTGTCAGAAAACTGTTCACGCACTTTATCAGGAATGCTAATTGCTTCCCAGAAGGGGTTGTAAATTACATCACACAAAAAATTTCTGTCCCACACCAGCTTTGAGTTAATTTGCTTTCTCACTTTCAGTCTCCTAAATGTTGGTTCTCCTTAGGGTTCTCTCCTAAGTCCCATTCTATTCTCATTCTACAGGTATTTCTCAGTGTTCTCACCTGCCCTCATGATCACCCCCCAAAACATACATGTGTATTTGTAGCTTCAACAACTTTTCTGAACACCCCGGGTACTGGACTCCCCACAGGTGATTCAGACTTGGTGTACCCCCAAAATGAATTCATTTTCCCTCCCACTTCGCGATTCCTCATCTGTCCCAGATCTCAATTAGTGGTGCCACCGTCCACAGCTGCCCAAACTGGGAGTCAGGACATCATCCTGGGCTCTTGCTTTTCCTTGACATCTCCTCCACCATCACCACCACTAATCCAGTCTATTACCAGACCACATCTACATCAGGTTTCTCTCTCCATCCCTAAAGCCACTACCATCATCTCAGTGACTTCACCACCACCTAACTGTCTGCAGTCCTGTCCTCCTCTAATTAATTCTCTATTCAATAGTCAGGGTGATCTTTTAAAGCAAAAATATGATCACAGCATTCTCATTAACATCACTAATTGTCATTGTTTTCTTTGTTTATTCTTAAGGATAGAATGTGTCATCAACATAACTACTTGCTTTTGCTAGTTCTTCCAAACCCTCCCCCTGCCTCCATGGCTTGTCATGTTTCTTCAGTAGTATCCATTCAGAACCTTTGAAAATCTTAGCCCTAAACTTGGAACATTCTTCCCTATCTACACCACTTCTTTTGGCTCTAATTCACTCAAGTTCTACCAAAGAGATTTATCTTACCTCCCTAACCCTCACCTTTTTCTAAGGTTCCATGACACTCAGTATTATCACCATATTATTGCTTCTCTCACTGTTTTGTCATTTTTTGTACCCCTCACTAGACTATCTGTGATTTAATGACTTTGTCAATTATTCTCTCCATTATGTTTCTAGTACTGGGCCTAACAGCTGGTAGGCAGTTAATAAATGTTTTTAATGCAATGGATGAATGATCAATATATTTGTGTAATTAAATAGCCTCCAAAGCACCATTTAAAAAAACAGATAATGTTCATTCTTACTTTCTAATGCTCAAAGTATTAAATATTATGTTTCAGAGAAAACAAAATTAAAATTAAAATCACCAAAAAGCTATTACTCAAAGATAATGACCACTAAAATTTTGTGTATATTTTTACTGCCTTTTGTATATTTATGTGTGCATTTGTCAATGATTGGGGACTTGCTGCTGCATTGTCAATGATTGGGGACTTGCTGCTGCTGCTGCTAAGTCACTTCAGTCATGTCCAACTCTGTGCAACTCCATAGACGGCAGCCCACCAGGCTCCTCCGTCCCTGGGACTCTCCAGGCAAGAACACTGGAGTGGGTTGCCATTTCCTTCTCCAATGCATGAAAGTGAAAAGTGAAAGTGAAGTCACTCAGTAGTGCCGACTTAGCGACTCCATGGACTGTACCCTACGAGGCTCCTCTGTCCATGGGATTTTCCAGGCAAGAGTACTGGAGTGGGGTGCCATTTCCTTCTCCAGGGGACTTGCTGAGTGTCTGCCAATTATTCAGCATAGACCTAGACTCTGTGGAGGGCGAGGAGTATGCTCTCAAAGAGACATGTATTTGGAAAGTTCCATGGGCTTTCCCAGGTGGCTCAGCAGTAAAAGAATCCTCCTGAAATGCAGGAGACGTGAGTTCAATCCCCGAGTCAGGAAGATCCTCTGGAGGAAATGGCAACCCACTCCAGTATTCTTGCCAGGAAAATCCCATGGACAGAGGAGCCTGGTGGGCTTCAGTCCGTAGGGTCGCAAAGAGTTGGACACAACTGAGCACACACACATAATACCTATAGAAGCAATAAAGGTAACCTGACCACATATATAAATACCACAATAACTTGAAGATAGGAAATCTATACAGTGCTGAAACAGGTTAAGCAGGTTTCATAAATGAAGTAGAATAATTAAGAACAAAAGAAGTAGAAAGAAAGAAATGGAGATTGTGGGGAAGGTGCCAGGAGAATCTGCACAGGGAGCAGGAAAGAGGGAAAGAAACAATTACTGAATGTTTTCTGTGCATGCGCCAGGTACCGCACTAAGCATTTCACACCTAATATCTCCTTTTCTTCTCACAACAACCTGAGAAGTAGGAATTATTATTTTCATCCAGATCCAGATCTAAGTGATGTGAAAACCTGACATTCAGAGGGATTAACTAATTTGCCCAAAGATCATAAAGCTTCTGAGAGGTGGCACCAGAACTGCTCGCACCCAAGCAGTCTGCCTCCAGAGTTCACGCTTTTAAGTATATAACTCAACTAACTCATTACAAATTCAGAATCAAGTACCCAGTCAGAAATTGTACTGTGATTTAGTATCAGGCACGTGAGTCAGTTGGCGCTCATTAGATTGAGAAAGAAAATGAGAGCAAAAAGGATTCCACATGCTAAGACTTATTTCTGACAGTAGAGACATAAAAAGTTACTTATTAAAATATGTGGCACAGACATAAATGTAAAATTATAAAACTTTGATAAAAAATATAGGAAAAATCTTTGGGATCTAGGGCTAGACAAAGAGTTCTTACACTTGACACCAACAGCAGAATCCATATAAGGAAAAACTGGTAGATATGGGTCTCTCAAAATTAAATTTTTTCTCTCCAAAAGTCCCTGTTAAGAGAATGAAATATCAAGCTATAGGCTGAGGAAAATATTTGCAAACCACATATTCAACAAAGAACTAGTATCTAGAATATATGGAGAACACTTAAAACTCAACAATTTGAAAAAAATCAAACAATTCAATTAGGAAATGGGCTAAAACCATGAACACATTTCCCAAAGAGGATATACAGATGGCAAATAAGCATTTGAAAAGATGCTCAATATAATTAGCCATCAGGAAAATAATGCAGACTTAAACCACAGTGAGGTATCACTACACTACTATCAAAATGGCTAAAATTAAAAAAAAAATAGTGGCAACACCAAATGCTGGCAAGGATGTGGAGAAACTAAATTGCTCATACATTGCTTGTGGGAATGTAAAATGGTCCAGCCACTCCTGAAAACTGTTTGGCAGTTTCTTTTAAGACTAACATGCAACTACCACAAGGCCCAGCAATTGCACTCTTGGGCATTTAGCCTAGAGAAATGAAAACTTATGTTCACATGAAAGCCTGTACACAAATGTTCATAGCAGCTTTACTCATAGTAGCCAAGAACTGGAAACAACCCAGATGTCTTTCAATGAGTGAATAGTAAACAAACTGCAGTACATCCATACCATGAAATATTACTCAGCAGTTAAAAAAAGAAAAAACCATTGATACATACACGAATCTTCAAGAATTTATACTGAGTTTAAAAAGCCAATACAAAAAAGTTATTCACTGTATGATTCAATTCACATATCATTCTTGAAATGACAAAATATAAGAACAGAGAACAGATTAGTGATTACCAAGTGATAATGAGGGGGTCAGGGAAGGAGGGAAGCCTATGTGACTATAAAAGGGCAACATGAGGGATCCTTCTGGTGATGAAAACCTTATATAACTTGACTGTATCAATGCCAATCATATTGTACATGAATGTCTCCTACAGTAATGTTGTACTATAGTATTTATAAAATGTTACTATTGTGGGATACTGGGTAAAGGGTACATAGGATGTCCCAGCAGTATTTCTTACAACCGTACGTGAATCTACAATTATCTCAAAATGGAAAGTTTAATTAAAAAAAAATAGGCAATCAGAAAAGAATTTAAACACTAACATATTCCTAGAAAGTAGCCTAAAAGGTAGAGAAATCTCCCAATGTCATTCAACAGAGCCACAGGAATGAAAAATTCATGTGGCCTAAGGTTATGCAGATGTATAACTTCCTACAATTTCTGCCCTGCTGTGTCTGCCTCCAGAGTTCACGCTTTTAAGTATATAACTCAACTAACTCATTACAAATTCAGAATCAAGTACCCAGTCAGAAATTGTACTGTGATTTAGTATCAGGCACGTGAGTCAGTTGGCGCTCATTAGATTGAGAAAGAAAATGAGAGCAAAAAGGATTCCACATGCTAAGACTTATTTCTGACAGTAGAGACATAAAAAGTTACTTATTAAAATATGTGGCACAGACATAAATGTAAAATTATAAAACTTTGATAAAAAATATAGGAAAAATCTTTGGGATCTAGGGCTAGACAAAGAGTTCTTACACTTGACACCAACAGCAGAATCCATATAAGGAAAAACTGGTAGATATGGGTCTCTCAAAATTAAATTTTTTCTCTCCAAAAGTCCCTGTTAAGAGAATGAAATATCAAGCTATAGGCTGAGGAAAATATTTGCAAACCACATATTCAACAAAGAACTAGTATCTAGAATATATGGAGAACACTTAAAACTCAACAATTTGAAAAAAATCAAACAATTCAATTAGGAAATGGGCTAAAACCATGAACACATTTCCCAAAGAGGATATACAGATGGCAAATAAGCATTTGAAAAGATGTTCAATATAATTAGCCATCAGGAAAATAATGCAGATTTAAACCACAGTGAGGTATCACTACATTACTATCAAAATGGCTAAAATTTAAAAAAAAAAAAAATAGTGGCAACACCAAATGCTGGCAAGGATGTGGAGAAACTAAATTGCTCATACATTGCTTGTGGGAATGTAAAATGGTCCAGCCACTCCTGAAAACTGTTTGGCAGTTTCTTTTAAGACTAACATGCAACTACCACAAGGCCCAGCAATTGCACTCTTGGGCATTTAGCCTAGAGAAATGAAAACTTATGTTCACATGAAAGCCTGTACACAAATGTTCATAGCAGCTTTACTCATAGTAGCCAAGAACTGGAAACAACCCAGATGTCTTTCAATGAGTGAATAGTAAACAAACTGCAGTACATCCATACCATGAAATATTACTCAGCAATTAAAAAAAGAAAAAACCATTGATACATACACGAATCTTCAAGAATTTATACTGAGTTTAAAAAGCCAATACAAAAAAGTTATTCACTGTATGATTCAATTCACATATCATTCTTGAAATGACAAAATATAAGAACAGAGAACAGATTAGTGATTACCAAGTGATAATGAGGGGGTCAGGGAAGGAGGGAAGCCTATGTGACTATAAAAGGGCAACATGAGGGATCCTTCTGGTGATGAAAACCTTATATAACTTGACTGTATCAATGCCAATCATATTGTACATGAATGTCTCCTACAGTAATGTTGTACTATAGTATTTATAAAATGTTACTATTGTGGGATACTGGGTAAAGGGTACATAGGATGTCCCAGCAGTATTTCTTACAACCGTACGTGAATCTACAATTATCTCAAAATGGAAAGTTTAATTAAAAAAAAATAGGAAATCAGAAAAGAATTTAAACACTAACATATTCCTAGAAAGTAGCCTAAAAGGTAGAGAAATCTCCCAGTGTCATTCAACAGAGCCACAGGAATGAAAAATTCATGTGGCCTAAGGTTATGCAGATATATAACTTCCTACAATTTCTGCCCTGCTGCAGGAAGGCTCACCTTTTCAGTACCAGTACAAACAAAAGGCTAAGCAGGTTTGCAAGGGTAGCAAGAGAAAAGGAGCATTGAAAATTTTTATAAAAGAAAAAAAGGAGTGGTTCTTCCTAGAGCCCTTTATAAATATTCTCTGTCACCTGGCTTTCTGTTTTCCATCTACATGGCCAAGAAGAATTAATGACTATGCCCTTTCTATGGTAGAAACTCACCAGGACCCTGAGGGCAGGGGAAGAATTTGAGTCTTGCCTCACATTAGCCAGATCTTACCTAATCTCTCACACATATTTCTCCACTCCAGCCCCAAGGCTTCGCCCTCAGTGCCCTCCCACCCTACCAGAGGCCTGTTCCCCTAGCAGCTCCACTGCCCAGAATAGAGCATCCATGTAGACATCTCATATATCATTGACTGGCTTCTAATCATGGGTCGAGCCCACTAGGTCACTCTGTAACATTCATCTTAGTTTTAAAAACATGAGAGGGACATTGTTGGCAAAAATCCAGGAGTAATGAATTCTATGTTCTAGAAACAGAGAAACTGAACTATTTCAATTTGAAAGTAAGAGCTGGCAGGAAACCAACAGAAGCAAAGTCCTCTGGGGAGGAAAGGGGGGGAGGGAGCAAGCTGGTGAGCTAACTTGTAGGCCTGTAAGGTGGGCAGATTTCTTTAAAAAGCAAACAAAGCAGTTTTAGACTTGAGAGACTTAATTGGCATCCAAGGCCAAGAATATGAATAATGTTACATAAAAACCTTGCTCAAGTGAGAATTCTGCAATCGAAGCATTCTGACTTTAATAGCTAAAGTTTAAGGGAAGAGGAATATAGAAAAAGATGTTTATTTTTCCAGTCATATGACATATGGGCTTCCCCGTTGGCTCAGTGATAACGAATCTGCCTGCAATGCAAGAGATGCGGGTTCGAACCCTCAGTTGGGAAGATCTCCTGGAGAAGGAAATGGCAACCCACTCTAGTATTCTTGCCTGAAAAAATTCCATAGACAGAGGGGCCTGGCAGGCTAAAGTCCCTGGGGCTGCAAAGTCAGACACAACTGAGTAACTAAACAACAACAATTATAACATACACCATTCATGGTATAAAGATTTAAATCTCATCTTTTTCATCATCATGGCAAGAAAAGTTTGATGCTTTTCAGAATTTCAATGTCTAAGAAAATAGTTAAGCTAGTTTTGCAGGTTACAGACAGTGCTAGGACACAGGATGCATTTGTTCTTCCCTCCATTAAATGAGAAGCTTCATGTATGGACAAGGTAAAATTAGAGAATTAATAATGGCTCAGGGACCTCCCTGGTGGTCCAGTGGCTACCAGTCCATGCTCCCAGTGCTGGGGACCTGGTTTCGATCCCTGGTCAGGGAAGTAGGTCCCTTAGGCCACAATTAAGAAGTTCACATGCCTCAACCAAAAAAGATCCCATGTGCAGAGACTGAATATCCCTCATGGCACAGCTAAAACTGGCACAGCCAAATATATATATATATATATATTTAATGGCTTAACAGCAATTCCAGATCACCTTAGTAATGACAGACAGAAATAGAATTAATAGAAAATTAAAAATCTATTTTTTATGGCTCTTTTCAGTTTATTGCATGGAGTTACACTAGTCCAAGTTAAAAGCAGACCCCAAATGGTTACATTATACAAGCTGTCAGGTTTTTAAACTTGTGACAAAGGACAGAAGGGAAATTCTACTCATTGCAAGGAAATCCTCACTTAAGCTTCAGTGAGCCAAAAGCACTTAAAACCCATGAACCTTCAGCTGGTCGTCCTTAGTCAGTCCAATCTCTACCAGGAACTGGCATATGTTCTTGTGCTGGTCACCCTGTAGCTGAATTACTTCTCCATATTCTGGATGCTCAATTCCAGTACCACTGCAGGCAAATTTTTCTTAAATGCCTTCACTATTTTTTTTTTTAATCGTAATCATCAGCGATCCTTTGGATAGTAGTAAGGGTCTTCCTGCCATTTCTCTGTTGAATTCTTATATGGATATAATCCTCAGTGCCAGCAGGATGGAGATCATCACCCTTACTTGCATCAACAAAGGGGTCGAACGAGTGGAGGTTCTGGATAGCATACCTATGATACGATTCCTTTTCCTCGGTGGAAACGGCCAGCAGAAGGCAGTGGTGGGAGAAGGCAGGCAGCCGGGGCAGAGCGTGGGGAAGCCAGGGCACCCGACGGGGAGGCTGCTGAGTCCTTGGTGGTGCCTCAGTGACTGGGCAAATCTATTTGTTTTAACCCTTTTCCTTTTTTTTATACCCTCCTCTGTCCACCTGAAATATTACCAGTGAAATGAAAGAAAGGCACATAGGAAGAAAAACAACAAAGCAAGAGCCTGGGGAAACTATATCTATGTTATATTCTTTCAAATTATAACAGTCATTATAAGTATCATTGGATAGACAGAGATTTATGTAAAAATGCCCATTTCTGGGTTATTAATTATAGCAAAGAAGGGAAACAATGTAATGTCCAAAAATAGGAAAATATTTAAGCATTTTATGGTATGTTGATATGGTGGAATGTTTTACAGCCATTAAAAGAAGTCATAATTTCAGATAGCAAAAATTAAAGAGTGAAATACCTACCAATCGTGGGAATAAGGAGGAAAGGGGACTCTCATACAATGTCAGTAGAAAAGTGAATTGTTACAGCCTTTTAGGAAAGTAACCTGGCAACATGTATTAAAATTAAAAAATACACTGTCCAGACAAAGACCCTGATGTAGGTAAAGAGTATTTGAAAACACAAAAGCAAAACCAGGTAAGGACTATGCCACGGAATCCTCTTATACAAACATGGGATGCTTTTTATGGAAGTAATCCCAACTGAAAAAGCCTACTTCCAACTCCCTGATCTCTCATAAAGTCTCTGGGGTCTACCCTGTGGGATCCTCAAGCCTTGCGTTTCCTATAATCCCAGACCTCAGGGTAACACTATCTCTCACTTGGCAACCACTCAGCCATGTTCAGGGACCACCCATATTGTACAGTCACCTAGATGCTTCCCTTTCTTTGCTTGCTTCCTCCCACCCACAACATATTAACTGCCACGTCTGGTTAACTTTAAGTTATTTTCTTGGGCTCCAAAATCACTGCAAATAGTGACTGCAGCCATAAAATTTAAAGACGCTTTCTCCTTGGAAGAAAAACTGTGACAAACCTAGACGGCATATTAAAAAGCAGAGACATTACTTTGCTGACAAAGGTCCGTATAGTCAAAGCTATGATTTTTCCAGTAGTCAAGTATGGATGTGAGAGTTGGACCATAAAGAAGGCTGAGCGCCAAAGAATTGATGATTTTGAGCTGTGGTGCTACAGAAGGGCTCTTGAGAGTCCTTTGGACAGCAAGGAGATCTAACCAGTCAATCCTAAAGGAAATCAACCCTGAATATTCATTGGAAGGACTGATGCTGAAGCTCCAATCCTTTGGCCACTGATGCAAAGAGCCGACTCACTGAAAAGACCCTGATGTTGGTAGATTAAGGGCAGGAAGAAAAGGGGGCAGCAGAGGATGAGATAGTTGGATGACATCATCATTTCAATGGACATGAGTTGAGCAAACTCCAGGAGATTGTGAAGGACAGGGAAGCCTGGCATGCTGCAGTCCATGGAGTTGCAGAGTTGGACATGACTGAGCAACTGAACAACAACTAGTTAACTCTGAATTTGCAATATGTCTCCCACTTGTTCCTTCTTCCTCTTCCCATACCATCTATCCTGACTCAAGATGGTATTTCCTATCACTTGAATTATCCAATAGTAAAACTGGTGTTCCTTCCTCCTTAGCCCTCCCGGCCCCAGTTTATTTAGCACACTGTGACCAAAGTAATCCTCCACGAAACTCTGGCCTTGATACTAACCTGCATACAAGCGCTCAGTGCCTCCTCTGTGGGTAAAGGGCAAACCTCAGCATCCTCAGCAGAGCACTCCACCTCCTCAAGCACCTGGATCGAAACAGGACCTGAACTTGTAGCCCCAGTGCCTTTGCGTGTTGAATGGTGTACTTAGTTGAATAGTATGCCCTCAAATTCATGTCCACCTGGACAATCAGAGTGTGACCTTTGTGGATGTAATTAGTTTAGATGAGATCTTGCTGGATAGTGGGGGCTCTAAATCAGACGACTGGTGTCCTAATGTGAAGGACACATGAAGACACAGAGAGACATACAGAAGGAAGACAGCCACGTGAAGATGGAGGCAGAAATGACAGTGATGTAGCTACGAGCCAGGGATGCCAAGGCTTGCCAGCAACCACCAGAAGCTAGAAAGAGTCAAGGAAATAATCTTTTCTAGACTCTTCAGCAGGAGCATGTCACTGCGGACACCTTGGTTGTAGACTTGTACCTTCCAGAACTGTGAGAGAATAAACTGTTGTTTTAAGCCACCAGGTTTTGATAATTCATTACGACAGCAATAGGAAACTAACACAATTCATTAGGAGAACTGTCAAAAAAAAAACAAAACCAAAGACAACAACAACAAAAAACAACATCCAAAAAACTCAATTTAGCCTAAGGGAAAAGAAATTTATCAGAAAGCTATTACTGTATCTTAAGGATCCCAAGAACAGAAATGCAGTTGAACCTCAGGAATGTCCAAAATCAGAGACACTGCGGTCACGAGGATTCTCGGTCTTGATGTTTTTCCCCTCTGTATGCCCTCCATTTCTTTTTCTTACTCTTCCTTTCTCTTTTCCTCTTTTCCTTCTCTTCTCAAGGTCATAGTCATCGAGAGCTCCAAAACTTAACTTCTGTTAACCAAGAGAAAGTGACTACTTTTTTGCTTAGTTTCAGTTCAAAATTCCCAAGGAAGAACTGATTGGCCCGTTGAGTAAGAATTCCACCAACATTCACCAACTAATATTATATAGTCAAAAGATGATTCTTACAGAAACCATGTGATCACACGGTACCAAGAAGATGATTTTTAGAGAAATACAATTAGGAGGGGGAAGGAAAAAGGAACCATTTGTGTCCTTTGATATTCATGCTTCTCTTTTTCTGGAAGTCATTTTTGATTCTTTATCTCTGCTTGCTGAAACTGCACACCCCTTTCAAACTCTGGCTTAAATGTCACCTTTTCTACAACATATGTTAATCTCGGCCACTAGACCACGAACTCTCAAAGCAGGATAGGAGTGGGGAGTGTGCCCTGCACTGCTGAAGGGCAGAGCAGGACAGGAGCGGGGTGGTGGGGAGGGGAAAGGAGGCCGCCGGGAGAAGTTGGGATTGAGAGGTTGTGGGGACTCCTTGGTCAGCAGTAGTGGATGGTAAAAGTAGTGGGAAGGCCAGCAGGGCCAGGCACTGGCCAGGTGCCACTCTGAAGAACAGGTCATCCTCTGTCAGACAGCAGCCCTTACTCTGGCACTTAGCACTTCCAAGGCTCTTCTCAGGCATCCAGATGCCATCTCAGGCAAAGAGCATGAACTGGGAATTGAACTTTGATGGAAGACACAAAAATACAGCTAATGGAAAATTTAAGAGTGCTCCTGTCCACAACCCGGTGGGGTAGGAGGTTCATGCATAAGATCAGTTACAGTAAATTTAAAACTTCAATATTACAACCAAAAGCTAAATGTGAGTCTGTGCTATAACCCATACTAATCAATGTTTGGCTATATTTTTGTTTTATAAGTCATATTATGACAATGTGGTGAACTTGCAGCTTTTATGTCTAGGACTTGCTGATGTTCTTTTTTTTAACTGTACTCATTGCTTAATACAGACACAATTAGTCCTGCAGGTCAGTTAGAAGTCCCTTGGACAATCAAAGAGCAAGTTAATAAAGACCAGTATGCCATGCGCTCAGCTTTTTTAGAGAAAGAAAGAATCATGCTGTGGTTTGGAATTAAGGCTAGTGTGGCACTTATTACATGCATGGAGCACGTGAGATCAAGGAGGTGGGAGGGGGAACAGACAACACTGGCAGAGGTCTGGCTCCTTGCCTCCCTCCCCATCCTCGGGCCCAGGCAGAGAAGAGTTCTTATCTGTGGACCAGCTCAGTCATCAGGCTAGAGCACTAGTCAGGCCCATGCTTCTCCAGGCAGGATTGACCCATCAGTCAAAATCTCTCTTCCCCTGCTTCCCCACCTGCCATCCAAGTGAATCTATTTACTCAAGGTTAACTTTAGTGCATTCAAAGAAAAGTATTCGAAAGTTACTTTGGTTTTGAAAAATTAATGCTTGCCTTTACAAAATCAAAATCCAAGGAGATATTTATGTTAGCTTATACTGATGGCTCAGAGGATAAAGCGTCTGCCTGCAATGCAGCAGACCCGGGTTCAATCCCTGGGTTGAGAAGATCCCCTGGAGAAGGAAATGGCAACCCACTCCAGTATTCTTGCCTGGAGAATCCAATGGACAGAGGAGCCTGGCGGGCTACAGTCCACAGGGTTGCAAAAAGTCGGACACAACTGAGCGACTTCACATGCACACACACACGTATATAGATTTATAAAGTTTTATAGTTATAGTTAAATTTAAACAATCCCTTCTAAAGGGACTTTTGATTAATGGTTGGTCACATTAAATGGTTGGTCATTAATTATTTTAAAATTTTATAACTTTATAAATATTAATATATATAAATATATATATTAAGTTCTTCTGTTGAATGACCAAAAAATTCAACTGAAACCAAAAAACACTTTCCAAGTACTTAAGTAATTTACATATATCTAATAAATTAATCTTATAAATATGTTAATTTTAAGTTCTTTTAAATGTCTAATGTTGCATTTACATTTGAAACATTTCCACTTAAAATCACAAATGCAAAATCAATTACTTAGTTATACCTTTTAAATAAGCATTACACAAATAATGTGTTATTATTCTATTAGATCTTCTAAACATTATAAAAACGTAAAATACTAAATATACAGAATCCTTTACACAAAAATACTAATACCATTCTTTAGGTTGGACCTGTCTCTTATACACATCTAGATGTGTATAAGAGACAGTACTTAGTTATACCTTTTAAATAAGCATTACACAAATAATGTGTTATTATTCTATTAGATCTTCTAAACATTATAAAAACGTAAAATACTAAATATACAGAATCCTTTACACAAAAATACTAATACCATGTGTTTCATTTTTAGTACATTTCTATATTTAATTGTAAGCTTTCCCAATGTTTTAAAAAATTCTTATTGCTTAAAAAAATGTTTATCTTCTCAAATTCTTTTGACGATATTCTAAAGCTCGTTGAATTGCATATAAGGTCTGGAGCCATAAATATCTAGGGGAATTTTTCTCATATGGCACCACAAAGAAGAGTACCTTTATACACTTAATATATCAAAAACTACAAAACCTGAAAAGGGACTTGACACCAGCCTCCAAAGTGGCCTCCAATGATGCTATCCTCCTGTTAGTCACTCCCCTGTGTAGATACTTCTAGTGTGAATGAGCCTGACCTGTAATTGACAGGATATTGTGGAAATGATGGAGAATGACTTCTGAAGCTAGAGACATTGCTTCTTCTACCTTGCACACCGCTGGATTGTTTATTGTGGAGGAAGCCAGCTACTCATGCAGCCCAGGGAGAGGTCTATGCGGTGAGGAACTGAGTCCTCCTACCAATAGCTAGAATTAAACTGCCATGTTTATGAATCTGGGAAACAGCTACTCTAGCCCCAGTGAAGCCTTCAAATAACTGTAGTCCTGCTGAACATACTGACTGCGACGTGAGGAGATATCCAGACTCAAGACTGAGCAGTCTTACCCTACTGTGTGGTCCTGGTGTGGAACCTGGTCTCAGCCTCAGCCTTGCAGGACCAAGGAATCCTCAAAGTGAGAGAGCTTTGAACCATCATGAAAATGCGTAAGCAAGATTCCAGTGTCCTGCACACTGAAGAAATATACTTACTGAATGAGTGGGTAGAGGGTAGTGGGGGTAAAATACCACTTGCTACTCATAAAACTAAGTCAGAAGAACATACCAAGGAAGAAAAGCCAGATACTGAAAAGGCAGAGGAAAACATAAAGACAGACAAACTTTCAAGTGAAGGAAAGTACTAGTTGCTCTGTGGTATCCAACTACAGCCCGCCAGGCTCCTCTGTCCACAGGACTTTCCAGACAAGAATACTGGAGGGGGTAGCCATTCCCTTCTCCAGGGGATCTTCCCAATCCAAGGATTGAACCCGCATCTCCTGAACTGCAGGCAGATCCCTTATGGTCTGAGCCACCGAAGAAGTGCATATCAAGTGAGGTAAGTAACACCCTCTTCTAACAACACAAGAGAAGACTCTACACATGGACATCACCAGATGGTCAACACCAAAATCAGATTGATTATATTCTTCACAGCCAAAGATGGAGAAGCTCTATACAGTCAGCAAAAACAAGACCAGCAGGTGACTGTGGCTCAGATCATGAACTCCTTATTGCCAAATTCAGACTTAAATTGAAGAAAGTAGGGAAAACTACTAGACCATTCGAGTATGATCTAAATCAAATCCCCAACAATTACACAGTGGAAGTGACAAATAGATTCAAGGGATTAGATCCCTTAGACAGAGTGCCTGAAGAATTATGGACAGAGGTTTGTAACATTTGTAGAGGAGTCGGTGATCAAGACCATCCCCAAGAAAATGAAATGCAAAAAGGCAAAATGGTTGTCTGAGGAGGCCTTACAAATAGCTGAGAAAAGAAGAGAAGCTAAAGACAAAGGAGAAAAGGGAAGATACACCCATTTAAACACAGAGTTCCAAAGAATAGCAAGGAGAGAGACAAGAAAGCCTTACTCAGTGATCAATGCCAAGAAATAGAGGAAAACAATAGAATGGGAAAGACTAGAGATCTCTTCAAGAAAATTAGAGATACAAGGGAATATTTTATGCAAAAATGGGCACAATAAAGGACAGAAATGGTAGGGTCCTAACAGAAGCAGAAGAGATAAAAAAGAGGTGGCAAAAATACACAGAAGAACTATACAAAAATGATCTTCGTGACCCAGATAACCACGATTGTGTGATCACTCACCTAGAGCCAGACATCCTGGAATGCAAAGTTAAGTGGGCCTTGGGAAGCATCACTATGAACAAAGCTATGGAGATGATAGAATTCCAGTTATTTCAAATCCTAAAAGATGATGCTGTGAAGTGCTGCACTCAATATGCCAGCAAATTTGGAAAACTCAGCAGTGGCCACAGGCTTGGAAAAGGTCACTTTTCATTCCAATCCCAAAGAAGGGCAATGCTAAAGAATGTTCAAACTACCACACAATTGCACTCATCTCACACACTAGCAAAGTAATGCTCAAAATTCTCCAAGCCAGACTTCAACAGTATGTGAACCATGAACTTCCAGATGTTCAAGCTGGATTTAGAAGGCAGAGGAACCAGAGATCAGCTAGCCAACATCTGCTAGATCATCGAAAAAGCAAGAGAATTCCAGAGAAACATCAACTTCTGCTTCATTGATTACACCAAAACCTTTGACTGTGTAGATCACAACAAAGTGGAAAATTCTTCAAGAGATGGGAATGCCAGACTACCTTACCTGCCTCATGAGAAATTTGCATGCAGGTCAAGAAGCAAAAGTTAGAACCGGACATGGAACAACAGACTGGTTCCAAACTGGGAAAGGATTACATCAAGGCTGTATATTGTCACCCTGCTTGTTTAATTTATATGCAGAGTATATCATGCAAAATGCCAGACTGGATGAAGCAAAAGCTGGAATCAAGATTGCCGGGAGAAATATCAATAACTTCAAATATGCAGATGACACCACCCTTATGGCAGAAAGTGAAGAGAACTGAAGAACCTCTTGATGAAAGAGGAGAGTGAAAAGGCTGGCTTAAAACTCAACATTCAAAAAACTAAGATCATGGCATCCAGTCCCATCAATTCATGGCAAATAGATGGGGAAACAATGGAAACAGTGACAGACTTTATTTTGGGGGGCTCCAAAATTACTACAGATGGTGACTGCAGCCATGAAATTAAAAGACACTTGCTCCTTGCAAGAAAAGCTATGACCAACCTAGACAGCATATTAAAAAGCAGAGATATTACTTTGCCAGCAAACGTCCATCTAATCAAAGCTATGGTTTTTCCAGTAGTCACGTATGGATGTGAGAGTTGGACTATAAAAAAATCTGAGTGCGGAAGAATTGATGCTTTTGAACTGTGGTGTTGGAGAAGACTCTTGAGAGTCCCTTGGACTGCAAGAAGATCCAACCAGTCCATCCTAAAGGAAGTCAGTCCTGAATATTCATTGGAAGGACTGATGCTGAAGCTGAAACTCCAATACTTTGGCCACGTGATGCAAAGAACTGACTCACTGGAAAAGACCCTGGTGCTGGGAAAGACTGAAGGCAGGAAGAGAAGGGGCTGAGGGAGGATGAGATGGTTGGATGGTATCACTGACTGGATGGACATGAGTTTGAGCAAGCTCCAGGAGTTGGTGATGGATAGGGAAGCCTGATGTGCTGAAGTCTGTGGGGTCACAAAGAGTTGGACATGACTGAGGGACTGACCTAAAGTGATCTACAATAAAAATGTAAAGTGTGATTGAATCAAACACTGATGCCTGCCAAGGAATGGGAGATGAAAATGTTGAGATAACAGGGGATGATGGATCAGGCAAATGATAAAAATGTGGTTGCCACTGCAGCCCTAAATGATGGTGAGCTACAGATAGCCATTGACTTGTTCACAGATGCCATCAAGGAGAATCTTCTCTGTATGCCAAGACCCCATAGACAGCAGGCCACCAGGCTCCCCCGTCCCTGGGATTCTCCAGGCAAGAACACTGGAGGGGGTTGCCATTTCCTTCTCCAATGCATGAAAGAGAAAAGTGAAAGCGAAGTCGCTCAGTCGTGTCCGGCTCTTCACAACCCCGTGGACTGCAGCCTTCCAGGCTCCTCTGTCCATGGGATTTTCCAGGCAAGAGTACTGGAGTGGGGTGCCATTGCCTTCTCTGAAGAGATCCAGAGTCTTCATCAAATTACAGAAGTCAATTGTACCATCTGAAACTTTGACAGAGATACTGAAATAAATCTTGATTCAGCCCAGCCTTACAAGTGGGCAGGAAAAGCACATGTACCTCTGGGCCACTGGGTAGAAGCAGTCCATAGTCCTGCCCTTGACTGTAAACTAGATTACAATGAAGATGTTAGTGTAATGCTGAAAGAAGTTCAACCTAGGGCCCAGAAAACTGCTGAACAACAGAGAAAGTCTGAGTGAGACCATGAAGACAAAAGGCTCAAAGAAAAAATGGAAAGGGTTAAGAAGGCTTGGGAGGAACAGAAAAGACTCCAGAAGGAGGGAGAAATCAGAAGACAAACAGGAGCTCAACATAACTATTTTTCAGGTGGCTTTCCCTGGGCCACACCTGCTAATTTTCCTGGAAGAATGCCTGGAATGGGATGGGGTATGCCTGGAATGGCAGGAATGCTTGGGCTCAATGAAATTACTAGTGATCCAGAGGTTCTTACAGACACGCAGGTTTCAGAAGTTACGACGGCCTTCTAGGATGTGATCCAGAACTTCAATATGTTGAAATATCAGAGCAGCCCAAAAGTTGTGAGTCTCATCTGTAAATCGTCAGCCAAATTTGGAGGGCAAGCCCAAGGCCCTTCTGACAAATAAAGCCCATGCTGTAGGAAAAGCAACTGAGATAACCTAATGGATGTCACAGGAATACAATCCAGTGTACTTCTAACCTGCTGACGATGGAAAAGCTATGGAGCTCTGAAGATAGTCTCTCTCCCTCTGTCCCAAATGAAGCTGAAACAATTTTCAGTGGTTTGCCATTAAAACAATCATTCAGATAATACTTTCCTATTGGGAATCAAAAACTTTAAACGTTTTTAAAACCTGAAAAATAGTAAAACAAGAACAACTATGAAGCAGCCCCTTCTGCTGAAAAACAAAACCCGCTAAGCTGGTCCCAAATTCCTGATCCATAAACACTGTGTAAGATAATAAACATTTATATTCTTATTAACTTAAATTTGGGGGTAATTTGTTATATAGCAGTAGATAACTTACAAAGAATGGCCATATTAGCCCATATCCCTAAATCCAGATCATATCATTATCTAATTTTCAAGCCTGATTGGTTTTCATAAACCTCCAGTCCAGTGATTATACCACTGGCTTGGATTAAAACTATTTATTGTTTCACTTCATCCTGAAGTTTTTTTCCTGTCTTTCCTATGTGTTGGGCCCACAATGATAGAGAAACATTAAAATATATCTAATTCCCCTTCTCCTAAGTCTGTTACTGACTCTATCACAACTTCAAGGAACTACATTCTACTGCCACCTACCATCACAGCATTCTCCACTTGACCAGATTGAAAGCTTCTTTTTGACTGCGCTACACAGTTTGCACCAGCAAGTGTCACAGTGGTAAAGATGCAGGTTCTATCCCTGGGTCAGGAAGCTCTCCTAGAGAAGGAAATAGCAACCCACTCCAGGATTCTTGCCTGGAAAATTCCACGGATAGAGGAGCCTGGTGGGCTACAGTCCATTGAGTTGCAAAGAATCGGACATGACTGAGCAACTGAGCACAGCACGCAATTTACAGGATCTTAGTTCCCCAAGCAGGGATTGAATACACACCCCTACAGTGGAAGCAGAGTCTCAACCACTGGACCACCAGAGAAGTCCTGAAAGTTTATATTTTAACAATAAAAGATGGAAGCACATTTTCTAGCAGCCCACTACTAAAATATCCACAGAGTCTAATAAACATCTCAGACTTAACATGGTTTAGAAGAGCTTTTGATTTTCCTCTCCCCTAGCCTACTCATCCCAGTCTTCAACAGCTCCATCAGTGACATCATCAACCACCCAGATGCTTATACCAAAAACCTAAGTCACTCTTGATTCCTCTCTCCTTCTCACAAAATCAACAATGGGGTTCCCACAGATTCTACCTCCAGAACATATCCTGAATTTGCTGACTTTTCTTCATCTCCATAGCCTGTCTCCATTCCATCTCCTATCTTTCATCTACATCTCCTTAGCCTAGACTATGCCATCATCTTTCACCAGAACACTGCAAAGAGCCTCCTAACTACAACCCTTGTTGCTTTTGTCTATAAACATTCACATACAGGTCTTTTTGTGACACAGTTTATTTCTCTTGGTAAACATCTACATGTGAGATTGGTGAACCGTATGGTAAGTACCTGTTTAATTTTATCAGAAACTACTTAACTAATTTCCATTTTGCACTCCCACCAGTAACATCTGGGGGTTCCAGTTGTTCTTTATCCTCTCCAGCACCTGGCCTTTTTTAAAAGTCATTCTAGAAGGTGTGTAGTAGTTCTTTTTCATTTTTTGAATTGGTATAAAACCCATGTACAATGAAATGCACATATCCTAAGTGCACAATTCAAAGGAGTTTTGATAAACATGTATACTCATGTAATCAAAATACACATTTTCATTACCCTAATAAATTCTCTACTAAACCTCTTCCCATCATCTCTAGCCCCTAGAGGCAGCCTCTTCTGATTGGTATCACCACAGATTAGTTTTACCTTTTCCTAAACCTCATAAGAGGATTAGTATAGTATATACTGTTTTGTGTCTGCCTGACTTTGCTCAGTAAAATGGTTTTGAGGTCCCTCCATGCTATTGCAGTAGTTCTTTGTTTTTATTGCTGAGTGGTATTTTATTGTATGGACACATCACAGTTTATTTATCCATTCACCTTTTGATAGACATTTGGGTTGTTTCCAGCGACTCCATTCCTAGGTATTTACCCAGGAGAAATGAAAGCATATGTCCACAAAAAGACAATAATCGCCTGCTTCCTCTCTTGATCCTCTATAGTCCATTCTCCATGTAGCATCTAGAGAGATCTTTTAAATAAATTGCTCAAATCCCATCTCTCTTCTGCTAAATACCCCTTAGTGACTTCCCATTCCACTTTAGAAGAAAATACAAACTCCCTACCACGGCTTGTGAAACCCAGATATCACCAATCCTCAACCCTGGCTGCACAGAGGCCTCTGTAAACTTCTGTCGCTTGGGCTCCACCTTAGATCAAGTTAATCAGAATCTCTGGAGGAGGGATCCCAGCATTTTTAAAGCTCCCCAGGACACTCTCACAGGCCACCAGGTTGGCCAGGCCTTGCCAGGTGATCTGGCCCACGGCTTTCCTGCTTTATCTCACGCCGCTCTCCCCCTTGGGTGCCGCACTCCAGCCACGCTGGCCTCCTTTCAGCCCTGTGAACACAGGGATTTTATCCCTACCCCCGGGGCTCTGTACTAGTTTGTCTTCTGCCTGGAATGTTCTTTAGATCTTAGTGTAACTGGTTCTTTCTTGTCATTCTGGTCTCAGCTGAAATGTCACCTGCTTAGAGGAGCTTTTCCTGCCCACTCAACCCAAAGGAGCCACTCTGCAGCGTGTCACTTGTTCAAATCCTCTAGATCACATTTATGTCGAACAGTGCCCTGTTCATGCATTTTTCTCTGTGTTTATTGTCTGTCTACCCCGTCTAGACTATAAATCCCACGAGAATAAGGATCTTGCCTGCCTTATTCTCCACAGTACCCTTAGTATTTATAATCATGCCTGGCATACAATGAAAGTTTCAGAAATATTTGTTGGAAGCAAGAAAGAATACACGTACAAAATGTACATATTACCTGGATGGGAGGGCAAAATCCTCAAGGTGTCTCCTTTCTTTCTTTCCCCTAGCTGTTAGCATGGGATCGTCGATTTAAAGGAAAACAAAGAGACTCCAGCAGAAGGGAATTAAACCCAGATACTAGATTTCATTAGGTCCTAAAAGGCAGACAGACTGTTTCTGGCTTCAAGTATCTTAACTTCAGTCCTAACCTGACGCTGTACACATTATAGATACTCAATGAATTCATTTCTATTAGCAGTGAAGTGACTGTGCTCTGTTTTGAGGGTCTAGAGGGGATGTGGGAGAGAGGGATGGGAGGTAGAGCATTCGAGCAGGGATTAGTGAACCATGAGAAAAGGAGACAGAAGTATATTTATGCCTTGACCCTCCCTTTACGGAGCTGTCACCAACTCAAACCATGAAATTCAGTTAAATCTATTCCAGCCAACTGGATTTTAAAACACTGTCCTATTCTGTATGTAGTTTCTCTTTGTAAGCAAGGCAATATGTTAAAACAAAGTTTTAAAGAAATTTAAAAAGAAAGGAGAGAAAAAGAAGAGTGATCATATACATATATGTATATGATATGTATATAAGATATACATATCAAACATGCAGATGACATTAACAATGGAAATGTCACCTAATGTAAGCAAAACAAATCAAAGATTCAAATTAATCTTACAAGGCTAGTGGTTAGCAACAATGTAGTACATAAATTAAATCTTACAGCTAGCTACACGGGTACAGAAAGATGGAGACCTAGTCTGACCGGAGTTTGTGTAAAAATATCTTGTGGATTTAGTTGACTGCTAGTTTAATATAAGCCAATAGTAGATGCTAAAAATATGAATAGGATAACCCTTAAGTATTGCATGAGAGTCCTTATCTTAAGCGACTTTTCAGTATTTATCACTGGAGATATTTTTAAAAATTCTCTTCTCTCCTGACTTCTGTTACATCTGATTATCTTTCCATCTCTGAAGCAGATCCTCATTAATACAAATGCTAATAAGACAATAGCCCTCATTTAATAAGGGTTTTGTGCCAACTACACAATTACTATATTTAATCCTCCCTCTTAATAGCACTAATGAAATAGGCATAATTATTTCTGCCATCTTTTAGATGAGAAGACAGATTTAGAAAATCTAAGTAATTTTCTCAAGATCAGATAGGTAACAGCATTCTTGGAGCTCGACTATAGCAGCCTGACTTAGAGCCCAGCGATTCTAACCACTATTCCTTCTACCCCAGACTTTCTTTCAGAGCATGCCTTTCCTCTGCTCGTTCCTTAAGTGTCAGCGCACATTACAGTCCAGTCCTCGGGTCACAGCTCAGTTTACTTCATTGTCTCTCTGGTTAATCATCGCTAGATCTGGGACCTTGATGGACAACGTCTACACTGATGAGTCCTACGACAGCCACCAATACTGCTGCCCTAATACCTCTCCCCTTTTCCACAGCTTTCCTTGTTGGTAGATGCCTCCATAAGCTTCAGAGGAGGCTGAATCTAGCCCCAATCCTGGCTCCAGAGACAGAATCACGATTAGTTTCAAACAGAGGACATGATGCTTCCTCTTCCCCTTCTTTTCAGTGACTAGTTTAAGCACTAGAAGAGAATCAGCCGAGAGATTTTTCAGAGAAGTTGTCTAGGCTCTTAAATGGAAATATTCATCAACAAGTAATCTCTTTTCTATCACCTTGTTGTGTCTGTATGTGCTGTGGAGAACTAAGTCAGCTAACTGGGAGACTTCAATAATTTTCAAGAGCATAAAGGGCACTTGAGACCAAAATGTTGGTCCAATGCCTAGTCCATGCTGGTATCATCCTTCACCAAGTTATTGAAACAGTTTCCTAAATGGTTTTCCTACTGATAAGCTGAGCATGACCAACCCCAATAAACCTGCTCTCTGCATTACTACCAAGGTGATTTTGCATGTGTGTGTGCTAAGTCACTTCAGTCATGTCCAGCACTTTGGGACCCTATGGACTGTAGCCCCGCCAGGCTCCTCTGTCCATGGGATGCTCCAGGCAAGAATACTGGAGTGGATTGCCATGCTCTCCTCCAGGGGATCTTCCAGACCCAGGGAGAGAACCCGAGTCGCTTATGTCTCCTGCATTGGCAGGCTGGTTCTTTACCACCAGTGCCTTCTGAGAAGCCCTAAGGTGATCTTACTAAATGCCAACCAGACGCCTGCTTAATCCTTCAGTGACTCTCTGTGGCTTTCAGTTTAGCACCTAACACTCTACTTCTCTTGTTGTATTTGTTCCTCTCCCTTCACACAACTGCTCATCCCAGCCATTCGCAGGTAATTGCCGTTTCCATCAGAAATGATACTGTCTGTTGTTTCTATGCCTTCCCACTTTTTTCTTTTTCTTTTTTTTCCTTCCTTTTTTGGTCTTTGGAGCAGAGGACATTTACTATAGTAAACTGGTTACAGAGCTGATGAAAGAGCTAAGAAGTCAGTCAGGATGGTGAGGCAAGCAGAAGCAAGCAACGATAGCAAGCCACCACCAGTGGCAAATTCTACAAGTGGAAAAACAAAAGGAAGAAGTAATGTCACCAGATCCCAGGGATCAGGGTTACCCAGGGAATTCTAGAACCCCAGTAGACCGATTCTGCCTGTGCCAGGACCATGAAGGAGCCAAGCCATTGCCAACAGCGTCTTCCAAAGCTAAGCTTCCTCATTTGCTCTTAAGGTCACACTGTCATGTCCTATCCCTTCATTCTCTAGCTAGCTAACATCTACTTATTCTTTAAAACTCAGGTCAAGGGTCATTTTCTACAGGAAGTTGTCTCTCAGCCCACGGTATAATTTACCTGTCCCTATTCTATGCTTCCAAAGCACCATTTGTCAAAGTGGTCGCCAGAAAGTAGTAGAACAATAAGCTCCTTGAAGACTGGGACGGCCTCTCTTTCCTTGGTATTATTTAAGCCTAGGACAGTGTCTGACTATAGTGCTGGGGGCTATTATATGTGCTCAGAAAATGTTTTCCAAATATAGTCATGAATTACCTCTGAGGTAATTTGCTTTGGGGATGACTTGCATTTTCTGAAGATTTTTTTTTTTTTAAAGTATGTCCAAGGCCTGGACAGTTCAGGGCATTTTCCTTTACATACCAGCTTCTTCATGTAGCCCTTGAAAGAAAAGTTATTTCACTTCTTAATTCCGTCTCTATCCTGTGGGATATATAAACATGCTTTCTGAAGCTCAAGTTTCATGGTCCCCTTCAAACTGTGCTTTCCTGGGGTGTAGGCCTTGCCTCCGTGATTCCTCCTAATTCTCACACTTGGAACATTTAGTTTTTATTTTACAAACTACTTTCGAAAGAAGCCAGAAAACTGTTCTGTTGGTCTTTTGTGCTTTTTTCATAACCTTTCTTCTGCCACTTTAGATAAAAGTAATAGGTAACAAAAACTTAATTATATTCTGGGAATCCCTTCTTTGCTTTTAGAAATGGCCACTAATATTAGTGCCTGGCCATATGTTTGAGACAGTCTGTGCATGTACAAGTACCAGGGAAAGTTTTTTGGACACTAGGAAGATGCTGAGCCTGGAATAAGGATGAAACTGCCAGCGGACAGTATTTTTTTCCTTAACAGACTCACTGAGATATAAATCAGATATTATATAATTCACCCATTTGAAGTGTACAATTCGATGGGTTTTAGTATATTCACAGGTATGTACAACCATCACCACAATTTTAGCACATTTATATCACCTCAAAAAGACACCCTGTACCCTTTAGATAACCTCTTCCCCAACTCCCCCTTCTCCATCAGCTCTAAAACTAATGAAAGAGCTAAGAAGTTAATCAGGATGGTGAGGCAAGCAGAAGCAAGCAACAATAGCAAGCCACCACAAATGGCAAATTCTACGAGTGGAAAAACAAGAGGAGGAAGTAATGTCACCAGATCCCAGGGATCAGGGTTACCCAGGGAATTCTAGAACCCCAGTAGACCGATTCTGCATGTGCCAGAATACTTTCAGTAGCCATAGACTTCCCTGTTCTGAACTTTTATATGAACAGGATCACATATTACGTGGTCTCTGAGGACTGGCCTCTTTCGCTTGGCACAATATTTTCAAGGTTCACCCTGTAGCAGCATGCATCAGCACTCCATTTCTTTTGGACAGTCCTTTCCAGACATGGGAACTGGACTGGCCCAGCACAGTCACTAGAGCACTTAGTGTGAACTTCTTTGGTACGAAGATTTTCTGCCGTGGTCCTTTGCTGGTGGCTCTCACGGGAGCCTGCTACATGCACCTCTTTACCTAAGCCACCACTATGAGCTGGCACTGGGCCTTATGTGAAAATGCGGAAATTAAAAATCAATCAGAATTGCAGACAGACTCCCCAGAATCATTGACTTTTGAGCACTAGAATTCATAAGAAAATCACCTCAGGCTGTTTCTTCACACAGTTCTAGTGGACTCTCTAGGCATATCCAGCAGGAAAGTCCAGGCTTACGTGAATGTTGTTAGTTCCGTGGTTCTCAGTGCGGTTGCTCAGACCAGTAGCATCAGTATCACCTTAGAAACTTGTTAGAAGTGCCCGTTGTCAGGCCTACTTACTAAATCAGAGACTCTGGGAGTTCAGTAAATCTGTTTCGACAAGCTCCCAAGTGATTCTGATCTTAAGCTGGAGAACCACTGATTAGTTATTAATACTATCAGTATTGGTATATGAACACAAATTAATTACTGACTCATACTCTGTTTTGTATTAAGTGTATATATACTCAGTGGATGAAGAAAAATCACTGGTACCTAAAGTGTAGATTATGGTACATAGGCTGAATTTCTATGCATTCATATGACAAGCAATTAATCTTTTTACTCCCCATTTCCCATCTTTATTTCCTTTTAAAACAATGCTTTGATAAAAACTTACTTTAAAAAAATCTTGATAGGGAATTCCCTGGTGGCCCAGTGGCTAAGACTCTGTGCTCCCAGTGCAGGGGATCCCCTGGTCAGGCAACTAGAACCCACATGCTGCAACTAAGAGTTTGTATGCCAAAACTAAAGATACTCCATGCCACAACAACAAACATTCCTGAAAAGCTTGTCCTCTTTATGGAGTTTATTTCTACTTCAGACTGAGTAGATCTTTAGATCTTATAGGTAGCATCCCTAGAAGATGGTATTTCTACACATTTTTCAGGAAAAATTAATTCCTGCTGCTGCTGCTGCTGCTAAGTCGCTTCAGTCGTGTCCAACTCTGTGCAACCCCATAGACAGCAGCCCACGAGGCTCCACCGTCCCTGGGATTCTCCAGGCAAGAACACTGGAGTGGGTTGCCATTTCCTTCTCCAATGGATGAAAGTGAAAAGTGAAAGTGAAGTTGCTTAGTCGTGTCTGACTTCTCGTGACCCCATGAACTGCAGCCTACCAGGCTCCTCCGTCCATGGGATTTTCCAGGCAAGAGTACTGGAGTGGGTTGCCATTGCCTTCTCCAAATTAATTCCTATACACACCTATATTGGACACAGATCTCTAGAGATGGTTTTTCAGAATGAATGTTTTGTCCACACAGAGACAGTATCAGGGAGCACATTTTGAAAGCAATTGGTAACCTGATGCCTGTATTGATAAAATATCCTGAGTTCACTTTGAATACACCAGGGACTTTATCTGTCCTTTGTTGTTAAGACCAAACATTTTTTAGATAGTCTGAGGATAGTCATTATCTCTTTCAGAAAGAGTACAGGAATGGTTTATTCTTGGTTAATCTGAATAGATTTAACTCATGGCTAATTTTAAAATTCTGCTAAAATATCCTTTAAATACTCAGATAAATAAAAGTGTAATTCTTAATAAAAAGCAATTTTATTTGTAAGGATGCACTACTGTGTAATTCTTTTGAAATAGTATTATTTCCTCAGCATCCATTTTCATTTTGCTTTAAATACCATTAAAATTGATTTTTTTAAAACCCTACTACTGCTGCTGCTGCTGCTAAGTCACTTCAGTCATGTCTGACTCTGTGCGACCCCATAGACGGCAGCCCACCAGGCTCCCCCGTCCCTGGAATCCTCCAGGCAAGAACACTGGAGTGGGTTGCCATTTCCTTCTCCAATGCATGAAAGTGAAAAGTGAAAGGGAAGGTGCTCAGTCGTGTCCGAATCTTAGCAACCCCATGGACTGCAGCCCATCAGGCTCCTCCGTCCATGGGATTTGCCAGGCAAGAGTACTGGAGTGGGGTGCCATTGCTTTAAAACCCTAAGACACATAGAATCCTATTATGAGGTACTTACCGCACACGGCCTTATGCTTTTAATTATTATTTTGTATATCTCTGTCTCATCCCTCAACTATATTTACCCTCCCTAAAGGCAGCAACAATTTCTTATACATATAATGTCTATCAGATGTCCTAAACATAGCAAGTATCTGTCAAATATGTGTGTATCAATTGATAGTTTTGATAGTAACTTGAAACAGTCAGTCCCATTGTCAGGAATAGAAGCTCTCTCAAATCAGTTAAGGAGAAATAACAACAGACCACTTCACAGGTATCAAGGACATAAGCAAAGCAGACCTACATGCGGGCCATGGCACCGGATGTACAGGACCCAAGGCTAGCCCTTTTCTCACAGGACCCTGGGGCTTCAGGTCTCGGCTTCTACCTGTGTAGCTGCTTCTTTCTCAGTGGTTTTAGTAGGCTGACTTCCTTTTTATTGTTGTATCTCTATTCTCTGAAAATATGCTCTTACATTTGCTTTGGATCTACTCAACGATTTTATTTCAAGAGCCCATCACAGCATCTAATTGGTTAAATTTTAGTGGCCTAAGTCCAAATTCCACAGAGACATCATGTGATTAGGGTAGAGTTCAGCTCTAGTACAACTGGCCATGAGTAGCAAGTAGGAGGTGTGGAGGAAATCAGGTAGCATACAAACTTATTCTCTGGTGGTTATTCCCATAAATAGGGCTTCTCTGGTGGCTCAGACGGTAAAATCTGTCTGCAATCTGGGAGACCTGGGTTCTATCCCTGGGTCATGAAGATACCCTGGAGAAGGGAATGGATGGCTACGCACTTCAGAAATCTTGCCTGGAGAACTCCATGGACAGAGGAGCCTGGCGAGCTATGGTCCATGCGTCACAAAGAGGCAGACATGACCGAGTGATACCTTACCTGATAAAGATATTCCTCTCCAAGAACTGAGGGGAACAGGTTCACTAAGAAGGGGTCACGAACAAGGAGATAACAACTGACACAGCTACTCCTGTTTATCTACTACATCCTAGAACTCAAGACAAGTATACAAAAGTCAGACATCAGAGGTAACTATGGTCATGGGTAAACTTCTCCCTTAGTCTAAATGAGGGCTTGGCATCCATGACCCTTGGGACACATCCAGCCCGTGGTCTGCTTTTGTAGCAGTGAAGAATGGTCATTACATGAAGAACAGGCTATAGAGATTGTAGGTGACAAACATTAAATATTTACTCTCTGGCCCTTGACGGGTTAGTTAGGGTTTGCTAACTCGTGCTCAGATGATCTTTCTTTATTCTTTATTCATTCATTTCACAAATACCCACTGAATATCTACTATGTTCTAGGCACTATTACAAGTATTGTAGATGCAGTGATGTCACAAAGGCAAGTATGGTTCCTATCTTGGAAAAGCTTAGATTCTGTTGTGGGAGAGAAGAGATCAACAGTCAGTATATACCTTAACAAATGAATAGGACAATTTCAGATTATAAGTGCTATGAAGATGATAAGCAGAGGATATTAACAAAAGGAAAAAAACAAGGGAAGGAGACAGGTTGGGGAGATCTTATCTGTGAAGGTGATGTTTATGCTAAGACCTAAAAGACAGGAAAGAACCAGTCACGAGGAGGCCAGCATTACAGCCAGGGGAAATGAGGGTAAAGTCTCTGAGGCACATAAAAGGTTGGCTTAGTCCAGGGACCTCAAACAGGCCCGTGGTATGAGGACAGAGTATGGTAGGAAATGAAGTTAGATAGTAGGGAAGGGCCAACTCATCTATAGCCCCTGAAGGAAGCCACTGAAGATGACACGACTTCATGCAAGGTATGATGTTTAAAATAAAAAAAACCTCTCTGGCTACCACAAGACAGAGTATAGAGAAGTAAGAGTGAGTTCTATTTAAGAGATTATTGTAATTGTTCAGGTGAGATAAGGCTAAGATTTAAAGTAAAATGGTATCATGGGAATGGCGAAAAGTGGATGAATTAAAATATTTTGAGGGACGTCCCTGGTGGTGCAGTGGTTGAGAATTTGTCTTGCAATGCAGAGGATGTGGATTTGATCCTAGGTCATGGAACTAAGATCCCACATGCTGCAGAGCAACTAAGCCCATGTGCCACAACTACTGAGCTCGCATCCCACAACTAGAGAGTCCATGCGCCGCAACAAAAGAAATCATATGATGCAACTAAGACCCAAAATGCAGACAAATTAAAAAAAATATATATATGTATACATAAAGGACAAATAATGAGACTAATAGACTGGGTATGAAAAGAGAGGAAACAACATGAATCCTAGATTTCTGTTTGAGCAGCGAGGTAGATGGTATATAGGTCTTGTCACTTTATTCATATTATCTCTGATAACTGAGTAATTGAGTCTCTGGAACTAAGAATCACACTTATGTATTAGAAAATTTTTTAAAGTAAAAAAAAAAATGATTCTCAGTATTGAATTTTCTTAACTTTTATATATGTTCTCTTCTATGAAGGATAACTGAACAAAAAAGCACTTCTTTAGCAAATGCCAGACTACCTACTTGGAAAACTGCAAGCAGTCTCCCCTCTTCAGAATAACAGCCTGCGTGTGCTCTCTGAGAGTGGAAGGACCTCTCAGGGTTGCCAGTTTGCCCCTTGATGTTGTGACTATGTTCCTCCCTTTGGGAGATTGCTGTGAAAAGGCGGAGGACCACAGAGTAACCGTCCAATAGAAGACGCCTGACCCACTCCCTCTCCCCATCAACGGCCGTGCACAAGATGAGAACCGCACTAGCTAGAGACACTGAGGTTTGTTTTGAAGCATTTAAAGAGGAATGCTCAGGAATGCTCATATTTTACATTTCTCTCTACTTAAAGAAGTTGAATTGTAAGAGCCATCTCTTTTCCCGTAATCACCAGGTCTAGTGTGAAGCCAGGTAACTTCAGAGAGTTAGTTAAAAGAAGTGACTAATGACTCAACTTTCTACTTATCTCCCTCTCTTTTCAGGTTTGATCTCACCAGACACTCAGGATGCACTTTCCGGCTCTCACAAGACCTTTTCCAGTGAACTGCAGAGCCCAGGGAGCTATGTATTTAGAGGCTGGTCCTGTACCACCATCCAACCGACTGATGGGGAACTTCAGTGTCCAGAAGCCTGGGCCATGAGGAGAGTGGAGAGTGGAAGAGTGAGTGTATACACCAGGTCTCTAGAAATGTCCGAGTCAACAGTGATGGCTGAGACATGACCTAGAATCCCTGGGAGGACTTGATCATTTTAGTTTAACAATTTGACCCCTATTATATAGAGAATCTTTTTTGAATTTAGTTCTTCTAAAAGTCTGCTTTTGTCTCTGCTCACTGACTCCTATAAGGATTTATTTTAGAAGCTTTCATGGTTATTCCCATTGTTCCAGCTTCAATGATCAAAACATCCAGGACTGCGTTTTGATTCTACCTCTTCGTAGTTATTTTATCATAGGTATTTCTGAATCTTAGATTATATGAAGCAGTTATTAGTTACTTTCAATCCACAGATTCACTGCATAATCTCTGATTATAATTTTATTGGGCTTCCCAGGTGGCTCAGATGGTAAAGATCTGCCTGCGATGCGGGATACCTGGGTTTGATTCTTAGGCTGGGAAGATCCTCTGGAGAAGGAACGGCTATCCACTTCAGTATTCTTGCCTGGAGAATTCCATGGACAGAGGAGCCTGGCAGGTTACAGTCCATGGGGTTGCAGAGTCAGACACGACTGAGCGACTTTCATGTAACCAATTATTACTCTCTCAACAATCTTCCATCAGAGTCAGCTGTTCAAATCACACTTATTTTTAATGATGTCCACTCTCCTCCTCACCAGGGGCTCCTTCCACTCCCCTTCACCATAACTGCATGCTTCCAGGAGGTCCTTTGCTAACATCTAGTCAGATGTATCTTAAGTAATGAAGTTAACAGGGGAAAATAAAGGATGGAAATAAACACACTTAATACCAGTGAACGTGTTTAACTATTTAAAAGCATATTGCAAAGTGTAAGTATGTTGCAGCGTGTTTTGTAAACCAGTGCTTATGAACCATTGTGTTTTCAAAACAACTTTTTCCTATTAAGCCTGCATCAAGAAGTGGGGTTAATTTGCCAGAGTACTTTTTCGTGATAATTACAGGAATTGTAGATTAGCAGAAATGAACTGAAAAGGTTCTGAGTTAATAAAACACACGCCAAAATTATAATATTCAACTGCATCGAGATTCCTCATGAGGAAAACATTAACCATCCCTGATAGGCCAGTTTTGAGTTCAAGCCAGTACATTAAAAAACACTTAGGGAAAGACACCTTTCAAGTGACATGTGGTCCAACATTCCCCATAATGAAAGACACAGTTCTGTTATTCAGAGATTTGAAACAAACAGTAGATGAACTAATAAAGGATAAATTCCATGAATTAGAAGATATTTAATAAATGCTTTTTTCAGGTGATAATTATTTTGCCAGCCAGGCAATATAGCTCTTTACTTCTTAGAACCAGATGTAAAATATTGTAATCTGGCCCTGACCTCTAGGAACACATTACCATTTACTTCAGGAACATTTGCTAAGTACCTACTGGGTGTCAGGCACCATGCTAGGAGCAAGAGATGAAATCCCCAACAGGTAACCCTGTCTGAACACTTTGCTCAGAGATCCCATGACTAGCATCATTTATGTTACTTCAGATTGGCTGAAACTATCATTCTAACTGCATGTGGCAGAACTTTGAGGATCGCAAAGGAGTGAGTCCCCTGGTCTAACATGTAGAAACTCCTGGCCATCAGTGTACACTACTGGCCACTTCTCAGCTGTCTTGGGAATCTCTCCAAGTTCCAACTAATTATATAATTATATTATCTACTGAAGGGTTCTGAAGTCTTCAACTTTGGCAAGCTCACTCATAATCCCAAAAGTGGGAGAGGAAAAACACTTCCTGTGTGTCTCTGCAAAGATCTGTTTTTAGCAAAAACAAAAAAAAGTAATAATAAAACAAAACAAATAAAAAACCCTTCCCAACTGGAAGGGAGGAAAGAACATTTTTGCCTTGAATTCCATTAACCACCGACTTTAGGATCCTTCCTTTTTTTTTCTTTTTTTGGTCATGTCAGGGATCGAACGTGCATCAGCTGAATTGGAAGCACACAGTTTCAATCACTGGACCTCCAGGGAAGTGCCTCATGACACACTTTCAAAGAACAGTTTTAGATTTATAGAAAGAATGGAGATGGAGGGTTTCCATAATACATGCCAACTCCACCTAACCCCCAAGTTTCCCCTATTTTTGACATCTTACATTAGTACAATGATATTATAATTAATGAACCAATATTGATACATTATTAATATCTGAAGCCCATTCTATTTAGATAGTCTTAGTTTTTACCTAATGGCCTTTTTGTGGTTCCAGGATACTACATTATATTATTTGTCATGCCTCCTTAGGCTCTTCTGGGATGTTAAGAGTTCCTCAGACTGTCTTTGTTTTCGATGACCTTAACAGTTTTGAGGATCAGGTATATTGTAGCATGCCCTTCTACTGAAATTTGTCTGATGTCTTTCTCATGATTAGCCTGAGATTATGGAGTGTTGGGAAGAAGTTCACTGGGGTATAGTGATGTTCTCATCACATCATATCCAGAGTACATACTGTCAACCAGATTTATGACTCTTGACATCGCCTTTGATTACCTGGCTGAGACAGCATCTGTCAGTTCCTCCACTGTAGAAGTACTCTTTTGTCCTTTCCCCCCTTCCCCATACTGCCCTCTTTTGAAGGAAGTCACTGTGTGAAGCCCACACTTATGGAATGTAGAGTTATGTTCCTCCTTTTTGTGTGTGGAACATCTGCATCAATTATTCGGAGTTCTTTTGCATAAGAGATATGTCTCTTCTTCCCCATTTATTATTCAATAATTTATTTATATTAGTAAGAACTCGTGGATATGTATTACGGGTTATAGCTCATTACTACAGTACATTATTAAGTTGCTTGAATTGTTCCAACTTTGGCTACTGGTGACATTCTCCCCGTGTTTTGGTTTGTTTTTTGAGCACTTCATGGCCCCACTTGCAGCCTAAGAAAGAATCTTTTATGGTCAGTCTCATATTGAGATTCACGCAATGGGAGAGATATTTGTTCCAATATTTGTGTCTAGTTTCTCAAATCTTGTGAGGAAAGTGCCTATTTTCATCCAGATATAAATTGTTCCTACTCTTCACCTCCCATCCCTCCCCCTGCCTGGGCATAGAAAGGGGGGTCATGTTTATCCCTCAATTCATGGTATGTTATCATCACTGACACAGGCACGTTTTCTCTCTTGTTCTAGTTATTTTTTCTTTTTTGTTTCCATGCTTCATTCCCATTTTTCCTTCTCTCTCCCACCCAAGGAAACTATTCTAACATACTTGATGTGTACAGGTTTGATTGTTTAAAAAGCCCTTACATGATTGTTGTTATCTTGGGAATTCCCTGGCAGTCCAGCGGTTAGGACTCAGTGCTTTTACTGCCAGGAACGGGGTTCAGTTCTTGGTCAGGAAACAAAGATCCCACAGGCTGCATGGTATGACCAAAAAAATTATTATCTTTTATAGGTACAAAGATGGCATTGTAGATATATATAGCAAATGTGCCCATATTTTTAAAATTACACTGTGGACTATATTGGATGAAATTGAAATCTTGAATTTGTTTTAAGATACTTTGACAAAGTAAAAATTTTAATGAAAAAAGGGTAGAAGAAGCAAACATGACAAAATCTTACTAATTTTAAAATCTGGGTGATAGCTATATGAAAGTTCATTGTTCTATTCGTCATACTTCTGACATATTTGAACATTTTCAGCATGAAAAAATGAAAAACAAATTCTTTCCTCCCCCTAGGTCACAGATAGTTCTCTATATTTTCTTTTATTAGTTTTATATTTTCAACTTTCATGTTTAGGCTTTTAATCCATGTGGGGTTTTAGGCAGGTATCCAATTACATTTTTTTTTCCTCATATGATGAGTAAGTTTTCCCAAAACTATCTGCTAAGTTATCTTCTCTTTATCATTTTTGTGGTACCACAAAATTAATAATAATTATATATACATTAGTGTATCTCTGTCTATTCTGTTCCATTCATTAATTTGTTCTTGTGCCAATACCACCCTGTTTTTATTACTCTTTCTTAGTATAATTTAATATCTTTTTACTCTTTTTTATAGTCTTGTTTTTAAAAGTTAGCTATTCACATGTCATTTTCATATAAGTTTTAGGTATGGTTATCAAAAATATTTCAAGTCCTTTTTAAAAATTTAGTAGTTTAAGGTTATAATATAGATCAAATGTGAAATTTATAGATACAATTTAAAAGAACTGAAAGGTTTATAATTATTTCATATCCATTTTCCTATCATACTGACTTACTAAAAGAATGATTCTATATATCTTCTATCAAAATCTGGCCAATCCATGTTGTCTATTAACAAGCTAGCACTGTAGTAAAAGTAGGTAGACCTGGTTTTAAAACACTAAGTGGATGGCAAAAAATCAGAAGTCAAAGTTAGGAGAAGATATTCATTCAACTCATAATTATTCTAGTTTACACCAATTATTCTAGTCTAGACTACATCCTTTGGGGGTTTACATTTAAGCAGACAACATTGAGTGCATAAATGTACAATCTTTAGCACAAAAAGTCACAAGAATCTTTAGCATGAGAAGTCAACTAATCAGTGAATGGACTAATGTGTTTCTAGCACACAAAAGTAGAGAGTAAATGCATATTAGGAGTGACAAATAGAAGCGTGGGCAAAGACAGGAGAGAGAGCCAGGGCAGAGAAAGTATCAGAAGACAGCAAGATTTATTGTTGCCTGAAAAAAGTAAGCTAAATAATGTATAAACCAGATAGCCATTTGTATGAAAAAGGGAAGAAAAAATGTGTATTTATATAATTTTTCTTGTAGATACATAAATATCTCTGGAAGGATACCAAAAATCTAATAGCATTGGTTGTTTGCAGGAGTGGAAATGGATTGGTTGGAATGAGAACAGAGAAGGGAGAAAGACTTCTTACTGTGTACTCTTTTATATACTTTTTAATTGAACTATGCAAATTATCTATTTTAAATTTTTCCATTTAAAAAGCTGATGGATCAGAAAAAAAAATGTACAATTATTTATAATATGGAATAGGAAAAGCAGGCATGCATGCATACACATTTGTACACATACATCAAAAGAATTTTGTTCCACTAATTCAATCACTAGTTCAGCCTTACATTAGTAAGAAAAAAAGGAAGAGACCATGATAGGAGTTCCAAGTGTGTTATCAATGCCTATAAGCCACACAGAATATCCACCAATATGAACAGAGCAGAACAAGGAACAAGATATTGAAGAGGTGGGTCTAAGTCATCCTTGATGTCCTGGTGATCTTTTGAATTTTAGAGTCTGAAAGATATTTACCCACAAGCTACAATCTCAGTTTACCCTCCTATACCACCTGCCACTAGGATGTTGGAAAAACAACTTGGTCAGTTTCTTTCTCCTCTCAGTCAGTTGAAATCTACGTCCTAAATTTAATGATAGTGTATTGATCTGTATAGTATAAGAACCGAAAATTACTCAGCTTATCCCAGCAAGTTCACTGACAACCATTAAAAGGTTACAGATAATGCACTGTAAACAACACAAGAGAGACAGATTTCTACAGCCTCACAGGAGCAAGAGCTAAGAGTAAGGCTCAACAGCGTTTTTCTAGCTCATAGTCCAAATACTGTATTTTGCAGGTAATTCTTTCTCTGAGTGGCAGATAATTCCTAAATTGATTTATGTAGTTTTACCCTTTCTACCACTGGAGAAGGGAATGGCAAACCACTTCGGCATTCTTGCCTTGAGAAACCCATGAACAATATGAGAAGGCAAAAAGATGAACCCCCCAGGTCATAGGTGTCCAATATGCAACTGGAGAAAAAGTAGAGAAACAGCTCCAGAAGGAATGAAGAAGCCTAGCCAAAGCAGAAACAGCACTCAGTTGTGGATGTGTCTGGTGGTAAAAGTAAAGATTGATGCTGTAAAGAACAATATTGCATAGAACCTGGAATGTTAAGTCCATGAATCAAGGTAAATTAGAAGTGGTCAAACAGAAGATGGCCAAGAATGAATATCGACATTTTAGGAATCAGTGAACTAAAATGGACGGAAATGGGAGAATTTAATTCAGATTACCATTATATCCCCAGGTAGCTCTAGTGGTAAAGAACCCATCTGCCAATGCAGGAGACGTAAGACACCCCAGTTAAATCCCTGGGTCAGGAAGATGCCCTATAGGAGGGCATGGCAACCTAGTCCAGTATTCTTGCCTGGAGAATCCTGTGGACAGAGGAGCTTGGCAGGCTACAGTCCATGGGGTTGCAAAGAGTCAGACACGGCTTAAGTGACTTATCATGCAAACACCCTAGCATGCATGTGGGCAAGAATTCCTTAGAAGAAATGGAGTAGCCATCACAGTGAACAAAAGAGGCTGAAATGTAGTACTTAGGTGCAATCTCAAAAATGACAGAATGATTTTAGTTCATTTCCAAGGCAAAACATTTAATATCACAGTAATTCAAGTCTATGCTCCAACTACTAATGCCAAAGAAGCTTAAGTTGAATGGTTCTATGAAGACCTATAAGGCCTTCTAGAACTAACACCAAAAAAAGATGTCATTTTCATCAGAGGGGACTGAAATGCAAAAGCAGAAAGTCAAGAGATACTTGAAATAACAGGCAAGCTTGGCCTTGGAGTACAAAATAAGCAGGGCAAAGGCAAAGAGAGTTTGGCCAAGAGAACACACTGGTCATAGCAAACACCCTATCCAACAACATAAGAGACAACTCTACATATGGACATCACCAGATGGTCAATACCAAAATCAGATTGCTTATATTCTTTGCAGCTGAAGATGGTGAAGCTCTATACAGTCAGCAAAAACAAGACCAGGAGCTGACTGTGGCTCAGATCATCAACTCCTTATTGCCAAATTCAGACTTAAATTGAAGAAAGTAGGGAAAACCACTAGATCATTCAGGTATGACCTAAATCAAACCCCTTATGATTATATAGTGGAAGTGACAAATAGATTCAAGGGATTAGATTTGATAGACAGAGTGCCAGAAGAACTATGGACAGAGGTTCGTAACATTATACAGGAGGTGGTGATCAAAACCATCCCCAAGAAAAGGAAAGGTAAAAAGGCAAAACAGTTGCCTAAGGATGCCTTACAAATAGAAAAGAAGAGAAATGACAGGCAAAGCAGAAAAGGAAAGATATACCTATTTGAGTGCAGTTCCGAAGAAAAGTAAGGAGAGATAAGAAAGCCTTCTTAAGTGAACAATGCAAAGAAATAGAGGATAACGAATGGGAAACACTAGAGATCTCTTCAAGAAAATTAGAGATACCAAGGGAACATTTCATGCAAGGATAAACAAAGGCACAATAAAGGACAGAAACTATATGGACCCAACAGAAGAAGAAGATATTAAGAAGAGGTGGCAAGAATACACAGAAGAACTGTACAAAAGAGGTCTTAATGACCCAGATAACCACAATGGTGTGATCACTCACCTAAAGCCAGATATCCGGAAGCATGAAGTCAAGTAAGCCTTAGGAAGAATTACAAACAAGCTAGTGGAAGTGATGGAATTCCAGTTGAGCTGTTTCAAATCCTAAAAGATGATGCTGTGAAAGTGCAGTACTCAATATGTCAGCAAATTTGGAAAACTTAGCAGTGACCACAGGACTGGAAAAGGTCACTTTTCATTCCAATCCCAAAGAAAGGCAATGCCAAAGAACATTCACACTACCACACAATTGCACTCATCTCACACAGTAGTAAAGTAATGCTCAAAATTCTCCAAGCTAGGCTTCAATAGCACATGAACTGAGAACTTCCAGATGTACAAGCTGGACTTAGAAAAGGCAGAGGAACCAGAGATAAAATTGCCAACATTTATTGGATCATAGAAAAAGCAAGAGAATTCCAGAAAAATATCTACTACTGCTACACTGACTATACTAAAGCCTTTGACTGTGTGGATCACAACAAACTGTGGAAAATTCTTCAAGAGATGGGAATACCAGACTACCTTACCTGCCTAAACCTGTATGCAGGTCAAGAAGCAAAAGTTAGAACCAGACATGGAACAATAGACTGGTTCCAAATAGGAAAAGGAGTGTGTCAATCCTGTATATTGTCACCCTGCTTATTTAACTTATATGCAGAGTACATCATGTGAAATGCTGGGCTGGATGAAGTTCAAGCTGGAATCAAGATTGCCAGGAGAAATATCAATAACCTCAGATATGCAGATGACACCACCCTTACGACAGAAAGGGAAGAACTAAAGAGCCTCTTGATGAACATAAAGGAGAAGAGTGAAAATGCTAGCTTAAAACTCAACATTCAAAAAAAGAAAGATCATGGCATCTAGTTCCTTTCCTTCATGGCAAACAGATGCAGAAATAATAGAAACAGTAACAGACTTTACTTTCTTGGGCTCCAGAATGACTATGGATAGTGACTGCAGCCATGAAATTAAAAGTTACTTGGTCCTTGGAAGAAAAGCTATGAAAAACCTACACAGCATTATTAAAAAGCTGAGACATCACTTTGCCAATAGTGGTCCATAAAGTCAAAGCTATGGTTTTCCAGTAGTCATGTACATATATGAGATTTGGACCATAAAGATGGCTGAGTGCCAAAGAATTGATGCTTTTAAACTGTGGTGTTGGGGAAGAATCTTGACAGTCCCTTGGACAACAAGGAGATCAAACCAATCAATCCTAAAGGAAATCAACCTTGGATATTTATTGGAAGGACTGATGCTGAAGCTCCAACACTTTGGTCATCAGATGCAAAGAGCCAACTCATTGGAACAGACCCTGATACTGGAAAAGATTGAAGGCAGGAGGAGAAGGGGACAACAGAGGATAAAATGGTTGGATGATGTCACCAATTCAATGAACATGAGCTTGAGCCAACTCTGGGAGACTGTGAAGGATAGGGAAGCCTGGTATGCTACAGTCCACAGGGTCTCAAAGAGTCAGACACGACAGAGCCACTGATCATATCTTTTCTACCACCAGCAATGGTGGTAGATTTACATTACCATGACAATTTACCTATGATATATTTATAAATACCACATCCATGTCACAGCTGTATATATGTGTTAAAATTCCCCTAAATTAAAATTTGGATATTAATTTTGAAAATCACATACGTTCATCAAGTATATACATTCTGATCCTTTAGATTTTAATCTTAACAGATTATCTTCTTGCTTTTTCGAAATTCTGAGTTATGTTCTATGTTATGGTTTTACTTAGAATTTTTCACATAAAATGTTCTTCTCTGATAACTATCATTTAACAATTGTCTTATGTTCCTTACTGCTACCGCTGAAAATTTTGAGCTGGATTTTTAAGCACTCTCCATTATAACTTGTGTGGAATCATAAATATGAGCAAAGATCTGGAATATGATCAGGTCCACACAAAAGTTTTAGGTTGCCCATACCCTGAGACCCATTTTCTACTGAAATATTAGAGAAATACACTTCATTTAAATCTTTATAAATGAAGGCAAGTACAAATTCTATTAAAAAATCAAAATGCTACTGCAGTTAGTTACATGGACAGTGTAACCAGGCTGCTTGGGATCAAATCCCAGAGCTACTGCTTACCAGCTATATAACCGTGATAAGAGACTTATCCTCTTTGGGCCTCAGTTTTCTCATCTGCAGAGTTGGGCTAATAGTAGTTTGTGAAGAAGATTATGAGTAAATATACATAAAGTATTAGAACTGTGTTGATGTAGTAGGTTTATTATTTCTGCCGAAATAAGTAATTTGTGGGTCGATTACCTGGGAGTTCTTTTACCTTTTCTTTTTCTACAATTTCTTTTTCTTTACTTTCTTTCATACAGTTTTCCCTTTTTAAAATAGCTCTAGATTCCCCCATCATCATCAAAGTATACAATATTATTCAGTGCCTATGCTGGTGTACCTCAATTTCCTATAGAAAGAGTTAGCTATGACTTCATCAATGTTCAAGGTCAATTTTGGTAAGGTAACATAGATCTTTTTTTTTTTTTTTTTCTCATTTGGTTTCTTTCTCTGAATCTTCTCATCATGAACCAGATGCCATGTAGGGTGATAATCAAATTGAGAAGTGAAATACAAAGGAAAAGGCAATCTGACTCTTACAGCCCTAAGAGAGTTTATGAGCTAAATGAAGACAGAATCCAGACATTATACCTAGTGAACGCCCAGGGGGATAAAAAGGACAACAACCTCAACCAATAAAGCACAGGAACTACAGAAGCTTTTCCACATCACAACACATCCTGACCTTACTCAGAGAGTTTTTCGCTACTTAATCTTTTCATGGATGTCTTATGCACCAGAGGGGACAAGAGCAAGAACAGAATAAGCCATAGAGTTTCAGAGAGAATAAAGTACAGAGATTCAGAGGAAAAAGAAAAGAATTTTTTATTTTTTAAAAAAGAGGCAAGTTTTGACAAAAAGGAAATGGGAACAGGAATGGAGATGGAAATGCCATATGAAAACTGCATATCCAGGGAGAAATATGGGAATACATGCAGTGCTTAGGAGATGACAATAAGTACCATTCTCCTCTGAAAGGAGAAACCAAAAGAAAAAAAATCAGAGAACATGTGGGAAAATACATAGAAAGCACCTGAAAGGATGAACCTGGAAAGAAGAAAAGAGCTTAAATTCACATTTGAGTGAAGAAAGGCTTTCTTCCTTTTCAAAATCCCCATGCCCGACCAGCAGCGGTCTTTGTGGTATTCACACCTCCATCCAATTGCCCCATCTTTTGACATATATTTTCATTCAAATAGGCTGCAAATCACCCTTACTAGAATCTTGCCAAATCATATTTTAAAAGTCTGTAAGAGATGATGCTCTTGGAATAGTGTCTTGGGACTGACTGGCTGTTAGGTCGCAGAGCTTTAGGCTCTGCCTGAAGAGCCACAGCAGCAGGGGACAGGCTGACAGTTAGCTCACCAGGTTAGAGCTCAGATTACTTCCTCAGGTGACCCAGTTGGCTTTGCTAGTTTTGTGGCACAAATTGAATCTCTAGTCCCAGCCAGCTGTCATAAAGCTGCCAATGGCCAAAGATGTCTGGGTTCTTATACAGCCTGAGGATCCCGCACAGTTTAGCCCAGAGAGCATCATGGCTATAACAGGGAGGATCAGGATTAGAACCCAGTGTCCTAGTTCAAAAAAAGCACTTTAACTTTGAAGGTGAGATTTCTGGAGTCTAAGCATGGCTCAGTAAGGCTTACTAGAGAACTTTCATTTACTGGGATACTACTGTTTGGGCAACTGTTTTTGTTTTTGTTTTCCTTCTTTCCTACCTCTATTAGATGAGTAAGGTTTTCTGGGCTATTTTTCTCCTGGTCCTCTTGTCCTCCCATCACCCTATACTGGTTTGGAAGTTATGATGCTTCATTTCTTTTAGTGATTTCCATTAATAAAAAAAAATACTATGGAGTTTTTCAAACACATATAAATAGAGTGAATAGTATAAATTTCCCAATGTACCTATTGCCTAGCTTCATCAGGTATAAATAAACTGCCAATTTTGTTCCACCTTTGATTATTTTGAAGAAATCCTAGAGAATGCATCAATTCATCTACACATATGTTACTATGTATCTCTAAAAGATAGAGACTCTCTTAAAAATATATACATAATCACAATGGTAATACCACACCTAAAAACATTAAAAATAATCCTTTTATATTCTCAAATATATATATATATATATATATATATATATCCAGTCAGTGTTCACTCTTCCTCCATGGCCTTCATTTGACTTCCTTTTTTCCTTTTTTTTTTTTTTTGGCAGTTTTCAGTACTCTTGCCTGGAAAATCCCATGGACAGAGGAGCCTGGTAGGCTCCAGTCCACGGGGTCGCACAGAGTCGGACATGACTGAAGCGACTTAGTAGCAGCAACAGCAGTTGTTTGGGTCAGTATCTAAATAAGGTCCATACACTGCAATTCTTCAGTAAATGTTTAAGTCTCTCTCTCCTTTCTCTCTGTTTTTATCTTGTAATTTGCTCTTTGTTTTTCCCAAGTGTGAGTTTATTTCAAAATTTTGAAGATTTATATATTATTTTTATTATATCTAATAAAGCAATCTTTAGCTTAAAGCAAAAACTTTCACATTTAAAGTTTTTATTTTAAAAAGGTGTTTTTAAAATGTAGACACTTAAAAACCACCAAAAAGGCTGAATATATCTTGCAGCATAGGCTTATCCTTAAATATTCACATCCCAAATGCTGTTTAGAAAAGATTTTAAAACTGGCTAAAAATCATTTACAATTGGCAATGATTAAAATCTCCTTGTCTCTGGAAGAGTAGATTAATGACACATAATGAATTTACTGTCACAAGCATTTAACAGTTTAATCAGCATATAGTTTTTATCAGTATACAAAATAGTCTTAGATGGTCAGTGCAGTTGTTCTGGAGTGAACACCGGGTCAGGAAAAGTGCACTTCACCAAAAAGAGAACATCAAAAAAAAAAAAAAACAGAACATCAACTTTCAAATGGTCTTTTCAAAGAGTTTTCTTCTTACCAAAGAGTTTTCAGCTCAGGAGAGAAGAACAGCACTTAATTACTGCAACCCTTGCATATGGGATGTATGGCAGACTATACCAGGTCGTCAACAGGAACTGCAATATGCAGAATAATACAGCCAGCCCCTTCTTATGCCACCAAAAAGCAGCACACAGTGTAAGCACCAAACGCAAAAGTATAATAATCATTGAAAGCAATCTCTTTGTTTCAAACGTTTTCTTCAGTTGTTTCATGGGTCCCATTAAAAAGCATGTACTGGCTAAGGCAGCAGAATAACCAAAGGTATAAAACACTTCAAAAAGTCTTATGCCTCTAGGGAGCCACAGCAGTCCAGTTCCAAGGATGGAGACGATGCCGCTGACAACATATATCTCAAACCACTTCAGCCTGGCGCTGCAACTAAGGGACCTGCATGGTCAGGCCCTACTCCTTGCTGTCCTGGACGCTCAGGACCCACAGCAGCTTCTCCACGGCCCTGCTCTTGGGCCACAGCAGCGGCAGCTGCCCTGCCTGCCCCACCTGCCCCTCTCGCCCGCTGAGAAACCTTGTAATTTGTTTTTCAAGTGAAGAAATTTTTTTTTTACCTACTAAGTTTCCCACAGTCTATGTTTTGCTGACTACATCCTTTAATGTTTTTTTAAGAAAATATATTCCACTGTCTCTTATGTTTCCTGTGAAATTATAGTTAGATCTAAAGTCTGGAGCAGATTCAGGGCTTTGTTTATTTATATGTGTGGTGTTTGTTGGCAAGATAGCTTCGTGGATGGAGCTGCACACGTGTATCAGGAGATATATAATGTTTAATTATGACATTATCAGATATTGATGGTCACTACCCTAGAATCAGTTAATTAGAAGATATATATGATGATATATTTTTCTTTTTCCTTCTTTATTAGCTGGGATTTTTTTTTTTTTTTAGAAAAAACATTTCCCCCATCAAATACTGAGTTACACTGGAATGCAGATAATATGGGAAAGATAGGATAAGTTCTTAATTCTGTCTATTAATCACATTTTAAATTAGCTAGCTGGTTCTAGCTTCCTCTAAAGGTGATCAATAAAATTGAGAGTCTGTACTTGTGGGTGGGGAGGGGAAGAATCTCATTGTGAACTAATGGATTCAAACATAAACTGTAAGTAAATAAATAAAATGGTGTGGTTTAAACCAATAATTTTGGAGTTGTTTGTAACATGGCAGAACATAACTGCAACAGACCCCTTTCATTTAAAGAGAAAGCTTTGTGAATAAAGGTGTTCATTAAAACACCTGGCATTATCCTTTTTGCTGCACCCATGAGCTAGCATGCCATCCCTGATGGGCAGATGGCATTGCCATTAGTTTTAGAAATCACTCCCTATCTGTGCCCATCCAGGTTGCCTGATCAATCCATGTTTCCCTCATGTCTTGTTTGGCATTACTGCCTCATGGATCATGTACTACATTTGCCTCTCAAGAGGCAGCCCCTTGCCCATGGCCAGGTTATCTGGTCTCTGCCATTGCTTCTAATTCACTAGTGACTCATTTATTTCAAATCAGATGTCCAGGAGGCTCTTTTCCTGAAGACAGAACTTTAAGCAGAACTGGTCAGTCTCTTTCAGTCACAAAAAAAAGCTATATTTAATTTGCAGGATACTTTTGACATTACTAGAACTGTATTCCTGTCTGAATGACAATGATTTGTGCGCAATTTCATTTGCGTATAAGGCACTGACATACAACTTTCTTAATAATCAGTCTCTGTCTGGGAGCCTATGGACTGATGGTAGGGCTAAACAGAATAATATTCTTACAGTAATTTTTTTTTACAGTAAAATTTTAATGGCTATGTCTAGAGACTTCTCGAGTATCCAGATCTCCAACATTCTGTAATGAAGACACAACTAGATTTGTTTACTAGCTAAGTGAATCTCACCCACCAGCTTTCAAGCTTGGCCGATTCTTTTCTGCAAAGTACTTTAAAGGCATCTCATCTAACTCTCACAAAATCTGTAGGAAATGGGATTCCTAATTACAGATAACAATACACCAGCACTTTTCAGGTCACCTGCAAATAGCAAAGCTGTAAAAGTTAAATCTAAATGTGCTGGGAGTTTGCCCCACTGACTCTAGTCTGAGTATAGATCATTCTCATCATCAAAGTATGTTGGAACCCTAACTAGGCACTAGGGAGGCTACTAAAAAAGGTATAAAACAGAACCTGTAACTTTGGTGGTCTTAGCCCTTTAAACTGTTAGCTAAATGAATGACACATACTTACTTACTGCTCTGTGGACATGCCCATGGTTTTGGTGTGCATAAATTCCCCACAAGAGAAGGGGAAAAAAAAAAAAAAAAGCTAATCCTAGGCAGAGGAGCTAGGTAGAGAGAAGTAGAAGAAAGAAACCAAAGAATAAAGAAGGTTCTTTGACATAATAAGACTTATCCATAGACCACAGTATACATAACTCAGGCCAGAAGGAAATATAGTGGATTTACATTGCTTCTTTCTATGTGTTTTATTGTAGTACCATAAGATTGTAGCAAGAAAGGAAGAACAAGAAAAACACTGAAACAACGTAACAACAATGTTCTGATAGGCAACTCATCCCCCTCATGGAGATGTTTTCTTTGATCAAGTTGCTAATGTTATGACTGAGAGGGAGGGTGGTTGTAGGGTGGGGTAGTGAGTATACCCAGGAATAGTTCTTAGAAATCCTTGATCAGGTTCAGTAGCATCTTGCTAAACACCTCCAGCCTGGTAATTTATATACAGTCTTATGCAAAAACACAGACACACTCTTCTGCCCTGGTCTGCTAGCAAAGAGAAGGCAGCTTATAGCTGCAGAGAAAGCTCACATTACAAAGACTTCATTACTTTTACAAAATATGCACCCAAGGACATTTACTAGTGTATTGAGAGCTATTATCATAAATAATTAAAACTAAACTATTCTTCTCTAAATAAATGTATAAAGTACATTGGGTGATTCTGAGCACTAAGCTTTCTCAACATACTGCTTTGTAGACTTACAATGCAAGAACCCACCCAGGCCATTAAATTCACATTCCTGATTTTTCCAGAGAGATTTTATAAAGCAAATTTAGAGGAGGCACAAGAACTCAGGGCATAGAACTCATACTTTCTAGTTGGTCCTTTTATCCTATGGTAATTATTTACAAGGAAGTGAAAATGTTTATAGACAGCTTTGCAGAAAGGACTCTCATAGTTGTATTTTACACAAATACTCTGATGCACAGTTCAAAAGGCCCGTGTGTCAAGCAACATGACATTTCTTAAGCATCACTGCTGTCTTGGAAGCCATTGTAATTTGCGTTGAGGAGTTTCCTTCTGCAGTCTTTCCTACTCAAAGAATATAAAATGAACAGACATCACAAATCCACACTATGACTGAAAGGATTTCTTATGCTCATGAAACTAACATGCACTCTGATCTGTTGCTCAAACAGTAAACTGGATATTTAATAACTGCTTGACTTGCTCCTACATTAGTCCCTGAGGAGACTGAGGTTGCCTTCAGAGTGAAAAGCTATTTTAGGGTTGATTTCTATAGGCAGGATTCTCCATATTTGGTTGGTCAACTTCCAAGCTTATCCTGATTTGAGTCTTCTGAAAATGAGTAGCTTTCTGGGGTTCTGAGATATCCCAGAAACCCTGAGGTCCTCTAGAGTTACTCTAACCCAGTTAAATTCTCAAATCTGAACTTTAATTCAAAAGCAGCTTGCAAAGAATCTAACTGAGGTGTTTATTCCTGGGGTCTCTTTAAGCCAAACTAGAGCTCTTCTTCCTCCATCCCTCTTCAATCTTTACACGTGGCAGAAACCTGCTGAAGAACTCAGGCTCTGTATTTTGCAGCTCTGTTACCTAAAGACTGTAAGTACTCATGTGGCCTCCAAGTAAAAAAATTCATGCCAGATTTTAGGAAAACTCATGTCATATAAACATCATTTTCATAAGTTAAATTAATAACTACAGGATAAGCAAAGACATTAGAGAAGATTGATATAGTATAGAAAGTGAAAGAGTTTCTCATTCTTGTTCAACTCTTTGTGACCCCATGGACTGTAGCACACGAGGCTCCTCTGTCCATAGAATTCTCCAGGCAAGAAAACTGGAGTGGGTTGTCATTTCCTTCTCCAGGGATCTTCCCGACCCAGGGATTGAACCCAGGTCTCCTGCACTGCAGGCAGATTCTTTACCATTTGAGCCATCACGTGTGGACTTTATTTTATATATCCTGAAGCTCAGTATCAGTAATCAGAGATAGTATAGCAAAACGAAGCACAAGCTTCATTTTTCCCAAACTCTTAAACCCATCCTCTCTCAGTTTTTTCATGAAAGTTGTGGTTACTGTGGTCTTCTGACTTGCCCTGTTTCCTTCCACTTCAACCATGTCACCCACCACCAGCCTGAGCAGGATCATAGTATTTTAGGATGTTCAAACAGACATGTTGAGTCCACCCTCTGGTCTTGATTTCTGCTTATTCTTTCTCCTTCCCTACAAAATTTGAGAGAAATACATAACCCTGAAGGCATATTTGGGTTAACTGTATTAAAATGGCTCAATAAAAACATCACACTTCAGACTTCCCAGGTGGTCCAGCGGTTAAGAATCTGCCTGCCGATGCAGGGGACACGGGTTTGCTAGCTGGTCCGGGAAGATTCCACATGCCACGGGGCAACTAAGCCCATGCACCACAACTACTGACGCTTGCAAGCCCTCGAGCCTGTGCTCCCCTGTAAAAACCACACACACTGAATCGAGAGAGCAGCCCCCGCTCACCACAGCTAGAGAGAGCCCACGTGCAGCAACAAAGATCCAGCACAGCCAAAAATAAGTAAACACAGTTTTTAAAAAGATCAATTTAAGAAGTGTCACATTGGACAGATTTGTATTCCATAAGATGTTCTATTATTCATTCCATCATGAAGTGTACGTACTAAGAGGAGCATCATCAAAGGTGACCAACCAGAAGAAGGCAAACCCACCAGGGTACATAATGAGACACTGAGGAGTAGGGATAGTGAGATTTCAGAGGCACTAAAAAGCCTTCTCGATCCAAACTGTCTTCTATTATTGGTTCCTATCACAGACTGTTTCCACTATGGTGTTTGAAAAAAGTCACCTTGCCTTCCCTTTGGGCTAAATAAGATTAGAAAAATATGTGGCACCCCCCTGCCATCACTCCCCATTCCACTCTCAGGGTAGACAGCGCTAACCCACTATGATTTTCTGTTCTGCTAAATGCAAAAGTGTCACTCAGAGAGCCACTACCAACTGTTGGTGTTAGCCTTCTAGAAGAAGCTGCTTGCTATTCTGAGATTAAGGCTTTGAAGTCTTAAAAACTAAATGAAATGTCAGACATAATGTCATTCTTGGGCATAAAAACTATAAATCTCAAATGTTTGTATTAACAGATTATAAGACCTGCAAAAATGGGAAAGTATTTGGCAGTGAAGAAAGAAAGGAAATGTCGGGATATGGTTGGGGGCAAGGAGTAGCTCTCTGTAAAATATTCTGAAAATGGGAAGATTAGTCTGCAATATGAATAATCACTCTCTCCACTGTCTGTCTGCTACAGATGAAGTTTTCATAAAGCAGTAATTTTTCAGAATGAAAACATTAAGATTTTCAATCCATTTGTTACTCAGTTTTACTTAATGAGAGACTAAGATATAATGTGTTTTTATAAATACTTAAAATGTAGACAGAATGGAGAGATCAAGAAATTATTTTCAATAGTAGGTTTCCCATTCTCACCTCTCCTGTTAAGTTTGTCCTGTTCTACAAGTGCAAAAGTGAAGAAAACTGTTGAAGGACAAGTTTAGAAGGCAGGAAAGTGTGGCACAAGGTGAACACATAAAGCCTGGTGAAAATAGAAGTCAAAGAATCTTAGTATAATTACAGCAGCAGGAGCCTTTACTATCAGGGGACTGGGGGAGGCTGAATCTTCCAGTGTTTAAAGTTGGAAATCTGCAATTTGGGGGACTGCTTCTGGATTCTGCGTGGGGGCAGGGAACTGGAATTTGTCCTTAAGTCAAGTGTTTTAGTAACAAGGTTGGTTAGACCCACCTGGATTAATCCATCTGGGCTGCTGTAACAAAACAGCACAGACATGCTCCTTGACCAAATTTTAGACTCCTTGGAATCTCTTCTGAACTCATTGTCAACTATGGCCTCCAACTTTGCTGTACAGCTTAAATGTATCAAGAATCCTGTTAAGTCAGTGTAAAGAGAATTTCCCACACGTGATAACGGATCACCACAGCCTGCCTTTAGCAATAAACCTGTTAAGTCAATTTAACAACAATCCCCCTAACTCTTGATGCCTCCTCATTAATTTTCTACCCAGGGACTCATCCCCTCAACCCCTCGCCCACTCCTGGCTATAAATCTCTACTCATTCTTACTGCATTTAGAGTTGAGCCCAGTCTCTCTCCCCTACTGCCATAGTCTTGATCACCTATCAAAACAGTTCTGAATAAAGTCTTTCTTACTGTTTTAACAAGTGTAGGACAACTTTTTCTTTAACACTTATGGTGCTACAAGTTAGATGTGATCAGATTCATCATCAGACCCTTGGGCTGGAAGTTCTTCCTGGCTCTTCGCTTCAAGTGGTGATTTATTCTCTGACTCCTGGACTGGAAATTTGTTTCCTAGCTCCTTCTGAAGCCTCTTTGTTCTCTCTCTGATTCCTGCTTCCCCCACAGAACTTCTCAGTTGACTGAAACTACTTGCTAACTACATGCTCCACCATTACTGGACTAACTGTCCACTTCCTTTCTTGGCATGATATTATGAAGGATAATTTGAAACTAAGGATCTCTCTGAACTGACTCATCTAAGACTTCTCCCTTTCCATCACTTCTCTTCCTTTCACCACTTTCCCTTTCCCTTCATTCTTTGAATCTTTTGATAAATCCACCTTCAAACAATGTCTCCTTCACTCCTCTACCTAGCCCTGTTAGAACTTCTCTTTCCTGTCTAGGCCTTCAACTCCCTCTTATAGTCAGGAGAATTTTAAGCCTCTGGCCCCTGTGAGGGCTCTCAAGGGACTCAGGGATCGCCAGAAGCAACTACCTGAGGAAGAAAAGAAAAAAAAAAAACAAAGGCTAATTTTAAACATATTGGATACTGTATCCACTCAGATGAGCCTTGGAAACATTTAGACAACTGACTGAATATTCCCTTAGTCTCTCACCTAAAATTCATTCCACAGCTTCTTTTTTTTCTTTTTCTTTTTTTATTGAAGGATAATTGCTTTATAGAATTTTGTTTTCTGCCAAACCTCAACAAGAATCAGCCATAGGTATACATATATCCCCTCCCTTTTGAACTTTCCTACCATCTCACTCCCCCCAACCCTCTAGATTGATACAGAGCCCCTGTATGAGTTTCCTTAGCCATATAGCAAATTCCCATTGGCTCTCTATTTTACATATGGTAATGTAAGTTTCCATGTTACTCTTTGCTTACATCTCTCCCTCTCCTCCCCTCTCCCTATGTCCATAAGTCTGTTCTCTATGTCTGTTTCTCCATTGTTGCCCTGTCAATAAGTTTTTCCAGTACCATTCTTCTAGATTCTGTATATGTGCATTAGAATATGATATTTATCTTTCTCTTTCTGACTCACTTCACTCTGTATAATGGGTTCTGGTGACAGAAGCAAGGTCTGATGTTATGAAGAGCAATATTGCATAGGAACCTGGAATGTCAGGTCCATGAATCAAGGCAAATTGGAAGTGGTCAAACAGGAGATGGTAAGAGTGAACGTCAACATTCTAGGAATCAGCGAACTAAAATGGATTGGAATGGGTGAATTTAACTCAGATGACCATTATATCTACTACTGCGGGCAGGAATCCCTCAGAAGAAATGGAGTAGCCATCATGGTCAACAAAAGAGTTCGAAATGCAGTACTTGGATGCAATCTCAAAAACGACAGAATGATCTCTGTTCGTCTCCAAGGCAAACCATTCAATATCACAGTAATCCAAGTCTAAAGAGGAACTCCCCAGGTCATTAGGTGCCCAATATGCTACTGGAGATCAGTGGAGAAATAACTCCAGAAAGGATGAAGGGATGGAGCCAAAGCAAAAACAATACCCAGCTGTGGATGTGACTGATGATAGAAGCAAGGTCCGATTCTGTAAAAAGCAATATTGCATAGAAACCTGGAATGCCAAGTCCATGAATCAAGGCAAATTGGAAGTGGTCAAACAAGAGATGGCAAGAGTGAACGTCGACATTCTAGGAATCAGCGAACTAAAATGGACTGGAATGGGTGAATTTAACTCAGATGACCATTTTATCTACTATTGTGGGCAGGAATCCCTCAGAAGAAATGAGTAGCCATCATGGTCAACAAAAGAGTCCGAAATGCAGTACTTGGATGCAATCTCAAAAACGACAGAATGATCTCTGTTCGTTTCCAAGGCAAACCATTCAATATCACAGTAATCCAAGTCTATGCCCCAACCAGTAACACTGAAGAAGCTGATCTAACACAAGACACTGTCAACTATTATAGCTTTATGAGTATTAAAATAGAGTTAGTCCTTAGTTTTGCTCTTGTTTCCCCATTATTTTGACTATTCTACACCTTCTCATATGAGTTTTAAAGTCATTTTGTCAATTTCTCCAAAGAAGTCTGCTATATTTTATTGGTACTGCATTGAATCCATTCATCAAATTAAAAAAAAATCTTAACAATATTGAGTTCTGTTCGTTTCCAAGGCAAACCATTCAATATCACAGTAATCCAAGTCTATGCCCCAACCAGTAACACTGAAGAAGCTGATCTAACACAAGACACTGTCAACTATTATAGCTTTATGAGTATTAAAATAGAGTTAGTCCTTAATTTTGCTCTTGTTTCCCCATTATTTTGACTATTCTACACCTCATATGAGTTTTAAAGTCACTTTGTCAATTTCTCCAAAGAAGTCTGCTATATTTTATTGGTACTGCATTGAATCCATTCATCAAATTAGAAAAAAAATCTTAACAATATTGAGTCTTCTGATCCATTAACATGGGATGTCTGTCTTTCCATATATTTAGGTCTTTTTAATTTCACTTAGGAATATATTCTAGTTAAATCTGTAGTTTTCAGTGATTAGGATTTCTGCATATTTTGTCAGTCTTATCACCAAGAATTTAATATTTTGATGCTATTCTAAATGGTGTTATTTAATTTCAATTTCTGATTATTAATTACCAGTATGTTAGTCTTAGTCACTCAGTAATGTCTGACTCTTTTCCACCTAATGGACTGCAGCATGCCAAGCTCCTCTGTTATTACTCACCAGAGCCAGACTTGGACATGAGTTTGGGTGAACTCTGGGAGTTGGTGATGGACAGGGAGGCCTGGCATGCTGCAGTTCATGGGGTCACAAAGAATCCAACACGACTGAGCGACTGAACTGAACTGAGAGCCAGACTTCCTGGAGTATGAGAGCAAGACTTCCTGGAGTGTGAGGTCACCTGAGCCTTAAGAAGCATTGCTACAAACAAAGCTAGTGGAGATGATGGAATTCCAGCTGAGCTATCCAAATCCTAAAAGATGATGCTGTTAAAGTGCTGAACTCAATATGTCAGCAAATTTGGAAAACTCAGCAGTGGTCACAAGACTGGAACAGGTCAATTTTCATTCAAATCCCAAAGAAGGGCAATGCCAAAGAATGTTCAAACACTGTACACTTGCACTTATTTCACATATTAGCAAGGTAATGCTCAAAACTCTAGCTCAAGGTAGGCTTCACTAGTATGTGAACCAAGAATTTCCAGATGTTCAAGCTGGATTTAGAAAAGGCAGAGGAACCAGAAGTCAAATTGCCAACTCTACTGGATCATACAGAAAGCAAGGTAATTCCAGAAATACATCTACTTCTGCTTTATTGACTACATCAAAGCCTTTGACTGTGTAGACAACAAACTGGAAAATTCTGAAAGAGATGGAAACATCAGACCACCTTACCTGCCTCCTGAGAAACTGTATGCAGGTCCAAGGAAACAGAACAGAACATGGAACAATGGACTGGTTCAAATTTGGGAAAGGAGTGCATTAAGGCTGTATGTTGTCACCCTGCTTATTTCACTTCTATGCAGAGTACATCATGAAAAATGCCAAGCTGGATGAATCACAAGATGGAATCAAGATTGCTGGGAGAAATATCAATAACCTCAGATATGCAGATGACACCACCCTTATGGCAGAAAATGAAGAAGAACTAAAGAGCCTCTTGATGAAAGTGAAACAAGAGAGTGAAAAAAAAAAATGGCTTAAAGCTCAACATTCAGAAAACTAAGATCATGGCATCTGGTCCCAACACATATGGCAAATAGTTGGGAAAAAAATGGAAATGATGGCAGATATCATTTTGGAGCTTGGGCTCCAAAAGCGCTGTGGATAGTAACCACAGCCATGAAATTAAAAGACACTTGTTCCTTGGAAGAAAAGCCATGACAAACATAGACAGCGCCCCAGAAATCAGAGACATCAGTTTACTGACAATGTTCAATACAGTCAAAGCTATGGTTTTTCCAGTAGTCACGTACTGGAGTTGTGAGAGTTGGATCATAAAGAAGGCTGAGAGCTGAAGAATTGATGTTTTTGAACTCTGGTGCTGGTGAAGACTCTTGAGAATCCGTTGGACAGCAAAGAGATCAAACCAACCAGTCCTAAAGAAAATCAACCCTGAATAGTAATGGGTAAGACTGATGTTGAATCTGAAGCTCCAATACTTTGGCCACCTGATACAAAGAGCCTACTCATTGGAAAAGACTCTTATGCTAGGAAAGATTTAGGGCAAGAGAAGAAGGGAGCAATAGACCAAGAGATGGTTTGATGGCATCACTGATCAATGGACATGAGTTTGAGCAAACTCTGGGAGACAGTGTTAAGAAGCCTGGCATGCTGCAGTCTATGAGGTCACAAAGAGTTGGACATGACTTAGCGACTAAACAACAACCAAAAGGCTCCTCTGTCCGTGGAATTCTCCAGGCAAGAATATTGGAGTGGGTAGTCATTCCCTTTTCCAAAGGTCTTCCCAACCTAAAGATCGAACCCAGGTCTCCTGAATTGCAGCAGATGCTTTACTGTCTGGGCCACCAGGGAAGCCCCAATTAGTATATAGAAATATGACTAATTTTTTACCTTGATCTTACATCCTGCAACTTTGTTAAACTCATTTAGTTTGAGAAGTTTTTTTTATAAATTCCTTTGGATTTTCAATACAGATTAGCTGATCTCTGAATGAAGGCAATTTTGTTTCATTCTGTCCAATTTGAATGACTTAAACTTGCTTATCTTGCTTTACTCAGTAGATAGAATCTTCAGTGCAGTGTTGAATACAAGTGGTGAGAGTGCACATATTTGTCTTGCTCCTAACTTAAGGGAGAAAGAATTCCGTTTTCATCATTAATTATGATGTTAGCTATAGTTTTGTCATGAGTGTTCTTTACTGGATTGGGAAACTTACCTTTTATTCCTAGTTTCCTGATTTAGATTTTATCTAATACAAATTTATTGTGGTCCACACAGCCAAAGGCTTTAGCATAATCAATAAGGCAGAAGTAGATGTTTTTCTGGAACTCTCTTGCTTTTTTGATGATCCAACTGATGTTGGCAATTTGATCTCTGGTTCCTCTGCCTTTTATAAATCCAGCTTGAACATCTGGAATGTCACAGTTCACATACTGTTGAAGACTGGCTTGGAGAACTTTGAGCATTACTTTGCTAGCGTGTGAGATGAGTGCAATTGTGCAGTAGTTTGAGCATTCTTTGGCATTGCCCTTCTTTGGGATTGGAATGAAAACTGACCTTTTCCAGTCCTGTAGCCACTGCTGAATTTTCCATATTTACTGGCATATTGAGTTCAGCATTTTCACAGCATCATCTTTTAAGATTTGAAATAGCTCAGCTGGAATTCCATCACCTCCATTAGCTTTGTTTGTAGTGATGCTTCCTAAGGCTCACTTGACTTCACATTCCAGGATGCAGGATGCTGGGATGATGCTGGGAAAGATTGAAGGCATGGGGAGAAGGGGACGACAGAGGATGAGATGGTTGGATTGCATTTCTGACTCAATGGACATGAGTTTGAGTAAACCCAGAGAGTTGACAATGGACAGGGAGGCCTGGCATGCTGCAGTCCATGGGATCCCAAAGAGTCGGACGTGACTGAGCGACTGAGCTGAATTGAGTACAAATTTACATAATTTATCAATGCTTTTTCTCCCTCTATGGAGAAGAAAATGGAGCTCTTCTTTTTTAGTCTATTAATATTGATAGATTTTTAAAATTTTATTTAGTTTAATTGGAGGCTAATTACAATATTGTAGTGGTTTTTGCCATACATTGACATGAATCAGCCATGTGTCCCCCATCCTGAAGCCCCTCCTACCTCCCTCCCCATCCCATCCCTCAGGGTTGTCCCAGTGCACCAGCTTTGAGTTCCTTGTTCCATGCATTGAACTTGCACTGGTGATCTATTTCACAAATGATAATATACATGTTTCAATGCTATTCTCTCAATCATCCCACCCTCTCCTTCTCCCACCAAGTCCAAAAGTCTGTTCTTTATATCTGTGTCTCTTTTGCTGCCTCAAATATACGGTCATCATTACCATCATTCTAAATTCTACATATAAACATTAATATACTCTAATGGTGTTTTTCTTTCTGACTTACTTCACTCTGTATAATAAGCTCCAGTTTCATCAACCACATTAGAACTGATTCAAATGCATTCTTTTTAATAGCTGAGTAATATTCCATTGTGCATAGGTACCATAGCTTTCTTATCCATTCATCTGCTGATGGACATCTAGGTTGCTTCCATGTCCTAGCTATTGTAAACAGTGCTGCAATGAACATCGGGGTACATGTGTCTCTTTCAATTCTGGTTTCCTTGGTGTGGATGCCCAGCAGTGGGATTGCTGGGTCATGTGGCAGTTCTATTTCCAGTTTTTTAAGGAATCTCTACACTTTTCTTCATAGTGGCTGTACTAGTTTGCATTCCCACCAACAGTGTACGAGGGCCCCTTTTCTCCACACCCTCTCCAGCATTTACTGCTTGTAGACTTTTCGATAGCAGCCATTCTGACCAATGTGAGATGGTACCTCATTCGGTTTTGATTTGTATTTCTCTGATAATGAGTGATGTTGAGCAACTTTTCATGTGTTTGTTAGCCATCTGTATGTCTTCTTTGGAGAAATGTCTGTTTAGTTCTTTGGCCCATTTTTTTTGATAGGGTCATTTGTTTTTCTGGTATTGAGCTGAGTAAACTGCTTGTACGTTTTTGAGATTAATTCTTTGTAAGTTGCTTTATTTGCTATTGTTTTCTGCCATTCTGAAGAATGTGAAAAAAGAACTTTCATTTACTATCGGTGGGAATGTAAATTGGTACAACCATTGTCAAAAACAGTATGGAATTTTCTTCAAAATCTAAAAATAGAACTACCATATGGCCTCGCACTTCTAATCCTGTGCATATATCTTGAAAAAAACAAAACAAAAAAAAAAACTAATTCAGAAAGATACATGAACCCCAGTGTTCACAGCAGCATTATTTACAGTTGTCAAGGTATGGGAGCAACCGATCTATATCCATCAGTGAATGAATGGATAGAGAAGAAGTGATGGAATAATATTCAGCCATAAAAAGAATAAAAAATTTTCCATTTATAGCAATGTAGATAGGTATTATGCTAAGTGAAATAAGTCAGACAGAGAAACACAAATATTGTATAATATTATTTATTTGTGTTTTCTAAAAAACACAGCTAACTAATGAATATAATGAAAAAGAAGCATACTCACAAGTACAGAGAACAAGCTAGTGGTTACCAGTAAGGAACGGGAAAGGAGAAGCACTGTATAGTGGCAGGTGATTAAGAGGCACAAACTATTAGGTATAAAATAAGCTGTATACACTGTATACGACAGTGTATAGTGTTTCACAGCAACTATAAATGGAGCATAACCTTTAAAAATAGAGAATCACTATATTGTACAACTGTAACATATCATTTGTGGTGTTACACATATAGTTATCATTTCCAGGATACTTCATTCTTTTCTATAGATTTATAATTCTGTCTGTAGTCTTTTTTTTTGCCTAAAGGAAATTCATTAAGATTTCCTATAGTGTGGGTAAGTTGCAAGAGATTTTTTTTTCAGTTTTTGTTTATTTGAAAAAATATCACTATTTTACCTTCATCATTAAAAGATATTTTCCTTATGTACAAAACTCTAGGTTGATAGGATTTTTTCTTTCCTTTTTTTTTTTCCTTTTCTGACATGGGGATTGAGGTGGGTAGGGAGGCTTCAGTATTTTCAAGATGTTGCTCCATTGTCTACCTTCTTGTGTTGTTTCTGACAAGACATCTGCTAAGTTAATTTAGTTTCCTTACACAGAACATGTTCTTCTTTTTTTTCCCTCTTGCTACTTTTAAGGTTTTATCTTTATTACTGATTTAGAGCAATTTGATTATGCTGTACCTAGGTATACTTTTAAAAATATTTCTTGCACTTGTTGGATTTGTTTCGTTTAATATTCTTCAAGTTGGGAAAAATGTCAACTTTTCTGTCTGTGAATAGCCTCGCTCTCTTTGGAATCTCTGTTTACACATACAAGTAGGGCAATTGACTTTGTTCTGTGGTTCACTGATGCTATTTTCAAGTTTGTTTTTGGTATTTCATTGTGGATATTTTCACATTGTGGATATTTTCTCTTGGTATTTCATTGTGGATAATTTCCATTGTTATATCTCTAAGTCTCTAACATTTTATTCTGCAATGTTCAATTTGCTGTTAATCTCATCCATTGTATTTTTCATCTCAGACACTATGGTTTTTATTCCTGGACCTTTAATTTAATCTTTTAAAATCTTTTATTTTTCTACTTACCTTTTCAAATGTGTGGGAACTATGTCTATGTCCTTCTCTACTAATTCTAACACTTGTATCAGTTCTAGATCCATTTCAATGGATTAATTTTTCTTCTTATGATGAATATTACTTTCCTGATTATTTTCCTACCTAGGAATTTTAATTGGATGCTTCGTGCTGATTTCAATTTTACCTTTTTGGGGATGCTAAAATGTTTTATATTACTTTAAATATATTTGAATTTTATTCTGGAAGAAAGTTACTTGAAAACAGTTGGATTTTTTTTTTTTTTTTAGGGTCTTGTTTTTATAATTTGGTGTATTCATGGATATTTAGTCTAGGGCTAAGTATTCCCAACTACTAAGGCCTACTATTGAGTACCTTCTAAGTAGTGAACCCAATGTCTTGTCCTGTGAATCTGGAGGTAGTTGGTACAGCTACTATTACCAGTCCTGAATGAATGCCAAACATTGTTAATGTTAACCCTTTTTTATGATTTTTTTCCTGATCTTGGGTAATTCCTTTTTATGCACATACTGATTGATGTTCGGCTGACTATTCAAGGGAGGTCCTCTACATATCTCCAGGGTTCTCTTTCTGTTCAGCTCACCCGTTTACAGTGCTCTGTCAAGAGCTCTGTCAAGAGATGTGAAGCCAACTTATTCTCTTTAGACTCAGCTATCTTGCCAATTCACAGAATCTGCTGGACCTTCCTGGGTTTCTCCTTCCCTGTGCCAGAATATGGAAATTCTCTCAAGGCTGTAAACTTGGCCCATTACAAGGCTCATCTCTTTTTTGTTGTTTCATGTCTCTTAAGGATTACCATTGTTGGGTTTCTGATGCCACTGTCTTGAAAACCATCACTTGTCTATTTTTTCCAGTTGTTTTATTATTTCTGATGGAAAGGTAATTCTTGTCCTTTTATTTCATCTTTGCTAGAAGCAGAATAAGGAATAATTAATTTCTTATTATAATTTAGCAAATGAATAAACTGAAACAAAGGTAATAATTTCCTGAATTGGTAAAGCCAGAATTCAAACATAGATTTTCAGACTCCAGAGCATTAATTCTTGACCCCTACTCCCTACAAATTATGTAAGTAGTATTCCAGAGCTTGCCACCTAGTTAGCACTCAACAAGCAGTCCTTATTTTAATATAATAACAAAAACTATTACATTGAAGTAAAAAATTTTAATGGAACCAGAAATATGATTTTGAGGATCAGATTAGTTGTATACAGGCAAGGGATTCTAGATCTTATAAACAAATTATATGAAATTTGTGAAAAAGCAATTCAAGTGTAGACTTTAAAAAATTGTTTTCAAATAGCTAAGTTTGACCAAGAAGAAATAGATCTAAATCCTAGCACAATGGATTCAGATTAAACTTTAAGAAGTTTTTATTTTTGAACATTTAAGAACTCTTGGGTTACTGAAGGTTGTGAATCCAGGATCTCTCTCTCTCTCTCTCTCTCTCTCTATATATATATATATATATATGCATACATATATAGAAAGAGATCTAAAATGGATTTCTCCAATGAGTTTTCTGCTGAAAGTCACTGTCTTTAATCTTATCAGAACTGATTCATGAGAAATGGGCCAAAATTTCTGATTAGCTCAGTTTTGCAAAATATGTGAGTGAGAGGCCCAGGTGATCATCAGAGTTAAGACAAAAAAAGAAGGTAGACGTCACCAATAATCTATTGTCACATATTTTTTATTTTTAAAAATGGGCATCTTTATCATTTTGTTTCTGAAGCATGTATATAAAAGTTTGTACTGAATTAGTACTTACATTTTCCAAACCACAAAAGGCTGATAAACCTAGAAGTGGCATCTTAAAATATCTTCTAGCCCTATGCTTCTATCTGATTAATTCTAACCATTTCTCATGGCTTGCTGTAGCTGACAGCTAATACTTTGCATTTGGCAGCTGATAAAGTGATGTTTATTGCAAACCTTGAAGTAGAAAAGTATATGAATTAGTTCTTCTTTTTCATCCCTTGTTGCCTCCATATAGCTAGAGAAACTTGCCTAGTGCCTGGTACAGAGTAGATGCTAGGTGCCTAATATTTGACCCCTTGTGTTTCTATAAATGAACATTTGAGGGGATAAAAATATTACTGGAGGAGAGTATGATGTGAAATTTGAAAGAAAGGAAAAGAGTAAGGGAACACGGTGTACCATGGCTCAGAATAATTTAGCATTCACTCAGAAACAGGACCAGTACCGTTGCCTGGAAAATCCCATGGAGGGAGGAGCCTGGTAGGCTCCAGTCCATGGCGTCGCTAAGAGTTGGGCACAACTGAGCGACTTCACTTTTGCTTTTCACTTTCATGCATTGGAGAAGGAAATGGCAACCCACTCCAGTATTCTTGCCTGGAGAATCCCAGAGACAGAGGAACCTAGTGGGCTGCCGTCTATGGGGTCGCACAGAGTCGGACACGACTGACGCGACTAAGCAGCAGCAGCAGCAGAAACAGGAAAACAGGCAGAAGGTATAGATGAAACAGTGGAGAATATAAGGAATCTGCTTTTATTTTGGATCAAGTTAACAACTTATCCAAAAACCCTAAATGGAAGGAAATATTTAATAAGCATGGTTAGCCACCATATCAACTGACACATGGGACAACGTTTATTTTCAAACTACTTTGGAGGCTACTGAGTCAAGAAAAGAAATGCAAGGTTGAAGATTCAACAGGATTGGGGAGCATGAAGGAGAGATGAAAGTGGAAGTGTAGTCGCTTGGTCGTGTCCAGCTCTTTGTGATTCCATGGATCTCCAGATTCCTTTGTCCATGGAATTCTCCAGGCAAGAATACTGGGGTGGTTGCCATTCCTTTCTCCAGGGGATCTTCCTGATCCAGGGATTGAACCTGGGTCTCCCACATTGCAGGCAGATTCTTTACTGTCTGAGTTACCAGGGAAGCCCTGAAGGAGAGATAATTATATTTAAAAAGTAGATATTTCTGGATAAATGATAGGTCTGGCTTGGACAACAGATGCCTTCCCCATCTTTGGTGATTCTATGTGACTCTAATGTGTGGGTTTTTTTTCTAATTTACTTACCAATGCTTCAAAATTAAACAAAAAATGTTTTGTATATTTAACGTCACTGAAACAAGAATTGAGTATGTAAAATACTCCAAATAGTTAAAGGTCTATCTACATATTTTATCAGACAATTTTATGCGGTGAGCATAAACCTTCTGTTACTTTTTTCTTTTCTTTAAAAAAAGTACTACTTGAAGTATTTTGTATCAACATCTCATGATTCTTCAGATGAGATTCACTCTTTCTTTTGGAATTTATTACTAGTTTTGCTTGCAAGCCCACTGTATTGAGTGGATTTTAACTCACATCTGTAGTCCCCTTGTGTTTTTTTCACCTATTCAGGAAATAGAAATATGATTTTTGCAGGCAATGGTTTTGTTATCTGTAACTCCCAGAAGACACAGTTCCTTAGATATTCTAAGTATTTCATCACAGTCCCAACCAATGCACATTTAGGAGTGAACTGAGTGTCCACTTGAGCAAGATATTTCTGTGGTTGCAAAAATTATTCTGGAGAAATTACATTTTCCTCCTCCTTCTTATCATTTAATAGCATGCTTTGAAGTGCATACACTTTAAGGGGAGATACGCTCTCTGTCCAATAGGGTTATTGCTGAAAGGGCCCCCACTGACCTTTTTCCATCAAACCGACATCAACTCTTTTTCTAAACTCATTTTTTAAAAAAAAGAAATCATAGATGTATTTGACTGTGTATTGGAAAATAAATGGTATCCAGGGCTGAGTGACTTAGCAAACAAATGGTGCGTGGAAATTGCAAAACCATCTACTCTCTTGAATTGTCTCACAAAATTGGCTTAATGGGAACGAGATGACAATTAACTTTTTCCAATTATCATTTCTCTAATTCAACATTTGATTGCTGAGTGTCAAAGGGACCACCACAAATCATTCAGGGGTCAACAATTAAACTCCGTGACTGGAGTTTTAATGATCTCACTTTCTCTTTCTAAAATGAATTTGATAATCTTTTAATGTGCCTACTTCCTTTTAAAATATCAGGGCTGTGGGCAGTGCCTCTCATTTATTCCAAAAACACAAGGAAAAGATAGCTTTAGATCCTAGGGCTTCAAAGAACTCTTATATCTTTGTCGAGATGAGAAGAACCGCTGAGAACATGGCATTTGAGAACAAGAAAAACTAGATCTGACTCTCAGTTCTTTCTATCCTAGCTGTGACATATTAGGCAAGTTGCATCGTCTCTGGTTCCTATCCTGTAACTGGCTATTTTCTAGGGCTGCAATGAGGATTAGATGAACATGTAAAGTGCCTGAGAATGAATAAATTAACACATGTAGTGTCTGAGAATGAATATCAATTCCTTCTGTTTTCATGGTATAGCACATACTGTGAGTTTGAATCATGTTAACTTTCAATGGTGGAGGAATCAGGGAAGTATCAATACATATCTTCCCAGATTTATGACTTAAAGTGATGTAAAGGACAATTTAATATTACAAGGAATATTGTCCTCTCTTAGTAAATGTTTCCCCAAGGAACTTATATAACTCATCTTAGTATTTCTCACCCATCACAGTCCTTAAAGCAACTAACTGCTGTGACGCATATAGAAAAACTGGAAAAAAAAATCTATTCCTTGAGCCAGAGCTTAGCAGATCCTTTGAATCTTGCTAGGCTACCTAGAAGCATGCTCTGATTCAACTCTAGGAGGCCCCCTAAAACCATACCCTATCCGCAAAATTTGCAATATCCAACATTTTGATCCCCAAATCAGCAAAACAGTTTGTACATACCATCTTTAAAATAAACGTATTTATAAATGACATATATGCTCTTCCATACTAACACAGTACACACATTTTAAAGTATAGATAAAAAACAAGTAAAGTGGAAGTGTTAGGGGAAACACTAACTGAAACCACCCATCCTAGCCAGATGCCACAGTAACCATGTGTGTGTTATTTTACAACAGGAGGTCCTAATTAGGAACACAGAGTGACAAGTCACCGCTAACTAGAAGAATTTGGAAAGGATCAAAAGGACATGCCAGTCCACATTTTCTACCAATTCATCTTTACTGAGCAGTGCTTGGTCCTTGGAAGGAAAGCTATGACAAACCTAGAGAACGTGTTAAAAAGCAGAGAATACTTTACCAACAAAGTTCCATATAGCCAAAGCTACAGTTTTTCCAGTAGTCATGTATGGATGTGAGCGTTGGACTATAAAGAAGGCTGAGTGCCGAAGAACTGATGCTTTTGAACTGTGTTGTGGAGAAAATTCTTGAGAGTCCCTTGGACTTCAAGGAGATCAAACCAGTCAATTGTAAAGAAAATTGGTCCTGAATATTCATTGGAATGACTGATGCTGGGCAGTACTTTGGCCACCTGATGTGAAGAACTGACTCATTGGAAAAGATCCTGATGCTGGGAAACATTGAAGGGAGGAGGAGAAGGGTGTGACAGAGGATGAGATGGTTGGATGGCATCACTGACCCAATGGTCATGAGTTTGAGTAAGCTCTGGGAGTTGGTGATGGACAGGGAAGCCTGGTGTGCTGTAGCCTATGGGGTTACAAAGAATTGGACACGATTGAGTGAATGAAGTGAACTGAACTGAGCTTGCATATTCTACCAGGAAGAGCTCTGAGTCAGAATGATTAGCCAGAGACAGCCTAGAAACTAATTGTCACCATAACACCCAAGACGATGAGCCACATGGCAGAGCAGCCCCCCTGATTTCCCTTACCCTGCTGCTCTCCTCCCAGGTGCCCTTCCCAATAAAATCTCTTGCTCTGTCAGCACCTGCTTCTCAGACAGTTCATTTCCAAATGTTAGACAAGAGGCCATTCACAGGCGCTAGAAGGGGTTCCTCTTCCCACGACAAGAGTTCAAGTCTTTTCTTGCCAAGTTCCAATAGATCACCCTGTGCTCTCCTTGGTGTGCCTTCTGTGTGGTGTGAGACCTGTTGCTTTTCTCGTTGAAACTTGCCCCATGGCAGAGCATGCATGAGGCAGGGCAGGGGATGCTGGAGACTAGCGTTGCTTTCTATGGGCCATGCCTGGAGCATGGCAGGTTCTCCTGCCTTCATTTTACAGGCAGCTGAGTCAGGTTCCTTTACTTTGTCAACAAAGACTGGAGGAAACTGGACTTTTGGCCCAGGACCAGCCAACTCTTTTGTTGGCTTTATACTTTTCTAATCAAACATTACATCATGTCCTTTGAGATTTACAAAACTGGCTTGAATTCCCACTTCAAGTCTTGTGCAAATGTTCTTTCCCTCCCTAAGATTTCCACAAGTTTCCAGGGAGGGTTTATATCCTCACAGTTAGCATAGTTAGCCACTTTCCTATTTGTGAAATTCTCTGTCTTAGAGTTTATCTTGTAACCCAGCAGGGCTTCTCTTCTCTCACCTTGTGCCCCTCAGGGGAGGACAGGGGTCACTAGCATAGGACACAATTGTAACAACTGAAGAGGGTGTTACATCACAGCACAGAAGAGCAGATATTTAAATATCGCCATCATGTGATCTTTATTTTTAGATTCCCTTAGTCCTTATCTAAGGACTGAAGGTCTTAGATATTCAGAGCTGAATTTCCTCTTACATGCCTCTGACTTTTCACAAAAATGATATGTCAGTCTCTCTCAAGATTATCCATCCACCAACCACTATCTTGGGCAAATTTTTTAGAGGCTACAGGATGGGGGCAGGGGCAGGACGAGACCTACCTGACAATACTTGATATAACAACTGTTGATCCTTGTGTCTTTGATTGATGCTTTTGAACTGTGGTGTTCAAAATTTTGTGGTGCTGGAGAAGACTCTTGAGAGTCCCTTGGACTGCAAGGAGATCCAACCAGTCCATCCTAAAGGAAATCAGTCCTGAATGTTCATCAGAAGGACTGATGCTGAAGCTGAAACTCCAATACTTTGGCCACCTGATGCAAAGAACTGACTCATTTGAAAAGACCCTGATGCTGGGAAAGATTGAAGGCGGGAGGAGAAGGGGACGACAGAGGATGAGATGGTTGGATGGCATCACCAACTCAATGGACATGAGTTTGAGTAAGCTCCGGGAATTGGTGATGGACAGGGAGGCCTGGTGTGGTGCAGTCCATGGGGTCGCCAAAATCGGACACGACTGAGAGACTGAACTGAACTGATCCTTGTGTCACTACATTGAGGTGTCACAATCTATTGTGAAGTGAGAGCAAGTAATTTCTTACTATTGCGCTGTGAATTATATTTATTATCAAGTGAGGATGGATTTAAGATTACTTTTGCAAAAAATATCATTCTTATTTCTTTGCATTGTAATATAAATTCTAGAGTGGGAGAGAGAGGGGTAGAGTTGCAACAAGTATGTTGGGAAGTGTGCATAAAAGTGGTACATCCATGAGAGTATGCTCCTTATGTGAACATCAGCCTCATTAAGGCTTCAGCAGACAAGTGTTCTCACTTATTTAGACCTATGCATCTCCAATGTGGGGTCCGTACCCAAAGACATGAGCAAGATGATACAGCTTATGTTGATGTTTATTTTTATCTCATGGTTTTTAAATTTGTTTTTTGAGTGTATGTAATGTCATGCGCAGAAAGGTTAAAGTAAAACCAGAAGTACTTTGACATTTCTCCTATGAAGAGATGAGTCCTTGTCCCCTCTTCTGAATTTGAATTTACTTTACATTAATAGAGTGGCAGAGGGAAGACTATGCAACTCCCAGGCTAAGTCACAAAAGGCCGTGCAGCTTATATCTAGTTTGCTGAAACATTTGCCCTGGCAAACCTGAGCCACCATGGAAACCACTATGCTGTGAGGGAGCCCAAGTTATAAAACACCCTGATCTTTCAAAAGTATCAGCTAAGCTCAGACAAGGCACCAGGCATGTGATTAAAGAAGTCTTCTGATGATTCCAGACACAGGCAACTGAATTTCCCAATTGAAACTCCAGACATTACAGAGCAAAGAGAGACCATCATTCCCCATCCAAGTTCCTGATACACAGGGTACATGAGCATAAAAAAATGCTGTCTTATATTATTAGATTTTGTGAAAGTTTTTAATGCAATAACTGATCTGAATAAAAATGTATAAATACATTAGTACATAGATACATTGTGATGGTATATGAAAACACACAAACAATTTTTACTGATGGAGTGCAAGGCCAAAATATTTGAAGATTACTGAAGCTAGACATTAGATAGTGATCGTGGGCATACAGACATTAAAGATAAGAAGTTTGCATAACCAGATAGTCTAGTTTGATCCAACTACAGAGCTGAACAGCAGAGAGAAAATACAGTAAATGGGTCAAATAAGTGGTCAGAAATCAAACTGGACAAATGTAAGAATCAAAGTCTCCACAGAGATTAGATAAATGTAATTACATAGGTGAAGTAGGCAAAATATTTCAGATAATTTGAGGTGACCTGGAGACCTAGAGGAAAATTTCAGTTCCATTAAGAGCTCCCATGGAATGTCTGTTAGGGTAGAAATGTAGAAATAAACATCAGGCCAGTGAGGAAGCGGAAGTCAGTAGCGAATGCACCAAACTGGAAATGAGGACTGAAAGTCAGCTCTAAGTTAGGATTTTCTTGATCAGAAGAGACCTGTTACTTTCTCCTCCAACTCTGCACATTTCCTTCAAACTAGTAAGACATAAAGTTTATCCATTAAAAATGTACAATTCAGTGGTTTTATGTATATTCACAAGTTGTACAATTGCTATCACTATTTGATTCCACAATATTTTCATCATACCCTGCCCCCAACCCACAAAAAAAGCCCTTTGAAAATATTAAAGTGGGAGGAATTGGAATTGATCTGTTTGGGTTTAAAATTTTTTATGCAGGTACAGTAGTCAAGACTGTGGTATTGACAGAAGAATAGATGTATAGATCAATGGAACAGGATAGAGATACAACATGAATTTGATTTCGACAAATTTGCAAAAGCAGTTCAATGGAAGGTAACCCTTTTCAACAAATGCTGTTAAAGCCATAGGCAAAACATTCATAAGCAAAAAAAATAAATAAATAAAATGATATAAGAACTTTAATTTAAACTTCAAATTTTATTATGAAATTGCATCAAAACTGATCACAGACAAATATAAAATGTAAATATATAAAATTTTAGATAAAAAATTATGAGAAGATCTTTGGGATCTAGGGCTAAGCAAAGAGTTCTTAGACCAAAAAAAAAAAAAATCATAAATTTGACTTCATTAAACACTGAATAACAGTGCTAAGAAGATATAAAATTAAGCTATATATAGGATGAGAGAAAATATTTGTAAATCATACATCTTAGTCCATTCAGGCTGCTATAATAAGAAAAACACAGACTGTATGGCTTATAAAAGGCTGAAATTTATTGCTCATAATCTTGGAGGCTGAAAGTCTGAGATAGGGTACCAGTAGAGTACAGTCAGGTCACATATCAAAGGACTAGTTAGTATCTAGACTATATAAAGACCACTAAAAATTCAAAAATAAAAGACCAAGCAATCCAATTAGAATACAGTCTAAAGATATGAAGAAACATTGGTGCTTTGCAGCCTTGGGAGTTTACTCAGTGAAATTTGAAACTGGCTCCTGTTCTAGGAGGTCAAAGAGAAGAGACAGACTACTCTAGATTGGGTTTGGGGATTTTTAAAAAACATTTTTTTAGTTGAAGCATAATTCATTTACAATGTTGTGTTAGTTTCATGTATACAGCAAAGTGATTCAATTATACATGTATACATACATATGTGTGTGTGCTGGTACACATATATATTCTTTTTCAGATTCTTTTGCATTATAGGCTACTATAAGATATTCAATATAATTTTGTGTGCTATACAGTTCAGTTCAGTTGCTCAGTCGTGACTGACTCTTTGCGACCCCATGGACTCTAGCACGCCAGGCTTCTCTGTCCATCACCAACTCCCAGAGCCTACTCAGACTCATGTCCATCGCATTGGTGATGCCATCCAACCATCTCATCCTCTGTCATCCCCTTCTCCTCCTGCCTTCAACCTTTCCCAGCATCAAGGTCTTTTCCAATGAGTCAGTTCTTCACATCAGGTGGCCAAAGTATTGGGGTTTCAGCTTCAGCATCAGTCTTTCCAATGAATATTCAGGACTGATTTCCTTTAGGATGGACTGGTTGGATCTCCTTGCAGTCCAAGGGACTCTCAAGAGTCTTCTCCAACACCACAGTTCAAAAGCACCAATTCTTTGGCGCTCAGCTTTCTTTATAATCCAACTCTCACATCCATACATGACTACTGGAAAAACCATAGCCTTGAATAAACAGACCTTTGTTGGTAGTGTCTCTGCTTTTTAATATACTGTCTACGTTGGTCATAGCTTTTCTTCCAAGGAGCAAACGTCTTTTAATTTCATGGCTCCAGTCATCATCTGCAGTGATTTTGGAGCCCCCCAAAATAAAGTCTCTCACTGTTTCCATTGTTTCCCCATCTATTTGCCATGATGTGATGGGACTGGATGCCATGGTCTTAGTTTTCTGAATGTTGAGTTTTAAGCCAGTTTTTTTCACTCTCCTCTTTCACTTTCATCAAGAGGCTCTTTAGTTCTGCTTTGTTTTATGTCCTAAGGGTGGTGTCATCTGTGTATCTGAGGTGCTATACAGTAGGTCTTTATTGTTCATCTATTTTATATATAGCAGTGTGTATATGTTAATCCCAAACCCCTAATTTAGCTCTCCCTCCCTCCTCCAGCTTTTCCCTTTGGTAACCATAAGTTTATTTTCTGTCTTTGAGTTTATTTGTATGTTGTAAATACATTCTTTTGTATCATTTTTAAGATTCCACATATAAGTGATATTTTATGATATGTTCTTTCTCTGTCTTACTTCATGTAATATGATAATATCCAGATCCATCCATGTTGCTACAAGTGGCATTGTTTCATTCATTTTATGGCTGAGTAATATTCCACTGTGTGTGTGTATATATATATACACACAAACATATACCACACTCATCTGTTGATGGACATTTAGGTTGCTTCATGTCTTGGATATTGTAAATAGTGTTTCAATGAACATTGGAGTGCATGTATCTTTTTGAATTAGACTTTTCACCTTTTCCAGATATACACCCAGGAGAGGTATTGTGTGATCATATGATAGCTCTATTTTTAGATTTCTAAGGAATCTCCATGCTGTTTTCCATAGTGGTTGCTGTGTTAATTTACATTCCCACCAACAGTATAAGAGGGTTCCTTTTCCCTCAACACTCTCTCCAAATAGGTGTTTGTGTTTAATAAGCAAAGAACTTACACATGGAAATTTTTTTGGGCCATCACAAGATAAGTAGGTCTGCACCTGCCGGACAGACTCTTAAGAATTTATGTAGATGCCTTAACCAAGTTCAATCATGTATCCAGCCCAAATGATCTCATTGACATGCTTGTCTCTTAAGGTTGTGACCTTGAAGTGGTTTGTAGTGCAAAAATGGTGGGTTAAACTACACTGCAAGCATAAAGGAGGGGGTAAGCAGCCCAGTCCAGTGTGAGTTTGACCTAGCAGTCATGTCCTCTCAGCGACCTCCTCTAGCAGGCATTGAATTAAAAAGATATACAGATGGCAAATAGGCACATAAAAAGATGTTCAACATCACTAGCCATTAGGAAAATACAAATTAAAAATCCAATGGACTATCATTAGAGGACTATCATAATGACTAAAATAAAAAATATTGATAACACCAAATGGTGTTAATAATGGAAAGAAGTTAGATCACTCAGCTGTTGCTAAATGGAATGTAAAATAGTATATCTACTCTTGGAAAGGGTTTGTTAGTTTTGTAAAAAAAAAACAAAACATGCAACAACTATACAATCCTGCAATTTTATTCTTTGATATTTGCCCCAGAAAAGTAAAGACTTATGTGTATACAAAAACCTGTACAAAAATGTATATACAATTTTATTCATAATAGCCTAACACAAGGCAGATTTTCAACAGGTGAATGGCTACATACTTTGTTATATATCCACACTATGAAATGATGCTCAACAATTAAACTATTGATACCTGCAGCCTTCCCAGGTGGCTCAGTGGTAAAGAATCCACCTGCAATGCAGGAGATGTGGGTTTGATCCCTGCTTAGGGAAGACCCTTTAGAAGGGAGTGACAATCTGCTCCAGTATTCTTTCCTGAGAAATCCTGTGGAGAGAGAAGCCTCCCAGGCTGTAGTCCATGGGGTTGCAAAGAGTCGGAGACAACTGAGAATGTAAGCACACGCTGATACACGTCACAGCCTGGGTGGATCTCCCTGATATTATGCTGAAGGGAAACAGCCAATCCCCAAAGGTTTTATATGAGATGATTCTACTATATAATATTCTTGAAAATAAATTATAGAAATGGAGTACAAATTAGTGGTTGCCAGGGTTAAGAAAATGGTGGAGTTAAGAGGTAAGCAGGCATGTCTATAACAAGACAATCTGAGGGATTCTCGTGGTGACAGAACTGCTCTGTTTCGTCCCTGTATCAATGTCAGTATTCTGGTTGTGATACTGCATTATTGTTTTCTAAGATATTACCTTTGGGAGAAATTGGGTAAAATGTACAAAGGGTTTCTTTATATTATTCTTAAAACTGGATATCAATCTACAATGGTGTCAAAATAAAAAGTTAAATTAAAAAATATAAAGATGGAACTGACACTCTTAGTTGAAGAACTGCAGGACACTTGAGCCTGGATTTGATCATGATAGCATCAGGATGACAGAAAAACATCTATTTCTGCTCTATTGACTATGCCAAAGCCTTTGACTGTGTGGATCACAATAAACTGTGGAAAATTCTGAAAGAGATGGGAATACCAGACCACCTAACCTGCCTCTTGAGAAATCTGCATGCAGGTCAGGAGCTAGCAGCCTAGATAGCATATTCAAAAGCAGAGACATTCCTTTGCCAACTAAGGTCCGTCTAGTCAAGGCTATGGTTTTTCCTGTGGTCATGTATGGATGTGAGAGTTGGACTGTGAAGAAGACTGAGCGCTGAAGAATTGGTGCTTTTGAACTGTGGTGTTGGAGAAGACTCTTGAGAGTCCCTTGGACTGCAAGGAGATCCAACCAGTCCATTCTGAAGGAGATCAACCCTGTGATTTCTTTGGAAGGAATGATGCTAAAGCTGAAACTCCAGTACTTTGGCCACCTCATGCGAAGAGTTGACTCATTGGAAAAGACTCTGATGCTGGGAGGGATTGGGGGCAGGAGGAGGAGGGGACGACCGAGGATGAGATGGCTGGATGGCATCACGGACTCGATGGAGGTGAGTCTGAGTGAACTCCGGGAGTTGGTGATGGACAGGGAGACCTGGCGTGCTGCGATTCATGGGGTCGCAAAGAGTCGGACACGACTGAGTGACTGAACTGAACTGAACTGAACTGACACGATGCTTGTCAGCTTGTCACTATACAATTCATTAAGCAAAGGAGGAAAAAGAACTAAGCTTTCAGCATCAGAGGTGCAAAGCTTGTGTGAACAAAACAAGTATTTTCCTCTTATGATGCAACCCACTGGGACACTTAGCTTGGCAAGGTAAAAACAGAGTAGATTTTAGTCCCCGATAGCTAACCACATGAGGACAACAAAAGCCCTTCTGATCTTAAATGACAGGGATTAGACACAGAACAGAAAGAGCAGTCATTTTCAGTCAAAGAGAATGGCCAATAAGAAAAGTGTTGCAAAAGAAGCATGAAATTTCCGGGGGGTTCTTTAGGATGCCATTGGTAGAAGACACTTTGCAAGGGCATTTGAACTAGCATAGCTTGTTAAAAGTTCCTTCACTAACCAGTGCACATAGGCTGTTGGGGCTTTGCTTCTTTGTGATCCCATGGACTGTAGCTTACCAGGTTCCTCTGTTCATGATTTTAGGGTGGAGTTCAGTGAGAAAAATTAGAAAGTGTTTTAACAACATTCATACTCCAGATACTCATATGGTATTCATATCTTGCTTTTGCTATTTTAATAAATTTATTTTTAAGCCCAGTCTTCCTCATCTGTAAAATGCCTATAAAGTATTTGGAAAAATGGAAAACATGAAGAAATTCTCTATGGACAAGGATTTATTCCTGTACTTATATGTTCTTATATATCTACTCCTTTTCTTCTCTATTGCTGATCTTATATGTACTTAATAATGTTTTGAGTTATTCTCAATGAAATTATTTTCTACAATTAACTGTGACAAGTATGTGTTGGAGTATTGTGTGTATATTTTAAACCTGTGTTGTTTTAGTTGCAAACTCATAGACTAATTATAGAATTAAATTTTTCTTATTAGTTCAAATAACTAGTTATTTCTGCCCTGATTGCCTATTATTATTGCCTATACTGCAACTTGCGGAGAAGGCAGTGGCAACCCACTCCAGTGTTCTTGCCTGGAGAATCCCAGGGATGGTGGAGCCTGGTGGGCTGCTGTCTATGGGGTCACACAGAGTCGGACACGACTGAAGCGACTTAGCAGCATACTGCAACTTGACTTGGGAGAAAGTTTAAAAGTTGCCTTTTTCATAGACAGACTTTTCTATTTGTATTGCACTATAACATAACATTTCTGGTGTTCATACATTAGATATTGCACATCACCTGTGAAAGTTTTCTTGGATATCTTTTTAAGACATCCTACTTTATTCTTTAAGTTTCAATGAAAATGAGAAACAGAAAACCAAACATTTAAATTTTATTTATTTCTTATAAAAATAATACATACATATGGAAACAAAAGTTTAAATACAATGTTACAGTGCAAATGAAAAGTAATTATTGACAAGAATAATGGAAACAAAAGCAAAAAGAAACAAATGGGACTTCCTTAAAACTCAGATGCTTTTGCACAGCAAAGGAAACAATAAACAAAACAAAAAGACAACCCACAGATTGGGAGAAAATATTTGCAAATGATGTGACTGATAAGGGATAGTCTCCAAAATTTACAAACAGCTTATGACACTTAATAGCATCAAAACAAACAAAAACTGGGCAGAAGACCTGAACAGACATTCCTTTAAAGAAGACATACAGATGGCCAAGAGGCACATGAAAAGATTCTCAGTGTCACTAGTTGTCAGAGGATGCAGATCAAAACTACAGTGAGACATCACCTCACCAGAATGGCCATCATCAAAAACTCCACAAACAACAAGTGCTGGAGAGGGTGTGGAGAGGAGGGAACCCTCCCGCACTTTTGGCGGAAATGTAAATTGGTACACTCACTATGCACAACAGTATGGAGATTTCTTAAAATACTAAAAATAGAGCTGCCATATGACCCTGCAATCCCAGTCCCAATCCAGAGAAAAACATGGCCCGAAAAGATACATGCACCCCAATGTTTATTGCAGCACTGTTTACAATAGCCAAGACATAGAAACAACCTAAATGTCCATCGACATAGGAATGGCTAAAGAAGACGTGGCACATATACACAATGGAATATTACTGAGCCATTAAAAGAATGAAATAAAGCTATTTTCAGCAACATAGATGGACCTAGTGAAGAAAATGAGTGAGTGAAGTAAGTCAGACAGAGAAGGAGAAACATCATATGACATCCTTTATAGGTGGAATCTAAAAAGATACAAATGAACTTACAAAACAGAAAGAGACTCACAGACTTAGCATAGTTGCTGTGTGGGAAGGGATAGTTATGGACTTTGGAAAAGTCATGTGCATGTACTCTATTTAAAATGAATAATCAACAAACACCTATTGTATAGCACATGGAACTCTGCTCAGTGTTATGTGCCAGCCTGGTTGGCAGTGGGGTTTGGGGGAGAATGGATACATGAATGTATATGGCTCAGTCCCTTCACTGTTCACCTAAAGCTATCACAACATTGTTAATTGGCTATACCCCGTACAAAGTATTTTTGGTGTTTAAATTTTTTTAAATTTGATTTCAGCTATTGATCTTTTTAATTTATCCAAATCTCCAGGGTGCTTTCAAGTAGAAGACTTGTGTTTTCATTTGGCAATGAGAAGTTTTTGCTATGGTTTCTATGATTATTTATTTACCCTGAGGCTCCAGCTCCTCATCTTCAATTTCTGTTTTCTTTTTTGGGGGAACATCTATTATGTAGATGTTATATTTCCTAAACTGAACTTTGATGCTTTTAACTGTGCTTTAAAATAATTTTTCTCTATGGCAAAACCAATACAGTATCATAAAGCAAAATAAAGTAAAAATAAAAATTAAAAAAAAAATAAAATAAATTTTCTTCTTTACATTCATGGTTTTAGTATTAGCATTTTACCCAATACAGTAGCCAGAGTGAACTAGGCTTAGCATAAGTCGGATCATGATGTTCTTACTCAAACCGTGTAGTGGGTCCCCATTTCTCTGAAAGCAAACACAGTCAATCAGTTCAGTTCAGTCACTTGGTCATGTCTGACTCTGTGACTTTATGGACTGCAGCAAGCCAGGCTTCCTTGTCCATCAGCAACTCCTGGAGCTTGCTCAAACTAATGTCGATTGAGTCAGTGATGCCATCCAACCATCTCATCCTCTGTTGTCCCCTTCAATGTTTCCCAGCATCAGGGTCTTTTCCAGTGATTCAGTTCTTTGCATCAGGTGGCCAAAGTATTGGAACTTCAGCTTCAGCATAGAATGAATATTTAGGACTGATTTCCTTTAGAATGGACTGGTTGGATCTCCTTGCAGTCCAAGGGACTCTCAAGAGTCCTCCAACACCACAGTTCAAAGGCATCAGTTCTTTGGTGCTCACTCTTCTTTATGGTCCAACTCTCATGTCCATACATGACTACTGGAAAAAGAATAGCTTTGATTAGAAGGACCTTTGTCAACAAAGTAATGTCTCTGCTTTTTAACATGTTCTCTAGGTTGGTCATAGCTTTTCTTCCAAGGAGTAAGTGTCTTTTAATTTCATGATTGCAGTCACCATATGCAGTGTTTTTGGAGTCTAAGAAAATAGTATGTCATTGTTTCTATTGTTTTCCCATCTGTTTGCCATGAAGTGATGGGACTAGATGCCATGATCTTCAATTTTTGAATGTGAGTTTTAAGCCAGCTTTTTCACTCTCCTCTTTCACTTTCATCAAGAGGCTCTTTGGTTCTCTTCACTTTCTGCCAAAAAGGTGGTGTCATCTGCATGTCTGAGGTTATTGATATTCCTTCTGGCAATCTTGATTCCAGCTGTGCTTCATCCAGTCTGGCATTTTGCATGATATACTGCATATAAGTCAAACAAACAGGGTGACAATATACAGCTTTTGACATACTCCTTTCCCAATTTGGAACCAGTCTGTTGTTTCATGTCCAGTTCTAACTGTTGCTTCTTGATCTGCATACAGATTTCTCAGGAGGCAGGTCAGGTAGTGTGATATTCCTATCTCTTGAAGAATTGTCCACAGTTCATTGTGATCCACACAATTAAAGGCTTTGGCATAGTCAATAAAGCAGAAGTAGATATATTTCTGGTTGCTTTTTCTATGATCCAGCAGATATTGGCAATTTGATCTCTGGTTCCTCTGTTTTTTATAAATCCGGCTTGAACATCTGGGAGTTCTGGTTCATGTACTGGTGAAGCCTGGCTTGTAGAATTTTGAGCATTACTTTGCTAGCATGTAAGATGAGTGGAATTGTATGTTAGTCTGAACATTATCTGGCATTGCCTTTCTATGGAATTGGAATGAAAACTGATTTTTTCCAGTCTTGTGGCCACTCCTGAATTTTCCAAATTTGCTGGCATATTGAATGCAGCACTTTTATAGCATCACTTTTTAGGGTTTGAAATAACTCAGCTGGCATTCTATCACCTCCACTAGCTTTGTTCGTAGTGATGCTTCCTAAGGCCCACTTAACCTCGCATTCCAGCATCTGGCTCTAGGTAAGTGATCACCTAGTGATCATCATGGTTATCTGGATCATTAAGACCTTTTTTTTTGTATAGTTGTTCTGTGTATTCTTGCCACCTCTTCTTAATAGCTTCTGCTTCTGTTAAGTCTATACCATTTCTATCCTTTATTGTGCCCATCTTTGTATAGAATGTTCCCTTGGTATCTCTAATTTTCTTAAAGAGATCTCTAGTCTTTCCCATCTTATTATTTTCCTCTATTTCTTTGCATTGATCAATGAGGAAGGCTTTGTTATCTCTCCTTGCTATTCTTTGGAACTCTGCATTCAGATGGGTATATCTTTTCCTTTCTCCTTTGCCTTTCACATCGCTTCCATTCACAGCTATTTGTAAGGCCTCCTCAGACAACCATTTTGCCTTTTACATTTATTTTTCTTGGAAGTGGTCTTGATCACTGCCTCCTGGATCACTGACAGAGTGTCTGAAAAACTACGCATGGAGGTTTGTGACATTTGGAAGAGGTGGTGATCAATGCAGTCAATAATAGCCAATAAAATCTTACATGATCTCCCTCTGGTATCCGACTTCACATCTTGCTGCTCTCACCTTGCTCACCCTAATCCAGCTACATAGCCCTTTGCTCTGTCTCTACCTTCCAAGGCACACTCCTGCCTTAGAGACTTTGTGCAAGCTCGTCCCTCTGCCTGGAACTGCCATATCCCCCAGAAACTCACTTGCCCCACTCTCTACACTCTCTCAAGTCTTTGCTTATATCTTAATTAAACAATGAGCTGTCCCCAGCAGTCCTGTTTAAGATATAAAAACTGTGCATTCCCAAGTTTGCTTTCATGATCTTGAAAGTGAAAGTCACTCATTCGTGTTGCAACTTTTTGTGACCCCACAGACTGTATAGTCCATGAATTCTCCAGGCCTGAATACTGGAGTGGGTAGCCATTCCTTTCTCCAGTGAATCTTCCTGACCCAGGAATCAAACCAGAGTCTCCTGCACTGCAGGTGGATTCTTTACCAGCTGAGCTACCAGGGAAGGCCTTCCATGCTCTTATTTGTTGCCTAATATTCTGATGTTTATCTACTTATTATGTTCATATTTATTGTCTTTCTCGAGTAGCTAGAAGGTCAGTTCTGAAGGACAGTGATCTGTATCTGCTTCCACTATTATAAATGAAGATCCTAATATATACTATCAGAACGAGGCACATAGTAGATATTTAATTAATAGTCATTGACTGAATGTGTCTTAGAAAATTAAATGATTCTTTGTTCCAGTTTCTCAATGAAACATTTCATTCAATAGTTTTATTTTTAATTTACATGGATCCTTTCTTTTTCTCAAATTATTCATTGATCATAGTTTCCTATATTTGTTTTACAACTGCAAAATCATCTCATATTGCTTTGAAAATAGTAATTAAAATATTTCAAAGTTCTTTTTTCTTCAAATTTTTTAAACAAAAATGTGGATCTTAATTTCCAATTAATTCAGTTATTTTCATTTTAAGTTATATGGTGATATGCAATAATCAAGACTTGATTGTCACTGCCAGATATGTAAATCAAATTAGCTTAAGCAAAGAAGGGATTTTTCTCCTCTTCCTGCTGATATAATTGAAAAGTCCATGTGTTTATCTGGCTTAATTTATGGATGAATCATCTATCTCACTCTCCATCTTCTGAACACTCTCTATTTACGGGAGCAAGATGCCCGGGGTACATGGGAGTTTTTCCAAGTAATCACAGCAGAATCATTTCAGTGAAGATTTGATTGTCTTGCCTCGGGTCACATGACAAATCTTAAGTATCTGGCTTAATTTATGGATGAATCATCTATCTCACTCTCCATCTTCTGAACACTCTCTATTTACGGGAGCAAGATGCCCGGGGTACATGGGAGTTTTTCCAAGTAATCACAGCAGAATCATTTCAGTGAAGATTTGATTGTCTTGCCTTGGGTCACATGACAAATCTTAAGCCAAACTTTATGGCCTGGTGGGCTGCCATCTATGGGGTCACATAGAATCGGACACGACTGAAGTGACTTAGCAGCAGCAACATGGCCATGTATTTGAGATTCTCTGACTCTTTAGACCTGGATCATGTGTTCCCAGGTAAAAAGAGGTAAAAGATGAGCACCCTAACCTAAACTATGTGAATAAAGTTTTCTCAAAGAGATACTAATATTGCTTTTAAAAATGGAAGACAAAAGTTGTGCATCAGACATAACATCTGTGTATTTTGAGGAAAACAGCTGATTCTTAATTTTTTTGTCAAACAGTTCAGCTAGAAATTTAAAGTTACAGAAGATCATTTATCTTCATGGAAAGCCACCTGAGTACAACCAGCAAACTATTTTATTAATTACTTTCTAAATTAGTTGAAGCAATGTCTTCAACTCCTATCTGGGCAGATTTATTTGTGGCTCAACAGGATTCCATTTACTTTGTGAGTTAATTTTTATCATCTATCATAAATATTGCTCGCTGAAAATGAGACTAAAGTCATAAGGTTAGCTGTTCAAAATGTTTATTCTTACTTCTTTAAATTCATGCAAGTCAAAAATTTTCCTGGAGAGAAGTAATACCTAATTTTCTGATAAAGATTGGGAGGAACTAACACTATAATTATTTCATTTTAAAAGGATAGGGCTTCCCTGGCCGCTCAGCAGTAATGAATCTGTCTGCAATACAGGAGATACAGCAGAGGTGTGAGTTTGATCCCTGGGTCAGGAAGATCAGGATGAAGTAGGAAGTGATGACTCACTCCAGTATTCTTGTCTGGAAAACCTTCTGTACAGCGGAGCCTGGTGGATTACAGTACAGGAGGTCATAAAAATCACAAAAGGATAAGGAGTAAAGCAGATGACATAATGATAACATGATAGCAATACTTCTACTAATAACTTTACTGTTGAATATTCTTAATTCTTTCCAAGTATTTTCACTCATAGTACCAAATAACTTGTTTTCTCATCTCATGAAATCAGCAGGACAGATATCATTGTGTTCGTTTACCAAACAAGGATACTGAAGGTCATGTAGGTAAACATAACACATATAAACCATCACATATTTGCTCATATTGCATTCAAGATCTTTATGTCTCTACCTCACTTGTTTGGATTATCAGCTTCACAGGGGCGGATATCTTGCATTATTTATTTTTGTATTCCCAGATCCTAGCCAGTGCCTGGCATATGTCAGATGACTAGAAAAGTTTTCAAAGTAGAATTTAATTGCCTGTGGTCACAAAACTAAGTCACATAAGACTGGGATGAAAACCAAGTTTTTGTGCTTTTCAGTACAGCATGTAAATGGCTCATTAAATTGCAATCAATGTGTCATATATGTTTCAAAATAAATGAACACAATAACCTTGAGTGGGTCTAGAGAGATGCCATCCAACCAAGAGTGAGCTAGGGGTCCCAGCAGGAAGTAGATGGCATACTCAAACTGAGTAAATGGGGAAGGCTGATAAAAGGACTATTACATTATTATTATAAAGGTCAAGGAAGAAGACAAGGGTGGGTGCCGGACACTGGGCCAAGTGATCAGAACTGGGAGTTTCTACCACTCGTAGACCTGGAGAGGTAAAAAGGAGCTCCTGGAACCCATGGGGAGAGCATCACATAAGGGCAACTAAACAGGAGTGGGCTCTTCAGGAGATGGAGCCAGCTAACTCACGGAGATATAGGAGGCAGGGCACAGGAGAATAAATGCCCTGACTTCACTTTCCTTTCTTCCTTGCATTGCATCCTGGTGTATATCACCGCAGAAGCCAGAAAACGAAGAGAAAGGTTTTTTTTTTTTTAATTTAAATTTATTTATCTTAATTGTAATTACTTTACAATATTGTATTGGTTCCGCCACACATCAACATGAATCCGCCACATGTACACATGTCCCCCATCCTGAACCCACCTCCCACCTCCCTCCCTGTACCATCCATCCGGGTCATCCCAGTGCACCAGCCCCAAGCATACTGTATCCTGCATCGAACCTGGACTGGCGATTCATTTCATATATGATATTATATATGTTTCAGTGCCATTCCCTCAAATCGTCCCATCCTCTCCCTCTCCCACAGAGTCCAAAAGACTGTTCTATACATCTGTGTCTCTTTTGCTGTCTCGCATACAGGGTTATCGTTACCATATATATGCGTTGGTATACTGTATTGGTGTTTTTCTTTCTGGCTTATTTCACTCTGTATAATAGGCTCCAGTTTCATCCACCTCTTTCTGTTGATAAATCCATCCAGATTAACACCCCGAGGGCCAGGGTGGAGGGCAGGAGGGAGGATGGGGAGGGGGTCCGAGGGGGTCGACAGAAGACAGCGCGGAGCACCTGTCGCCTCCAGCCTTCCGGGACAGAGTGAAGCTGCCGTGAGTACTCAGCCTGCGCCTGCTGGAGACTGGGGAAGCCAGTGTACTCGGAAGAGTGTGCTGTGCTGATGAGGCTGGTGCCACGCTTTGGGAGAGTGACTCGTTCTTGTCGAGGAGCATAAACGGATGGGGTCCGCGGTTTAACTCACCACTTCCACGGTGTGCGGCTGTCAGTTGCGGCTACAGTCCTGGGTTCCAGAGAGTTGCAGGCCGTAATCTGTACTGCAGATCTTCCAAAGAACAACCGGCATACTCTTTACCCAGTAAATACAGGCACAATCTAGCCACACTGCTAGTATCAAAGGGTATTCTTCATTAATTGAATATGACAGTACATTTACCCCTCTTTTTTTGAGAGAACAAAATACTTATTCAAAGATTGTTCTGACTATGAACTCCAAACAACACACACCACAGAAGCCAATGAATCAGTTTTGTCTATTGCTTCATGAATAGATTCTTCTGTGTGGTGTGTCCAGATGAGTCCGAGCTTGAAAATTCTCAACACTGCTCATCCATCCAGCAGTAGTTTCCCCTTTAACTTACTTGGCGTGACTTTTCCTCTTGGGCCATGATGAGCTCAGCTGTGTTGGTGTGCAACGTGTACACACAGAATATTAAGGAAGTGACCTGAATAAATCTCTTTCAAGCAAAGGGTCAGACTCAAGCTTCTGGTAACAATGTCTAAAAATTGTGATGAAACACATCTGGTTCCACCACTGTATGACCCTGTGAACTTGTTACCTCTGCAAAGTCTGGTATTTCCATCTATGGATAGGAAACATTTATTTTCCCTTCCTGCATCCCCAGAGTTTGGAAGTCTCTGAAGTACTACCTAATTATAAGATAATATAACTGCATAATACATAGTTATTAAATAACCTATAGTTATTAAACATAAATTTTAAATATTTGAAAGGGTTTATATTTGCCTTTTGTTTTCTCCAGAATAGTGCCTGGGGTTCATGAAGTAGCAATGTATTAATTAAAATAAAGGAAATATGCTTTTATTTTAACCAGCCATGAAAGTTGCATGATAAAGGAAAAATTACTTTACTTTTAAGATTTAGACTTTCTTTCTATGTGAGAAATAAGGGTAATCAGAATTTATTTCCTGAATTTTCTCTAGAACCAGAAGTGCTTTTAAAAAAATGAAGTCATAAAAATGAAAGTTACTTTTTAGGTAGTGCAGATGATGAGTCATAATATTTGAAACATCAGTTTATTTTCATGTTGCGTAAATACTGTTGTGTTACTTTTGATCAATATTAGAGTCAGGATTCTAATCTGTGAGAATGGAATCTTTCAGCATTTCTAAAAAGAAAATATGAAAGTCATGACCTAAGTGACTTTGGTCAAGTGGAAGAAACCTGGATTTGCAAAGAGAAAGAATACTAAAAACATATATATATACACACACACACACATATATTTAAGTTTTTAATAAGTTTAGCAAAAGTTTGGTTTACAAGCTAGGGGTATCTGTACTCATAATTTATCTATTGCTGCTACAATTGTGTGTTATAAACCACTTCAAAACCCAGTGGTTTAAAAAAGCAGACATTTATGATGGCTTTTGAGTATGGGGTCAGCTGGCTTGGCTGGACACACTCATGTCTGTAGTCAGCTATGGGTTGGGAGGCAACAGTGTTGACCTTGGCAGGGGTCTAATGCATGTTTGGAGGTGGACTGGCTCTAAGCTGTTTTGGATAAGTTCAGCTGCAATGACTAAGCTTTGCTTCATTGGTTTCTTCCATGCATTTAGCAGGCTAACTGGGGCTTATGTTCATCATGGCTAGACAGGGTTGAGGCTTGGGCTCAAAAGTGGTGTATTGCCACTTCTGCATATTTTTTGGGGGGGATGCAAAGCAAGTTACAATGCCAGACTAGATTTGAGGGGTAGATAAAGACTCCACTGCTGGATGAGAGAAGCTCCAAAATCACATTGCATTGTACAGACACAGGGGGAGTGAGAGAATTGGAGCCATTTTGGCATTCAGCCTTCCATACTACTCAACCTAAATTGTCCTGTGAGCAATAAGCAAAGGCTTATAAACATCTGGAAGGTTTCAGAATTTGGACATTGCTATGCCAACATGCCACTGCAACAAGCGATCTGCATGCAGCAAGCCAAATTTGTACTTAGAGGGATAAAACATGTCATCTGTTTTTATGGATGTACAAGTTTGGCTGACTTACATTTTCTAACATCTGGAATATTTCACTTGGGCAACCTAAGCAATCAAATCAGATACAGTAACTGGTGGTGTGACACCTTTCTCTGACACCTTTATGACAGGATAATTCTTAAGCCTATTTATTTTATGTATTGGATTTAATTTTCAGAATAAACATATGTCATTTTCTGAAAACTTCCATCTCATTTGCTTATTTTTTAGAGGGAGGAAAGTTATCTTTACTTAATCATATTTGGAAATGCAGGCCTTTGTACAAAGGATGGTTATATAGCGCAATCATTCATAGCTTAACACTAAAAGGTGTGTGTGTAGGCGGGGAAGCTGGTGGATTATTTGCAAGCCTTTGCTTCTGCAGTGTAGACACTTTCTTCATTTAAATATGGAGCTTCAAAGAGGAATTTAGATCAATGGAAATAATATATTTTTGCTTGGCCTTTGTTAATAACAAAGTTTTTTGCCTGTATCTTCATAAATATAGAAAAAATAAAATTAAAAATATTATTAGGGTTCATCTACAGATGAATGGGTAAAGAAGCTGTGGTACATGTACACAATGGAATACTACTCAGCCATAAAAAGGAGCGCATTTGAGTCAGTTCTAATGAGGTGGATAAACCTAGAGCCTATTATACAGAGCGAAGTGAGTCAGAAAGAGAAATATAAATATTGTATACTGATGCATATGTATGGAATCTAGAAAGATGGTACTGATGAATTTATTTCAGGGCAGCAATGGAGAAACAGAGAGAACAGACCTATGGACATGAGGAGGGGGGGAGGGAGAGGGTGAGATGGATGGGGAGAGTAACATGGAAACTTATAATTCCATATGTAGAATAGATAGCCAGTGAGAACTTTCTGTGTGACTCAGGGAATTCACACAGAGGCTCTGTGATAACCTAGAGGAGGGGGATGGGGAGGAAGGCTCAAGAGGGAAGGGACGTGGGTGTACCTATGGCTGATTCTTGTTGATGTCTGACAGAAAACAACACAATTCTGTAAAGCTATTATCCTTTAATTAAAAAATAAAGTGGTAAAAATATTATTAGGAAAGTGAAACTAGATAATTTTAATAAATTCAGCTAAATCAGATATAAACTATTATATATAGGATGGATAAACAACAAAGTCCTATTGTATTGCACAGGGAACTATGTCTAACATCTTGTGATAAGCCATAATTGGAAAAGAATATGAAAAATACATTTATATAAAACTGAGTCACTTTGCTCTATAGCAGAGATTAAACACAACATTGTAAATCAACTATACTTCAATGAAATTTAAAAAAAAATCAAAGCTGAAAATTTTAAATTATATAATTGAGAAAACAGTGACTATAACCCCACTGATGGTTTTAGATATTTCTAAATACAGCCTGGCCATGGTCATTCCTAAGAGAAAGTTTGAAATTAAAATATAGCAGCCATGAAATTGGAATAAAACTTCCATGCTATTCTGCAACTTACAGGGCTTTTACTCATTCTAGTCAGGATTAAAAATGTCAGATAGTGTATATAACATACACTTAGCGGCTTATATGAGGAAACTACTGTTACTCTAATATTTCACTGTCCAAAATTCTAACTGGAATTCTTGTTTCTCTCAGATTTTCCATCTCTTCAGCTTGTTGAACTGCCTTTGAACTCAAAGGCCTGTGACAATCTGCAGGCTATGTTTGGGGATTAAAATCTTATGTAGCTTTCTGTTTCAGAGTTCTGTTTGGCTTTTATTTACTGAACATTAACTGATTGTCTATTGTAGCTTTTTGGTCACTGAATTCATGTATTGAGTGAGATATTTGGAACATTTTAAAATAATAATAACCTTTAAGGATGCAGAGGAGAAAGCTGAGCTTAAGAGTTAAGTCCTAGGACACTGATAAGGGGGTGGGCTTCCCCAGTGATTCAGTTGGTAAAGAATCCACCTGCAATGCAAGAAACCCGGGTTTGACCCCAGGGTCAGGAAGATCCCCTGGAGAAGGGCATGGCAACCCACTCCAGTATTCTTGCATGGAGAAGCCCCTGGACAAAGGAGTCTGGCGGGCTACAGTCCATGGGGTCACAGTGAGTCAGACACCACGAAGTGGCTAAGCATGAAAACACAACAGGGAGTAAGTAGTTCACCTTCTAAACCTCGTCTTCTCACATCTAAATTGGGGATAATAATGTTACTTATTTAATATGATTATTATAATAATACATGAAGCAGTATACATAAAGTCATAGTGAGCTTTCAATAAATGACGATATCTAGAATTTATGCTTCGTTTAAAATATACTCATAGTAACTTGTGGAGAAATTTTTGCTTAGAAATCTGACTAACATAAGAGGAAAGACTAAAAATATTGATACTGAAGTTACACAAGGAAATATTCCAGTCTGATCACCCTACAGAGCAAGCCACATTTCCTAAGCTTTACCCGTGACTTTGGAAGTCTTAATTAGCTTTTATTTTTCTTTGCTGCTGCTGCCGTTGTTCAGTTGCTAAGTCATGTCCGATTCTTTGTGACTCCATGAACTGCAGTAAGCCAGGCTCCTCTGTCCTCCACTATATCCCAGAGTTTGCTCAAACTCACATCCATTGAGTCAGTGATGCCATTCAACCATCTCACCCTCTGTTGCCCCCTTCCTCCTCCTGCCTTCGATCTTTCTCAGCATCAGGGTCTTTTTCAATCAGTTGGCTCTTTGCATCAGGTGGCCAAAGTACTGGAGTTTCAGCATCAGCCCTTCCAATGAATATTCAGGGTTGACTTCCTTTAGGATGACTGGTCTGATCTCCTTGCAGTTCAAAGGACTTTCAAGAGTCTTCTCCAGCATCATAATTCAAAAGCAAAAATTCTTTGTTGTTCAGCCTACTTTAATGGTTCATCTCTCACATCCATTCACCACGACTGAAAAAATAAAAACAAAAACATAGATTTGACTATACGGACCTTTGTTGGCAAAGTGATGTCTCTGGTTTTTAATACACTGTCTAGGTTTGTCATAGCTTTCTTTCCAAGCAGCAAGTGTCTTTTAACTTCATGGCTGCAGTCACCATCCACAGTGATTTTGGAGCCCAAGAAAATAAAATCTGTCACTGCTTCCACTTTTTGCTCCTCTCTTTTAAATAGACCAGCAGCCAGAAATCACCAGATATTTGTGGGAAGTTTCTGTTATGAAAGACAGACACAAAGTAAGCAGGAGAAATAACCAGGCAGGAACAAAGACCAGCCACCAGAAGACTTTAAAAATAAAAAGTCAGCTAACATCCTGGAGGGAATTGGAAATGAAGTCAAGATGCTATAAAAATGATTATTCAGAGAACAAAAAAAGAGCTCCTTAAAAGTCACAACATGATAGCAAGAGGAAAACTGAAATAGAAGAGAGAAGGAAGGTAAAGTTAGAAAATACCACAGAATGTAAAACAAAAAGATAAAGCAGGCAGAGAGAAAAGATAAGAAAATTACACAAACAACCCAGAAAGTCCAACATTCCAGATAGGAGGTGTTTCAGAAGGAGAGAAATTGAGGTGGAAGTAATAAATAAAAAAATTTAGAACATTTTTCAGAATTACAACACCGTTTTTTAAATTGAAAGAACTCAATGGATGCCCAAAGTAGTGAATAAAAATAAGCTAAACCAAAGTCCAAAGTTCCTGTAATTTCAGAACATTGAGGGCAGAGAGAAAGTCCAACAAATTTTAAGAAAGAAAAAAAAATTATTCATAAGGAAAATCAAGAAAGAGAACCAGCTTTTAATGCTGGAAGCTAAAAGACAAACCCTTCCAAATTCTGAGAGGAATAATTTCTAAATTAGAATTTTCTGTTCAGCCAAAATATCAATTAAGTTTGAAGGGTGGAATGAAAACATCAATATGTTTATACATATCAGGTCCCAAATAATCTCTCTCTCTTCCATACTTTCTCAGGAAGTGCATAAAGATGAAATTCTTGAAACCAAAGGGTTCAGTGAAAATGAGGAAGAAAAGAATTGGAAGTTCCAGCTCAGTAATAAGGCAAAGGTAATCCACTCTTAGCCTTCTGAAGAAGAAGCCTGAGAAGATAGTGGAACAAAGATCTGGACAGATTCAGATTGGAGAGGGTCAGAAGTGCCAGGGAAGATATCTTCATGAAAAAGACTGAGAGACTGTCAACATGTTTCCACACGTCATGAGATGTCAGCTGAGGCTGCAACTATATGGAGTTACCAATAACTAAAAAAACAATCTGACCAAATGATAAAACAAGGTATAGGGAAAATAATATTGTGCAGGAAGCGAACAGTAATTATGACATTTGCTTGACTCAGCTGTGACAATAATATATATATACATACACATATGTATGATTAGTATTCATAACATAAATATGAAATATAACATATTTCATAACATAAATATGAAATATAAAGCTAACCAAAGTTAAGATATACCTATATTTATAATGGGATAATGAGGGCAGAGGAAAGATGAGGAAAAGATGATGATAAAAAGCAAATTGCTTATCTTCCCTATTGAGAAGTCAACAGATAGGAGACAGAGTGAATCAGTTAGTCATGATCAAAATGTACTGTTCAATGATACGCAGCTAACTGTCAAAAGAATCAGATGACACAATTAAAAGTACTTATATTTGAAGAGAGGGAAACTGGGTGGGGTTGGGACAGGAAGTTGCACTTATGAGAAGCTCTATAAATTCATTTGGCAGTTAAAAACAGAATTTATATAATTCGATGAACACAAAATCTAAATAAAAGCAGTGTATCCATGACATTGCTTTTATTGGAAAATGAAGACAAATATTTCCCCAAATAAGCAGGTGTTTGATAGTTTTAAAACATGAACATTGTCTCTCTCTCTCTCACACACAGAGATATTCATCACTATCACCAAGCAATTACTAGTATTTTCTATGTGTGAGTATTACAGTTCTTTGTCTAATTTTTGTCTGTAGATTTAATCTCACACTCTTGAGAACCCAAACCTGCCAAGCAACTTTATAGCTAAGGCTAGTCCACAAGAAGCAGTGACCAACCTTCTTTTGCCATTTCTCTGGAATAAAAAACAATTATGCAAATATAGAACATATTTTATTATTTAAAAAATGCTTCCAAAAATGAAATAAGATAATAATTGATCTCATCAAAATGTATATCTTTGCCTAAATGAGGGATCAGAAATGAAACGCATACAAAGGAGACAAATCATTATGTAAACAGAAAATCTCAATATTTAAAAATACAAATATCAACTATTAGCAAGTAGTGCATTTTTTGGAGTAGCGCTGGTTATTTTACAACCAGAAAAAAATCAATACTCCCAATGCTCAGGGATGAAAAAGAGAGATTGCATCAAGACAAATAATTCTCTGAGCATAGAAATTAAACAGCATGTTAGCTTTCTCATGAGGTGCAACCTTAGTTTTCCACGATAGCATCATTAAACATATCCTAACATCTGCAGCTGTGAAGTGAAGTTGCTCAGTCGTGTCCGACTCTTTGTGACCTCGTGAACTGTAGCCCACTAGGCTCCTTTGTCCTTGGGATTCTCCAGGCAAGAATACCGGAGTGGGTTGCCATTTCCTTCTCCAGGGGAACTTCCCGACCCAGGGATTGAACCCAGGTCTTCCGCATTGCGGGCAGATGCTTTAACCTCTGAGCCACAGCTAGCCAGTTGGTATGTTGTTGCCCATGGAGTGTGGAGTCAACATGGATATGTTGCTCAACTTTAACAGTCCATAAAAGTTTAAAGTGTGACATTATATGAAGTTGACTTCAGCTATTCTGTAAAAAACACATATCTTAGGAAGTGAGGCTAAAGATGTATGCCTGGAAGGCACTATGATTTAATATTTTATGTATAATAAAATAGATTCTCCTCAATGCCAAGATATTCCTTGGGAAGAAATTGGTTACTTAGGAAGTTGGAATCAGGATTCCAGGATACTGGACAATCGCTTGCCTGATACACTACAGAGGCACTTTACTGCATGCATGCATGTCCCGCATGCACACCAATCCCCTGGGCTTTGGATAAAAGCACACTATGATACAGTGGTCTGAGGTGGGGCCCAAGATTCTGTATTTCTAAAAAGTGCCCCAAGGCTGTTACTGGTCTATAGAATACAAATTGAATAGTTAGGTGCTAAATGATATAAGATTCTCATTGACTAGATAGCTAAGTTTCCTATGCTGCCATAAAAGAGAGAAAAATAAGTATAGCGTTTAAGAGTTTAATAGATTACCTACCACACAGTAGGAACTCAGTTTATATCTTTTAAGAGATTGTGCTATCCTTGGGTAAGTATGGAGTTGAAGAGAAACCCCAGAGAACATATGTTAGCCATATTTAGTGAGAATTGAACTCTGTATCTCTATATGCTGGGTGCATATATTTATTCAAATTTATTTAATAACACTGAGAAGTGCTATTTTAACAACTGAATTTCTCTCATATTTGCAAGAAGGGTTAATCTGAATAATTATCAATTAGATATACGGAAATTATTTTATGGACAACACGATTTTGCAAGATGATTTCCTTAGATTTTCATTATTGCAGGTTTTGCTATTGCCAGTCTGTTTTTGTTGTTAGGGGTTGTTACGGGCCACATTTTATATTCACTTATATTCACCTAGTTCAGACAGTTGCTTGTCTTCATGTATAGAATATATTTTGGTTTTGATCTGCTTTTATGTGGGCTTACTTCTTTATAGTTTACTAGTAGAATTAATTGGAGCTACACATTCCATGCCACAGAGAAATAAGTGGGACATTTATGATGCAATAACTGTTCAATTACTTTCAGGGAAAGGTTCAAGAAGTCTTGAATATTTTTCTTCCTATAGAACAGAAGTTTGCAGACTACAGCCTATGGGCCAAATCCAGCCTTCCACCTGTTTTATTGGAACACAGACACAGTCTTTTATGTACATACTGTCTATAGCTATTTTCAGTCTATAGGGATGGAGTTGAATAGTGATAAGATCATGTGACCCACGAAGCTTAAAATATTTACTCTCTGACCTTAAAATATTTGCCCATCAATCCTGCCATACAACTAAAGATAGACTTCCTAATAAATTAATTTGAATAGGTGACAGGAGAGAATATTACTATCTTCAGTAGGTAAGATTAGAATTAGAATACAGGGTGATTGCAAATCTTACGTTGTTTCATCCTTTGGAAGGTGCAGTGGCAACAACATAGCTCAAATAACAATTTATGCATTTTATTTGAAAGGGAGCAGTTCCCTCCATTGTCTCTTTACAAGTTAACTTTTCTTTTTAACTGTTTTTCCAAACAAAGGTGACTACTTCTTTTTAGGGCATTTTCATTTTTATCTCTGTAGTCAAGTAAAGTGGATATTTTGCATCTTCAAATTTACAATTTGAATTTTTTTACTACAATTTTAAGTAAAACATTTTCCAAGTTATTTTTCTTTTAAAATTTGTGACATAGTAACTGCCATCAGTTCCTTGGCTTAGCTGTTCTCTGCTCTTTGTACACATTTGTATAAGGGAATCTGCTATTTAATGCATACCAGTGGAGGTCATCTATATTAGGGAAATGCATATATGTTCATAAAATATCTGTATTTACTCAATAAATACATGTACAATTTGACTCAATTTTTTATCTGCCTTAAAGTGCTAACCTGGTACTCATTTTGTGAACACAAAATTTCAGCTCAACATTATTCTTAATCCGAGATTCAGTTTGGCATTACAAAGCTGGATCGACAAAGATGTGGGATTATTTGCTTATTTATGTCTTTAAAATTAAAAGGAAGCTGAAATGTATTTCTTACCTTTCAGTCATGCTATTTAGTATGATAAAGAATGAAACCCTTATTCTGTCAATTCCCTGTATGTGTGCTCAGTCATATCCAACTCTTTGCAACCCTGTGGACTGAAGTCTGCCCGGCTCCTCTGTCCATGGAATTTTCCAGGCAAGAATACTGGAGTGGGTTGTTATGCCCTTCTCCAGAGGATCTTTCCAAACCAGGGATTGAACTCGTGTTTCCTGTGTCTCCTGCGTTGCAGGTAGATTCTTTACAGCTGAGCCGCCCAGGAAGCCCTGTCAATTCCCTAGCATATTATAATGTCAGCATTAAAGTAAAAGATGGCATGCAAGTTAGAAAAAGCACAAGTTCACAGTCTCTGTAAATCATCATAGCTTGACATACATGGCGACATCCATCTCTAATTATGTAGCTGCTATAGTAGCATTGGGACTTATTTTTAATAAAATGCATCACTATGCCATCTCTCTTATTACTTAACCTCACAAATACTTTGAGTATAATTCTTTTCCACGAAAACTAGTGTTTCTACCCTCATCTTGAATTTGGTGGAATGACTGAAAACCAGCAATTTCTTCAGGAACAGAAACCCCGAGGAAATACATGAAAAAACAAAAGACATTTTTCATAACCTGCTGGCACAGAGCACTGAAAGTCATTTAGAGAAATGATGAGGAACAAAACTACAGCATCAGAAGCTACTAGCTGTTCATGTTTGCTTCTGTATCAGTCAGGGCTGGCTGTGGCTGCAGAGGCGGAAACCCATGCCCTCACCCCCAAATTGTAGGGATTTAAACAAGATAGAATTTTTTTTTTCTGAGTTAATATCTTGGTGGTCTTGGTGATGTGATTGTTGGAAGAACCAAGGACTTCTATCTTTTCGATCTACCTGTCTATTTTCTGACTTCCATTCTCAAGGTTACCTCAGGGCTGCAAGTTCAGCCCTCAAGTAGGCATTCAATGCAGCAATGATCAGAAAGGAGGGCAGGTGAACAAAGCACACAGCCATCCCTGATTTGATGGGAGTTTGTTGCAGGAGGTCATCAAGATGTGACCTGTTTACCCACAAGCCAAATCTGAGCAATAGNTGCAAGTTCAGCCCTCAAGTAGGCATTCAATGCAGCAATGATCAGAAAGGAGGGCAGGTGAACAAAGCACACAGCCATCCCTGATTTGATGGGAGTTTGTTGCAGGAGGTCATCAAGATGTGACCTGTTTACCCACAAGCCAAATCTGAGCAATAGGAGACTCTTTAACATGTCCCATCTCCTGTCCCTGAAATATACATTCTGCCCAACTTTCACAGTGGGAGCAGTTGTCAAGAATGCAGCCCCGGATGGACTGAGCTGTTGAGACCATCTGGATGGGCCATCTGACTGAACCCCATTAAGTATTAAGTTTACAGTTCTGGTGGGCCAGTGGGGAGATCCACCCTTCTTCCAGTGCCGGAGACAAACCAGGTATATGTTGAATTGGACAAAAATTTTGTTTGGTTAGTGAATATGTTGTTCAATAAAGTTATTGGTGGAAAAAAATGTCTATTACTTAAAATCAAATGAACTTTTGGGTCAATCCAATAGGTTCCCTTGCTTTTTAACCTGCCACCTACCAATCTGGAGTGTCTGCCTCTTACTTTGGTCTCTTCCTGCCCTCTGGTTTCAAATCCTACCCACCACCACCACTCCCTACCCCCGCCACTGGAAACTTTTGAAATTTGGAGCCAAAGGAATCCTTTTGCTTTTGATCTCTAGAAGAATGGATATTCCCTGATTTGATGGGAGTTTGTTGCAGGAGGTCATCAAGATGTGACCTGTTTACCCACAAGCCAAATCTGAGCAATAGCAGACTTTTTACCTGTCCCATCTCCTGTCCCTGAAATGTACATTCTGCCCAACTTTCCCAGTGGGAGCAGTTGTCAAGAATGCAGCCCCAGATGGACTGAGCTGTTGAGACCATCTGGATGGGCCATCTGACTGAACCCCATTAAGTATAAAGTTTATGATTCTGGTGGGCCAGTGGAGAGATCCACTCTTCTTCCAGTGCCAGAGACAAACCAGGTATATGTTGGATTGGACAAAAATTTTGTTTGGTTAGTGAATATGTTGTTCAATAAAGTTATTGGTGAAAAAAAAATGTCTATTACTTAAAATCAAATGAACTTTCGGGCCAATCCAATAGGTTCCCTTGCTTTTTAACCTGCCACCTACCAATCTGGAGTGTCTGCCTCTTTCTTTGATCTCTTCCTGCCTTCTGGTTTCAAATCCTACCCACCACCACCACACCCTACCCCCGCCACTGGAAACTTTTGAAATTTGGAGCCAAAGGAATCCTTTTGCTTTTGATCTCTAGAAGAATGGATAGTCATAGGCAATCAGACTCTCTCTAACAGAGACTCCATGAGGAGCATCTTTCTCCACTGTTTTTTTATGTTTTACATAATTGTATGATTGATTATAATAGAAAAGGTTGCTCTTAGAGCCCTAAGGTGGAGCAACCATAGTGAAATGAGAGAATGCCAGAAAAGAGAAGTCCAGATGGGAACCAAAGTCCTGTTCTTTAGTCATGTTTGTTAAAAGACTGGGAAAATACAAAAAGATGGTTATCCATATTTTATGTATGTCAGTGTACCAGTAAATGGTGATTGAAATCTTTCCATAAGAAGAGGCTCAAAATTAGAAAATTTAACTTCAGTTTAATTAGGTGGAGAATTATTATCTGAAACTAGTCAGTAGGCCAAAATATTTTTTTAATGTTGATTAATTCATTCATATATTCAAAAGATCAAAAGCAACACATTTCCTTTAAATTCTGGTGAGATATCCCTAGGGACCTAAAGATTGGTGGTTATGTTGATATTTGAAGTAAGAGAGGATTAAGGGGGTTCTGACATTACTTTATAGAACAGAGAAGATAAAATGATTCATGAGACCTGGGTGTCTCACCACTCTTATCAAGGGGTCTGGAGATGGCAGGAGAGAAGCAGGTGAGGCGCAGTGGTCCTTCTTTGATGCTTCCTGTCCTGAGGCATTGCTTCCGAGGGCCATGCACTCTCACACCTGCATCTTCTGTGAAACTGAATTCTTAGACTGTCTTTCTTTAGACATTTTTGGATCTGTGCTTCTAATTTTTTTCCCCCAAAATGCTTTTTAAGATGATCAGACAGATTTCAGTGAAAGCTTTTACTTTAAATGAAGGATAAAATAGAGCGTAAATGAATATCAGGTCATTTTTCTTGTTTTTCAAGAAGAAAAAAAACTACCATTTTGGTAACATAACTAAAGCAATCTGAAAGCTTTTTTTTCTTTTGTGCGATAGAATTTAGAGAAAATGCATTGTGCTATTAAGAAAGGGTTCAAGCGAGAGCCCCTGGGGAAGGAAAAGCATAGCTTTTCTCCAGACACTGGTGATAATTTTAAGCTGTCTTTTTTTTTTGAGTCCTTGCCCCATCTTAGGGTTTTAGTTGATAATAGAACTCACTGAGTCAGAACTTGGCAATTTCATCACAATGCCCATTCTTACCATCTAGGATGTTCAAATCTTATCTCATATTGATGTGAAATTTAATAATGGTAATAATGATGGGAATGACATTTACTTATTAGCTTGAGTACTCTAAAAGTTTAACTCTTGTTTACAGAATTGTACTGTGCAAGTGGTCGCATGATCTTCAGCCTGCGTCTTTCAGGGACCAGGCTGACTGAGGCTCTGTCTCTTCAATGCGTGATCCTCAAGGTCACTGTGGGGGTCATCTTCATTCGAGACAGGCAGGCAGGGGAAGGGCATGGAGCAGCACAGATGGAAGGTTTTATGTACCAAAGACTATTTAATGTAACCGAGATGTGTTATGAGAAAGCTGGTTCTGGCCACTTTTTCCTCCATATCTCTGTGTTATTTCCAAAAAGCTAGAGGAACCCAATGAAGAACTGACTCATTGGAAAAGACTTTGATGCTGGGAAAGATTGAAGGCAGGAGGAGAAGGGGACGACAGAAGACGAGATGGTTGGATGGCATCACTGACTGGATGGACATGAGTTTGAGCAAGCTCTGGGAGCTGGTGATGGACAGGGAAGCCTGACAAGCTGCAGTCCATGGGGTTTCAAAGAGTCAGACATGATCTGAACTGAACTGAAAGGAACCTTGATGCTCGGATGCAATTAGAACTCATTTATTGGTAATGGAAAAGAATTTTTGAATTCTAGAAAGTTAGAGATGAAAATGGATATGATTAAAGTTTATAGAATCAGTGCAGGAAGAAATAAGTTGACTAAATCACAGACCACAGAATTAGGATGCTGTCTTTGAATAATGCTCATAAAACGTTATTCTAGAGCACACAAAAGCAATATAGTACAATTTTAGAATAATTAAGTGCATTAACTATTATTGATTAGCACTGTGTGATAGAGACTAGCATACATGATTTCATTTGATATTCACAATAACTCTTCAAGATAGCATAGTGTGGCATTTAAATGTCTCCTCCAAGGCCAAGTCACCTGGGATTTATTTCTGGTTCTTCCACTTACTAGCTGGAAAAATCTTGTACATGTACTTAACCCTTCTCTGACTCAATTTTCTCTACAATAAAATGGAGATGATAATGATAACCCAGTTCCTGGGGTTAATGTGAAGATTAATGCATTAAAAGTGTAAAGCTTTAGAAGTGTGCCTGGCACATAGTAGGCTTTCATCACCATTATTAATTACTATTAATATGTAAGGCTTCTGTATTTCAGAAGGGGGAAGATACTCTCTCATTGTCCCACAGCTAGTCATTGGTAGAGCTGGCTCTTAGAAAGAGCCAGCTATTCAAATCAAAACACCCTTCCTTCCCACGGTGGCATGCCTCAAGTGAGTGATGAACTGCTGAGAGACTGGGCTACCTACTAGTTTTCTAGAAGAACTGGGATTATTTACATTACACTGCAGTTCAATAGGAGAAGGCAATGGCACCCCACTCCGGTACTCTTGCCTGGAAAATCCCATGGATGGAGGAGCCTGGTAGGCTGCAGTCCATGGGGTCGCTAAGAGTCGGACACGACTGAGCGACTTCACTTTGACTTTTCACTTTCATGCATTGGAGGAGGAAATGGCAACCCACTCCAGTATTCTTGCCTGGAGAATCCCAGGGACGGCGGGGGGGGGGCCCGGTGGGCTGCCGTCCATGGGGTCGCACAGAGTCAGACACGACTGAAGCGACTTAGCAGCAGCAGCAGTTCAATAGAGGAAAACTACTCAGATCTGAGTTGTTAGTTCTAGAGGTGCCTAGCATGGTGGTTAAGAGTTAAGTTCTCAAGTCAGATATCATAGGTCTCAAACCTGGTTCCAAGTTGGGTAACCTTAAACAGGTCAATTCACTTCTCCAAGTCTCAATTTTATAACAATAAAACAGCCCCAGGCTTAAGCAATAAAGACACTTAGTGCCTCATTTACCAGGAATTCTAGAGATGTTGAAAGGGTTAACAGTCTCATGAAGGACTGATCAGGCTTTTGCCTCTTTCTAGTTGGCTGTCCTCTTTACAGGGTGATGGAGACAGACAGAGTCAGGGAGAGGAACACACTCTGTCTCCCTTAATCCACTGGGCACACCAGGGTCTCCTAATGGCCTTCTAAACCAACCATAGAGAAGGAGAAATGTCATTCTATAATTGGTTTAGACCAACAGACCTCTCAGGGTTCATTTCCTGGGAAGCGGAGGAGCCCCCTCTCCTGAACACGTTGCTGCCTGACCAAATCATGGTTTGCTTACCAAAGAAAAGAGGGTGGGAGGCTGCTGTTGCACAGTCAGTGTTATGCTGTTGAATATCTGGGAAGTGCTTAGCCCAGTGCCCTGGCATATGGAGAATACTCAATAATGGTTAGCTTTGCCAACTCCCCAAGGCGAACATTCCCGAGGGCAATTCTGTGCTCTCACATAAAACAGACCTTTCTCTTGTTTTAAAAACAGAACAGAGCACTGAACTTGATGGATCACAGGCCTGGCTCACACAATTTTGGATGTTCTTGCTGAACCTTTTGCATGGCAAAAATCCCCACCTTTAGAACTACTTCTGTCTTGTATCTTAAGCAGCAGTGTGGAAAATGAGGGAGTCGAAACAAGTTGCCTCAAGCCTCATCTTACATGTTGAAGAAGGTTATCCCACAGCTCTTCTGGATCAAACTACATCCTTCTGCTGGCAGAAGAAGCTCCCACAGTCCATGTCTGTCTTGAAGCCAAACACTGTTCAGAATTCTACAGCTTCACTCCCCTTACATTCACAGTAACAAGCAATAGCTGGGAAAGATCAGGAATACTAGCTGGATGACTCAACCAGCTACTTCCACAGTAACGGTGCATAACAAATGATCCTATAGTCCCTGGCCAGCTCGGTAGACTCAACAATGAACATATACTGTCATGCTCACAAGTCTGCAGTGGCTGGGTTCTGGCAGACCTAAGATGGGTTCTACTGGATTTGCCTCCAGGCGGTCGGGCCTACATCTGCCCCATATGGCTCCTTGAGACACATTTATCTCATGGCAACAATCAGAAATCCAAGAGGGCAAGTACACTTCAGCCCATCCTCACGAGTATATTTCAAACCTTTTCTTAGGTCACGTCTTCTAACCTCTCATTGGCTGATATCAGTGGCGTGTACACACAGGTCACTATAAGGTCACGTGACAAAACGTGTGGATGCAGAAAGGGACAGGGAATACAGAGAGATGATGCAATCGGCCACCACGAAGAGGCTGAGTCTACCTTCTCACTTACCCTAGAGTCTATTTTTAATCCTCCAAACCCCTCTTCTAGAGGGCATATTTCTGATCTGTCTTACCTTCCTATGTCACTCTGGTGTAAAGCCTAATAGACCACTAATCTTTTCAGTAGATAACTGTGAGATTGTGGCAGTCAGTGAAGGAATAACAGAAAAGAGAGAAGAACAAGCCTGGTAGGACGAATTATAAGCACAATTGAGAAGGGCAGGAATGCTGCCAGTGGAGTTGTGTTGGTTTTCTAGAGTAGAGAGGAGCAATGTGAGAATGTGATGGGGCTTTCTGCATGTAGCAAGTCAAGGCCACTGATAGAGGGTCTTTGGACAATATACTCAGGTTTCAGTTTAGTGACATATGATCAAAATGAAACAAGTCAGTCTTTAAAGAGATTTTTTGTAGCAAGTGGCTTCCAGTTCAGTTCAGTAACTCAGTCATGTTGGACTGAATGGCAGCACGCCAGGATTCCCTGTCCACCACCAACTCCTGGAGTTTACTCAAACTCATGTCCATTGAGACGGTGATGCCATCCAGCCATCTCATCCTCTGGGGTCCCCTTCTCCTCCTGCCCCCAGTCCCTCCCAGCATCAGAGTCTTTCCCAATGAGTCAACTCTTTGCATGAGGTGGCCAAAGTACCGGAGTTTCAGCTTCAGCATCAGTCCTTCCAATGAACAACCAGGACTGATCTCCTTTAGAAAGGACTGGTTGGATCTCCTTGCAGTCCAAGGGACTCTCAAGAGTCTTCTCCAACACCACAGTTCAAAAGCATCAATTCTTTGGCGCCGTTTTCTTCACAGTCCAACTCTCACATCCATCATGACCACTGGAAAAACCATCGCCTTGACTAGACAGACCTTTGTTGGCAAAATAATGTCTCTGCTTTTGAATATGCTATCTAGGTTGGTCATAACTTTCCTTCCAAGGAGTAAGTGTGTTTTAATTTCATGGCTGCAGTCACCATCTGCTGTGATTTTGGAGCCCAGAAAAATAAAGTCTGATACTGTTTCCACTGTTTCCCCATTTATTTCCCATGAAGTGATGGGACCAGATGCCATGATCTTAGTTTTCTGAATGTTGAGCTTTAAGTCAACTTTTTCACTCTCCTCTTTCACTTTCAACAATTGGCTTCCAAGGATCAGCCAAAACACCCAAAAGAGGGCAGGAGTTAGGACGCTCGTTCACCAGATTATCCTTGGTGATTATCATAGCGTCTAGCATACGGCTGCTAATCAATACATAGTTTTTGAATGCACTGATGTATTTAATAGCAAATTCCCCCATCATATTTTGGGTAATATTTTGACCGAGTTTGTAAACACTGGGCCTTGGAAGCCTTGGGGGCAGAGGAAGAAAGAACAAACACTTAAGAGAAAAGACTGTTTCTCTCCTTCTTTGTTCATATTCTGTTTCTTGTTTTTTAAAATTAACTTTATTGAGATATAATTTACCTACAATAAAATGTACTCATTTTAGGTGTACAGTTCTACAATTCTGTATTGTGTACACACATAATATGGAACATTTCCATCACTCTCAGAAGTCCCCTGGTTTCCTTCCCTGTCAATCTCTGCCCACTCCTGGCCACAGGCAGCCTCCTTGTGTCAACACAGACTGAGTGCCTGTTCTGGAATCCCTCAAATAGAATTGTACTATATGTAGACTACTGTGTCCAGCTTTTCTCACTAGGCTTAGAGTCTATGTGATTTGTCTGTGTGGTTGTATGCCCATTCCTTTTTTTTTTTTTTTTAATTACTGAATACTATTCCATAGTTGGACATACCACATTTTGTTTAACCATTTACTTGTTGACTGACATTTGTGATTTCCAGTTCTAGGGTATGATGAAGAAAGCTAGCTATGAGCATTACTGAACAAGTCTGTGTGAAGATACATTTTCATTTATCATGGGCAAATGCCTAGAAATGGAACTTCTGGGTTTTGTGATAAGTAAATGTTTAATTTCACAAGAAACTGTTTTTCCAAGTGGATTTACCATTTTATATTCTCTGCAGCAATGGATGAAATCTCCAGTTCCTCCTCACCCTCTCAACCACTGATATTACATGTCTTTTAAATCTGATCGGTTCTGAAGGGGGTATCTCTTTCTTTGTTTTAAAAGAAATAAGCAATGTTTGTTGAAGATGCAAAAAGCATCTTTACCCCTGTGTTCCTAAATGAGCAAGTTTCTATCTGTAAGACACCTTTCTTTCTTCCGCTGTCTGTCACACACACACCCACACGCACACACACCCACACCCACACACACACACCCCACACACACAACCCCCACACACACTCCACACACACTCACTCGGGGGCCTTCTGTCATCCTGGGAAATAAAAGCATTGTTTCTCGTAGAAGGGGCTTGCTTTCTCAGAAGCACAACAACCAGATGCTGGGGCTTCAAGACTAGGGCGCTGCAAACTCTCAGGCGCAGCGAGCTTTCCCCAAAGAGCTCTCACTCCAAGCCTCTCAACTGCTCCCTTCTCTACTAATAAATAATAATTGTCTTTTCAAAGAGCTGGTGTGTGGTCAGCGCTGGAGAGCTTCAGCTCGAGAGGAACGCTGTGGGTTGCCTCTCCGTTCCCTCCCCACGGCTTCATTTTCCACCCCGTTTGGACCCAGAGACACCCAGGGGTCTGGCCCCCGCTCCTCAGCCAGCCCCCGGGAACCCGGGCCCCCTGACCCCCGGCAGCGCGGGCACCGCGCCACCGGGCACCGGGCATGCTCAGAGGGCGGCGGCGCAGGCGTCGGCTGCAGTGGGGCCCGGGCGCCAGGAGGTGCCGCTGCGTCCCCGCTTCCCGGCTCCTGACCCAGCGCGCAAAGTTGGGCTGGAAGCCGCCGGGGGAAGGAGGGACGGAGCGAGCGCGGCGGCGGGGAAAGGGGGCGGGAAGCGGCAGGGGAAGGAGCCGGGCGGGGGCGGGGGGGCGCCGGGCGTGTGTCACTCGCGCGCTCCCTCCGAGTCGGGAGGATGTGCTGAGCGCGGCGCTGGGAGGCGGCGGGGGCCCAGGAGCCGTACCCGGCGGGGGCCGAGGAGCCGTTCCCGGCGGCGGCTGGCAGCCCGGGCTGCTGCGCGACGGCGGCGCTGGGTACCCGCTCCTGGGCCCTTGGGTCGGCAGTTGGGCGTCCGGGCTGGGTATGACCGGCGCCCCCTGAGGCTCTGGGATCTTGGGGCCAGTGGAGCAGAAGCGCAGGAGGGGCCGGTGTTGCCGGGTGACTGGTCCTGAGAGTTTGGAAAGTGGGGAGGGTGAAGTTGGCACCCGCTGGAAATCGCTGGGATGTGGACAAGTAGCGCCCTTCTCCCCCGGCAGATGCACACCCCGCCCCCGACCGGCTCCTCCTTTGGCCCCTTTGGAGAAGGAGCTAACAGTTTGAACTGTTGAGTGGTGGCTCACCTCTTAGCGCTTTTCTGGGTGCCCACGCGGCAGAGGCAAGAGGACACGGCAGCCCAGCCGACAGGTGGCTGGTGATGCCAAACTTCAGCTCTGGGCTCCGCAGGGAAGGGCCCCGAGAAGGGTCGGGAGGACGCCCCGGGGGAGGGCAAAGGGGGTCACTGAGGGGTCAGCGGGGCGCGCTGGGCCTGCAGGCTACACGGGAAGGCGAGTTTCTGAGAACTGAGCTGGCTGAGTCTTCAGTTCGAAACAGACATAGAACACGAGACATTCCTTCGATTTACCTTCATCTTTTGCCAGGACGGGCAAAAGCCCAGCCCCGGATCTCCAGTGACCCTGGACCCTTGGACTTAAAATGCATCCCCCCATTGCTTTCAAACTTCTAAATTAATAATTTTGTTGTATACATGGGGATCTTCAGATAGAGAACAATAAGTTCTAGATTTATGTCTTGGGTGTCATTCAAGGTGTCAGTCCTTAGATCCTTGAGCCGCTGGATCAAAGGATAGTTAGGTCCAAATGACTAAGGCATCGCTTAAACAGGAGAAATTATAGGAGAATCTTTTCTTGTTGAAAAGATTTTCCACCTAGTAAATTATAGTCTGTTATTCTCCAGGGTATTTTTCTTTAATCTCCTTAAGACATTTTCCAGTGTCTGAAAACAATTTAAATATTCCAGGTAGAGAATACAATTACTTAGCAGAGCTGGTCTGTGTCTGTATTTTATTCATTTGCAAGTGCCAACAGGACTCAGCTTTCCTGAAAGCTCATACCAATTATTAAATGCTGTAGGCAACCTTTTACTATGGACTTTACACCTTTCTCCTCTGTCCTAATCTAATGACTGGATGTTTTGTGTAAATGGAATATAGTAGAATCTAAACAATAAGTTCAGCCACAGATGAAAGACTTTATTTGTGTCAAGGAGAAACAAAGACAATGCAGTTCAACAACAAATAAAACAGTCTTACCCTTCTGGAGATCCTTAGATAGAGAGCTGATGTGATGATGGGTTTAGTGAGAAAAAGAATGAAGAGTAGAAGGAAAAGAGAGAGACTTTGCAGGATAGAGAAGGATATTCCAGTATAAGATCTGGATTTATTCACAGCCATGATTTTAAATTGCTTTTTAAGTAATGATCCACAATGTCTTGTTTGGAAGAAAATATGAGTGTCACTGGAAGTGACGGTCTTCCCTAGAAATGCATTGTGATACATCCAGGTAGATAATTTTTATTATGTGCATTTATGTCACATATATTTCTTTCTTACCTACTAATGCTAGGCCCTGGACTAGAGCCTGGGGTGATACAGAAAGCAGTAACCCTTCTGCTGACCTTATAGCAGACCTTATAGCCTAGGTGAAGGAGGAAAAAAATGTTTTTGAGAGGACCAGTGATATAGAGAGTGAGGGATGCAGGGAGAGTGTTGGAGAGCCTGCTAGTTGAATGCTGGCTGCAGACGCTAAGAAGGGCTCCCTCTGAGCATTGAACAGTGAGTTTCTGGGACAGCCCTGTAGGAGGACTGTGGGAACTAAGGAGAGGGCCGGTCAGATTTTTCAAAGACGAGAACCCAGGCTGCACCCAGGAGTCAAGTTATCTAGAATGCAATGATGTCTTGTCAAGTTGTCTAGAATGCAATTCAAGTTCCTTGTTTGGCCTTCTTGGTCTCCATGGTGATCTGTGGAGTGAGAGAACCCAGACTTTCTTAGGATGGTTTTTTCCTTCCCTAGATGTCACCCTTCTCCTCTTCCCAGTTCATATTTGTTCTTCTGGGATCAAACCAGTTTTGATTATCTGGCTAATTATATTGCATACTCATGAGACTGTGTGTTGAAGACAATGGAGAACTAGATTTTTCAGTCCATGAGTACCTTCTGATTCTTTTACCAGTCAGCTGTGTGACTTTAGCTTAGTCACTTAATCTCTCTGAATCTTCGCTGTGTCTTGCACAGACTGAGTGCTACATTTCCTACCTGTTTCGTCTGAAAGTTGGCAGTAGCTGATAGTGTACTTCTCACACTTGAGCATACTTAAGAAACATCTGTAGACCTTTATAAGATTCAGACCACTGGGACCCAGCCTCAATTTCTGATTCAGAAGGTCTGAAATGAGTCTGGGAATCTGCATTTTTCATAGGATTTTGAGAATAGGATCATTTCTCACCAGATCTTGAGATCTGGTGCTACTGGTTTGGGGAAGCACACTTTGAAACCACTGAGATAAGATTTGTGGGAAAAACAAACAAACAAACTTGGAAAGTATGGTAGAGAGCATAATCTTGTTGGCTTGCATATATTTCCACTGGTTTGTTGATTTCATTTTATCTCTGTGTTTGCATTTTGAGAATTCTTCCAACTGTTACCTTTGTGCCTACGTAGGAGGTAGAACAAGCTCAGTAACATAATCATGGATAATCTTTTTAGATCTTCTGGGATATTTTAGAAAAGGTCTCTGATGCCCAGGTTGACTTAACTCACATTCATGCATTTCTTTTGAATTTCTTATAGTCAATGAAACGTTTTCAGCATTTTCATCTGCTTCTAGTGGGAGTGTTAGAAAAGAAAAGGAAGCAGAGAAGCGTTTTGAGAGGCTGTCTAGTCTGACTTCCTGCCTTTGAACAGGGGAGGCTGCTGTGTTTTTCCTTTTGGCTCTGACTTTGGGAAATACATGCTGCCCCCTTGCCCCAAGGGTGTGCCCCATCTGCTAACGAGGAAGAGTAAATGCTGGAAATAATTTAAAATACCTCAAATATCTGACCTCACTTAAAAATTGTAAACCCTCTTCTCTGATCTTTAAGAGTAAGTATGGGCAACTCAGAACAGATTTTCAATAACCCATTAGAAAGTTTAATGGTACATTTGAAAATGATGCATTTGGGGCTATTTAGAATTGTGAAGAGATTCTCCCTTGTTCCTTGTGTGGCTAAAGAACCGCAGTCACCAGTCCTGCTGTCCTGACCCCCATATAGAACAGAAGATGTCACCTAGAGGGTGTAGTGCCCGCATAGTCTGTTGGCTACCTACCAATGTCATGGTGAGGCTGTGGACACTCTAAGAGTGGTAGTCAAAAGCTTTGACGCTGGAGGTAACCAATCACAGCAGACAGAAAGTGGAGGTGGAGCTGGAACGGGGTCCTGGAGATATCCTATTCCATTAGGGCCAGGTATTAACCTTTCTTTTGCCCAATCACGGGGAAGGCCTGGGGGTCCCCAGTGTCTCCAGGAGCAAATGGAAATATTTCCATTTTTGAACAACTGTTCTTGTTCAGTCTCTAAGCCGTGTTCGACTCTTTGTGACCACATGGACTGCAGCACGCCAGGCTTCCCTGTCCATCATCAACTCCTAGAGCTTGCTCAAACTCATGTCCATTGAGTCGGTGACACCATCCAGCCATCTCATCCTCTGTCATCCCCTTCTCCTCCTGCCTGCAATCAGGATCTTTTCTAAAGAGTTGGCTCTTCACATCAGGTGGCCAAAGTATTGGAGCTTCAGCTTCAGCATCAGTCCTTACAATGAATCGGTTCATTTCAGTTCACTCAGTCATGTCTGACTCTTTGTGACCCCATGGACTGCAGCACTCGATGCCTCCCTGTCTACCACCAACTCCCAGAGCTTACTCAAACTCATATCCGTTGAGCCAGTGATGCCATCCAACCATCTCATCCTCTGTTGTCCCCTTCTCCTACTGCCTTCAATCTTTCCCAGCATCAGAGTCTTCAAATGAGTCAGTTCTTTGCATCAGGTGGCCAAAGTATTGGAGTTTCAGCTTCAGCATCAGTCCTTCTGATGAACATTCAGGACTGATTTCCTTTAGGATGGACTGGTTGGATCTCCTTGCAGTCCAAGGGACTCTCAAGAGTCTTCTCCAACACCACAGTTCAAAAGCATCAATTCTTAGGTGCTCAGCTCTCTTTATAGTCCAACTCTCACATTCATACATGACCACTGGAAAACCATAGCTTTGAATATATGGACCTTTGTCAGCAAAGTGATGTCACAGTCTAGGTTTGTCATAACTTTTCTTCCAAGAGCAAGCGTCTTAATTTCATGGCTACAGTCACCATCCACAGTATTTTGGAGGCCAAGAAAATAAAGTCTTTCCCTGTTTCCATTTTTTCCCTGTCTATTTGCCATGAAATGGTGGGACCAGATGCCAAGATCTTAGTTTTTTGAATTTGAATTTTAGGCCACCTTTTTCGACTCCCCTCTTTCACCTTCATCAAGAGGCTTTTCAGTGTCTCTTCACTTTCTGCCATTAGTGTGGTATCATCTGCATATCTGAGGTTGTTGATTTTTCTCCTGGCAATCTTTATACCAACTTGTGATTCATCCAGCCTGTCACTTCACACGATATACTCTGCATATAAGGTGAATAAGCAGGGTGACAATATACGGTCTTGACATACTCCTTTCCCAATTTTGAACCAGTTTGTTGTCCCATATCCGGTTCTAACTGTTGCTTCTTAACCTGCATGCAGGTTTCTCAGGAGGCAGGGAAGGTGATCTGGTATTCCCATTTCTTAAAGAATTTTCCTCAGTTTTTTGTGATCTATACTGTCAAAAGCTTTAGCATAGTCAGTGAAGCAGAAGTAGATATTTTTCTGGAATTCTCTTGCTTTTTCTATAATCCAACGGATGTTGGAAATTTGATCTCTGGTTCTTCTGCCTTTTAAAAATCCAGCTTGTACATCTGGAAGTTCTCAGCTCATATACTGTTGAAGACTAACTTGAAGGATTTTGAGCATTACTTTGCTAGCATGTGAAATGAGTGCAATTGTGCAGTAGTTTGAACTTTCTTTGGAATTGCTCTTCTTTGGGATTGGAATGAAAACTGACCCATTCCAGTCTTGAGACCCCTGCTGAATTTTCCAAATTTGCTGGCATATTGACTGCAGCACTTTAACAGCAGGATTTTAAATAGTTCAGCTGAACAATGAATAATGGTGTATAGGTATATATAGTTGAACATCAAGGCCAGGCCTTGCTGTCCAGAGCTTGGCCAGTAGATAAGGAACTAACCTACGGTGGCGACTTGTTTCATCAGTGTTTTGAAGGGATGATGTACCTTGCTTTTATTTTGCATTTGTATCTGATCAGACTCTGGTGGTAGGAGGTGTGTGTACAGGACTGGGCATTTGAGAGTGGTCTGTGAGATATGAGTTACTTTCCCCATCACAGCTAGAGAATTTGGGAGAGTATGAGCTTGACCCCTCTCATTTCTCCATGTTGGACAGGATGTGGAGGGAAAGACAAAAGGTTTCCCAGTCCTGGATTTGTCCCAGACTCATTTTCAAGTGCACCATTATGCTTTCTAAGGGGTCATTGAAAATTTGTTTTCTAAGTTTGCCCATTCTTCCTCTTAAAGATCTGTGTCATTGTTCCACAAACTTTGGAGCATGGAGGGCTGCTCGTTTGATTGTTTCCTTTTCTCTACTCTCACCCTCCAAATTCAGAGCTCAGTTGTGGATGAATAGCTTAACGCATTGCAACCTCATTTTCCTCATGTGTAAGGTGAGGCTTGTATCTCCTGCTGCACAGAGTAGCTGGTACCATTGAAAGAGCAAAGGTACATGCCCTGCTCTGTGTGGTGCCTGACACACAACACTCAATAAAGTATGTTTTAATCTTTATTTTATTTTTTATTAATTTTTATTGGAATATAGTTGCTTTACAACTTTGTGTTGTTACTCCTGTACAGCAAAGTGAATCAGCTTTATGTTTACATATGTTGTTGTTCTTGTTCAGTCACCCAGTCGTGTCCAACTCTGCGACCCCATGGACTGCAGCACATCAGGCCTCCCTGTCTCTCACCATCTTTTGGAGTTTGCCCAAGTTCACGGTCATTGCACTGGTGACGGCGTCCAGCCATCTCATCCTCTGAAACCCTCTTCTTCTCCCCTCGATCTTTCCCAGCATCAGGGACTTTTCCAATGATCACCCCTCCTTTTTTGATTTCCTTCTCTTTAGGTCACCACAAAGCTTTGAGTACAGTTCCCTGTGCTATATAGTAGGTTCTTAAACGATCTTTTTAAAGTGATGCATACATACTAAGTCACTTCAGTTGTGTCCGACTTTGTGACCCTGACTGTAGCCCTCCAGGCTTCTCTGTCCATGGAATTCTCCAGGCAAGAATACTGGAATGGGTTGCCATGTCCTTCTTCAGGGATCTTCCTAACCCAGGGGTCGAACCCACATCTCTGGCGTCTGCTGCATTGGCAGGCAAGTTCTTTGCCACTAGTGCCACCTGGGAAAAGTGATGGTCTCCCAATAGTTAGAGGGCCATGAACTTTATCAAGATGATCAGTATGTGTTGGATGACAGTTTTATTCTCCAAGTGGGAGGAGCTAGACCTTTCTTCCGTTTCCTTTAATGTATATTTTGATTCTCATGCTTTATAATTTGAAAAGGAAAAAAAAAATCCATTTTTTACCCTTTTGAAAAATGTAAGTATTTTAGAGAAAATCTATATAAAAATCAGCACTCTTTTTCTTTAAAGCAAGTCAGTTTCCAAAGTGTTCTAAATTTTTTTTTTCTACTTAAAAACCTTAATATATACCCCCCACGCCCACACACAGAATAAGTACACAGGTTTGATGGCCAGTAGGAGGAGGAAACAGTTAACAAAATTCTTGTGATTTAGCAAGAAAAAATTATATGTTAGTAGATACATGTAAATCTCACATTGTACATTGTATGTCACAAGAGTAATCTGACATTGAAAAGTCATAATTGCTAGACTGGGTACATTGTTTGGGAAAAAGGCTGAAGAACTGAGACAAGTAACACCCTCTCCTTTCAAAACCACTCTGCCCTCTGCACCAGAAAACCCACAGCTAAAAGAGGTAACAATAATAAAAAACCTTAGCAGTATATTGTGCTTTTCCCAACATCCTACACAAAAGCTCAGTTAGAAGTTTCAGATTATGTAGAATCTGAAGTTTGCAGTTTCCAAAGTGGTGACAAGACGACACTGACGATATTAATGAGGAAGGAGACGGGAAGGTTTCTGAGGTGGGCAGTCAGCAGCATTCACTTGCGGCAAGCTGCGTGAGAGAAAGGGGAGAAACAGTGCTGGTCGATCGATGGTGGATCCAAAGTTAGTCCCAGAGGGCTGGCAGGTGCCCTCTCAGGGAGAGTCGCTCAGTCGTGTGTGACTCTTTGTGACCCCATGGAAAGTCCATGGAACTCTCCAGGCCAGAACATTGGAGTGAACAGCCTTTCCCTTCTCCAGGGGATCTTCCCAACCCAGGGGCCAAGTCCAGGTCTCCCACATTGTGGGCAGATCCTTTACCAGCTGAACCACAAGGGAAGCCCTCTAAACAGTCACTTAAATATGCCCAGACACGTCCGCTTTTCATTTCCAAAAAGCTTTTGTGGATTTCTCATTGACAGTGATTACTGCAGCCTTAAGTGTAAGAATATCACTTTTCCAAAGTGAGCCAGTAAACCTATTTCAAGCTGTTGATCAGAGTGTAACATTCATGAAGTTAAACTTGCTAATCTTATGTCCAGCTGGATCAGTTTTCACCAAATGAATGCTGTGATCAGCACCAGATCGAGATAAACTGCTTGCCAGCCCTCCCCTATGAGCTCCTGAGCGCTCCCTTCCAGCCCCACATACCCACTCTTCTGACCTATAGCTCTATAGGTTGGTGTTGCCTCTCTTTGATCTAAGAAAGCTATTTTCTTTTTATTTTCAATGAAAACAAAAACCTAAAGCACTTTTATTACTGCTTTAGAACCTTCTTCAGCAATAACAAAAATGACTTATCCTGGGTTTAGATGGACCTTGATTAGGTCCTTATCTGTCCTAAAGCCTGGGAAGTGAAGCAGGTAAATGGCCCCAAGGAGAAAACAGTTAAACAAAACTCTGATAATTGAGCAAGGAAATATAATGCCTACAGGCTTTTATTGGCATAGCAAAGCATAGTAGTAGAGTGCTGTTTCTGGAATGTGTTTTTCTCTAGTAGTTTTTCTCTTATCTTCCCTGACCCGATATTCCCATCTGTGGTACATTAGGATAATTTACTCTGGCTATTAGCATATCTCCAATCCTTCCCAGGAAAGTTTTGTCCTATCAGTAAATACCTTCAAATGATGTTTACCTGCAATGACTGTTTAAATGGGCCAGGAACAGTTTGCTTTTTTTATATCAAGCTTTGTTATCTATGGTTATGTGTTTCTTATCAGGATCATTTCATTTTATCAAGAACAAGGAGTGCCGGTAGAAAATGGAATGGGATTGATTATGAATTGTTAACTAACACTCTGGGTCTCCACCTAAATGACAAATCTTTTGTAACTGAAGACCTTAGTTTTCCTGTTACTGGAGCTAATAGAAGGTCTATTCAGCCTTTCTGGATCCTATCAGAAATTCCATCTACTCAGAGAGGTTACATAATGCTCCCCTTTCCCCATCTATTCCTTATCAGATCCCACAATCAGAGCCAGTGCCCCTATATTGCATGAAGGAAAGGAACTAGGACGTGTTTCTGAGATTTACACATGAGACCCTAAGGATGCCATCGATTTTGTAATAAAAAAAAGTAAATGAAATAGAATATAAAGAAAGCTAGTCCTATGGACTGTAGTTTGGCAGGCTCCTCTGTCTGTGGGATTCTCCAGACAAGAATACTAGAGTGGATTGCCATTTCCTCCTCCAGGGGATCTTCCTGATTGGGTTTGAACCTGTGTCTCCTGCGTTGGCAGGCAGGTTCTTTACCACTAGCACCACCTGAGAAGCCCAATTCCAAGTATACTTTTGTTTACTGTTATTTTTAAATAGGAATATAAGTGCTTTACAGTGTTGTGTTTTTGCTATATAATGACGTGAATCAAATACACATATATTCCCTCCCTCTTGAGCAAGGACTTTTTTAGTTCATAATATTTGCTCTTTTTTTTTTTTTCTTTTCTTTTCATCACAGTGAAGTTTTATAAACAAGTTCAAGGAGAACAAATTAGTTAGCAAAGTGCTTTTATCTAAACTAGTCATGGTGGCTATTAATATATAACATTGATACATAGATTAAGAAAATCGATTTTCAGCAAAAAATCTTTTTTGCTGAATTGTTAAAAATCAATTTTTCTTTGAAACTTGTTTATAAAATAGGTAAAGGAAAGTTAATTTGATTCATTTTGTAGAAGAGGCCAAATAAGCTGAAAAAGAAAGACCCCAGAGCAAGTCAGCAAGTGGTCCAGTCGATTAAAAAATGATGAAGGAGGCTGACCAGGATTCTCTGTCAAGTATGCTGTTTGGTTGAATGTCACTTAGCATCCATCCCCTCATCCTCTTTGTGGGACTTTCTATAATACAGAGTCTGGGAATCTAAAGCCATATTTACTGGACTTCCTGGAAGCATCTACTATTTTGGCTGTAAATTCAGCCCCACTAGTATGAGATGCACTTATATGGGGTGCGGAAGGCTGATCTGTGGAGGAGGCCCCTTCTCTGCTGTCTCTGAGTTGTTTCTGCAGACACGTGGGTTGCTGCAGGAAGAAGTGCTGTCTTCTGTGTCCTTTCCCTGTGTCTGATTGCAGAGAGGTGGTGGCCCTCGTGGCTGCTCCCTGTTCTTGGATTACTCTTCCTTTGTCTTCAGCTAAGCTGTGTGTGTGACTTCAGGAGTTTCGTCTTGATTTCTCACCTTTCTGAATGGGGTGGAGGCAGCAGTTCTACTCTAGGGTCAGCGTATCACATTCTGGAGTTATTCACAGAGGCCCAACCTGAAGCCTACTTCTCTGGTCCTATTAATGATGCCATCAAGTGCCTGTGATTAAACTCCTTTGTGTACAAAGCTTCCAGAGAGGTTTCTGTTTCCTTTATTAATACCTGCGCAACATGGCCTTTTACGGTTCTAGGATTCCGTGACTTTCAGGCCTGACATGCAATAACCATCAACACAGCCTATGTAATTTTCTCCTTCAATATTACATTTGAGTATAATGAGTTTTGCTATAATACTGCCTCTTGGGTTCAGTGTTGAGAGTGAGTCCTAATAACAGGCCCTGATATTTACAAACCACTATCATTTATTTATGCACGCTAAATTGTCTCAGTTGTGTCCAACTCTTTGTGACCCCATGGACTGCAGCCTGCCAGGCTCCTCTGTCCGTGGGAATCTCCAGGCAAGAGTGGGCAGCCATTTCTTTCTCCAGGGGATCTTCCCGGCCCAGGGTTTGAACCCTTGTTTCTTATGTCTCCTGCACTGGTAGGTGGATTCTTTACCATTGAGCCATTGGGAAGGCCATTATTTATTTAGAGTCATGCCCATTCAGTCATCAAGACCACCTCAAGTGGTAGGGAAAGATCAAGTGTTGCTGCTGCTGCTAAGTTGCTTCAGTTGTGTCCGACTCAGTGCGACCCCATAGACGGCAGCCCACCAGGCTCCCCTGTCCCTGGGATTCTCCAGGCAAGAACACTGGAGTGGGTTGCCATTTCCTTCTCCAATGCATGAAAGTGAAAAGTGAAAGTGAAGTTGCTCAATCATGTCTGACTCTTCGCAACCCCATGGACTGTAGCCTACCACGCTCTTCTGCCCTTGAGATTTTCCAGGCAAGAGTACTGGAGTGGGGTGCCATTGCCTTCTCCAGATCAAGTGTTACTATTTCTATTTTATGTATATGTCAGCTGGAGCTAGTGGATGGTGAGTTGCCCAAGTTGCCCACAACTAGTTAGAGGCAAAGTCGGGTCTTTAGGTTAAATTACGGGCCTCTTCCAGTCTCTGGAGAAGGAAATAGCAACCCACTCTGGTATTCTAAACTGGAAAATCCCATGGACAGAGGAGTGTGGCCTACTTACAGTACATGGGGTCGCAAAGAGTCAGACACGACTCAGCAACTTCACTTTCCAGTCTACTGTGGCAAACAGGTTCGAAACAGGAGCCTTTGGGTAACAACAGGCTTTTAATAGAATTCAAATGAATACAAGTTGAAAGTGATTTACTGACTTTTCCAAAGAATCCCCCTGATTTTAGGATTCATACAAATGAGGCTGAGATCCTTGCAAACTCATCCCTCTTTGCTAGTGTCTTAATAAACAGCTGCAATATTTTATGATGTACACACAAAGTCCATTTTTATTATACAACATAGGACTTGGAAATGTAGGAAAACTTCATTGCTGCTTTGAGGCACAAAGACAGTCTAGTCTTCAAATGTTCTACATTAGTCAGTATAAAACATGCTTATGGAAAGATATTTAAGAATGGTGTTTAAAGCAAAGGTCATTTTTTCATTACCTAATAAGGTACTTTGTATCTAACAAGACTCATTACATGTGCTTTTCCATCTTTCTCTTCCAAACATACTTGCAAATGCTCTTTTGTTGGATTCCCCTAAGACTGATCCCACGGCTTCCTATAAGAAATTTTTGATCTTGGAAGATGGAAGATAAGGTGGGCATGAGGGAAGTGTAGAAGTTGCCCCATGACCCCAGGCAAGGGGCAGGATGACTTGGAATTCAAGGTGGTGTCAACTGAGAGGTCAGATATAAGCTGCCAGGACAGGAAGGTACCTCCAGGGAGGTGGTGATACCTTAACTGGACCAGGGCTTCTGTGTTATTCATCTTCTTTCCCTAGGACAAAGCAGAGGCTTGGCACTGACTTGGTGCTCAGGGAATGTTTGTAGAATAAAGGACTCATCTAGTGTGTGTCTCCCTCACAGTGGGTTGTTCTCCCTCACAGTGGGTTCATAGTGGGAAGGGAGGCAGGCAGTCTTAGGGAGACTTGGAGGACAGTCACGCTCCCAAGACCCTTTCATGCCATGTCGCGTGTGGTGCTGGGTCCAACCTTCCATTCCCTCTGAAATCTCCCTCTGTGGCCTTCTTAACTTTTGTTTCTCCATGTGAGTTCCGGAAGCAAAACGTTTACTGTCAGCATGTAGATTGCTGTCACAGGCACACATTTCCTGTGAAGGCTAAATACAGCTTAAGGTTGAGTGTGCACTCAATTGTGATTCAATATTGGTTGAAAATTACGATGCTTAGTGTATGTACATCTCTTATTCTGGATGTTACCAGTGGCTTCTGTTTTCTGAAGCAGATACACATTTACCCAGATTTTGCAAGGAAAATTGCCCTTAAAGAAACTCAGAAGTGTTGGGAGTGATGAACAAAAGACTGATGGTTGTAAAAACATCCTCTCTATCAGGATAATGATTCATAAGGAGAAAATCGAATATGTGAGTTTTATTGCCAAAATGAGAAAAATATCAAGTAAAAGACATATAGTTTTAAAATATTATACTAAAAATTCCACCTACACTGTTTCTTCTGTATAGAGGGAAAGGAAGTTACCAGGACAATAGTATTGATGTATGCCCTTCCCCACTGCTGGTTCAGGGTACTTGGATCACCTCCGTGGTCCTGCCTTCTCTTCTGTTTCTGGGGAAGCAGCGTACCTTCTCCGTGTCCAGGGGCCCATGCCTGCTGGTTTCTCTGGATCCTGGATTCATAACTATCCTTCCCTTTGACAGTGTCTGTGAGATTCTTTGCTAACGCTCTTCTAAGAACATGGAAATATGCCTTGTAGTCCCACAAAGGCTGGCGTAGACTCCAGCAGAGTCCTCCGCCCACCTTCCTCTGCAGTTGCCGCCCTCCCCTTCCTCCCTTCCTCTGCAGGGAGATGCCGCTCCCCCCACCCTTTCCTCCCCTCCCACCTGTCCTCCCGAGCCTTGTTCTGCCCTTGCCACTGCTTTGAAGTTTCTCTCGCCAATGCTATTGGCAGGTGATATTTTGCCAGCTGATATTTTTCAGAATCGACCTTGCTTCTTTTTCTGCAGGTTCCTTCCATCCACCTTTTTGTTCAGAGTTCCTACTTTAAATGTGTATTGATGCCTCTTATCAGCTGGACATTTTGCTAGTGTTGTGGATTGATGATGATAAATGATGTGGTTCCCATCTTCATGGAGTTGATATTCTGCTAGGGGAGATAGATGCTCAGCAAATAGAGGTAAGGGATGTCACTCTAATTGTGCTAAGTACTACAGAAAAAAGTGCAAAAATACAAATGAGTGTAAGAAGCTTGGAAGGAGTCCCTAGAGAAATTCTGTGTAGGGGAAGACCTGAATTATAAGTAGTTCTTCAGCTATCAAGAGGATGGGAAGTGTGTGAGGTCGAAGGAACAACACTGGTGAGCATCTCAAGGAGGGAGGGCACAGGGGTCTTTGAAAGACAGAAAAGAATAAGCAAATGGGGAGCTCAAGGGCTCGGGTAATGAGGAGAGAGGGCAAGGGGTTGCATATATGCTGCGTAGGCCATTGCAGGATTTTATCATGAAGGCAATGTGAAGCCACTAAGTTATGTTTCTCAACCTCAGCACTATTTACATTTGAAGCCAGATGATTATTTGTTAGAGAGATTGGCCTGTGCACTGTAGGATGTTCAGCAGCACCCCTGGCATCTATCTACTAGAAGCCAGTAAAAAACTGCCAGTGTAACAACCAAGATTGTTTCTGGGCATGGCCAGCATTTCCTTGGAGAGCAAAACTACCCTGGTTCAGAATCCTTGATTAAAATGTAAACCACTGATTTAAATCTTAACTGATTAAGTGTTGAGCCAGGACCTTCCTGATACTTCAACGGTTAAAACTCTGTGCTGCCATTGCAGGGCCAGGTTTGATCCCTGGTTGGGGAACCAAGATCCCACATGCTGTATGACACAGGCAAAGAGAGGGAGAGACAGAGAGAGAGAAAGGGAAAGAGGACATTATCATATACAAAGAGTATTGGGCCACTATATGTGCATGGGCACATGGCTAGTAGCCATGTGAAAAGATGATTATCATTTGTCATTAGTCATCAGGGAAATGCATTAATATGATAAAACCACCAGTGAGATGCCACCTTACAGCCACCAGACCTATGTCTATATATTCCTGAAATGATTGGTTTACTCATCTGATGCCCCCACTAAACAATGAGCACTTTGGGTGATGGGGGATCTAGATGTTCATTTGAATCCCTGGTACAGACCTGCAGTACCTTGTATGGTATTTGAAGGTGCGTGCTTTCAACTGCTTGTTGTATTTTGTTAAAAGAGATTTTTATACTTGTTAGTAAACGGCAGTTATTTTAATGGCACTTCTCTCCACTTTTTGCCTGCTCCATTCTGGACTTTCTTCCCTCCTCCGCTTTCCTGTTCTTCAGGAAATTTCAGACTGGACAGACTCCAGGGAAAAGCTTCTAATGCATGCTGTTGCACCTAGGTTTACTTCACTGATCCTAGTCTCATACTCAAACATCTAAGACCACCTTTGTTGTGTGTGTGTCTGTGTGTGTGTGTCTCTGTGTGTGTCTATGTGTGTGTGCATGTGTATCTCATAGTCAGGGCTGTGTGGCTGACATTTGTTGGGCATCGCATCTGATTTTCTGTGACCCTAGGAATTCTTTTTCCCTCACATGACTCTCCCCATCATATCTGTATTTTCCGTCTTTGGCTCTGCTGCTTGTCTGAGGCACGTCTAGGGGGATCCCTGTAGAGCTTGGCTGGTTCTTTTCCCTGGCTGACTCTGAAGCACTGATTGGTCGAGAAGCACACATCTCTGCTGCCTGTGTTCTCTTGTTCAGTAGCACGAGGACGTGGATTCACCGTGGAGTCAGGACCGTGGTCAGCCGTGGTCAGCGGTGGGCTTTCTGACAGTGGGGGCTGTGGGGCTGTGGGCTGGCCCTCGACAAAAGGTGAAATGGGTTACAGCCTTCAGGTTACAGCTTATATCAGTTTTCTGAGGTGTCCATAAAGTAGCATGGACTGAGAGGCTTTAACTACAGAAATGTATTTTCTTATTGTTTTGGAGGCTGCACGTCTGAGATAAGGTGTTGACAGTTGGCTCCTCCTGAGGACCCTGAGGGAAGGACTTGTTGCCTCTCTTCTCAGCTTGTAGGTGGCTGACTTCTCCCTGTGTTTCACGTCATTTTCCCTCTGTATATGTCTGTGTTCAAATTTCTTTTTTTTACACGGACGCCAATCCTACTGAATCAGGGCCTACCTTTAATAAATTCTTTTAACTGAATCACCTCTGTGAAGATTGTCTCTAGATAAGGTTGCACTCTGAAGCACTGCATAGCACTTAAACATATGAATTTGGAGAGGGACAATTCAGTTCATTATGTACCTGGCCTGGTAAAGGAGAACTCAGAGAGCAGCAATGTGTTGGTTCTATTCAGAAACTTGAAGAATTGACTCTTGGAAGCAACTAGACTTTGAACTAAAATGTTAAAACTAAATGGTAGCTGCATACATACATAAAAAGTTCTGAAACTTTCTAGCTAGAATTATCTGACCAAGTTTACTTGTGAAAAATATTTCCCTATTAAGGAGAATACTTACTGTGAGCTGCTCTGCCCAGTGGAAATATAAAATAAGTCACACTGGAAATTTAAAATTTTCTAGTGCCATATTAAACCAAGTAAAAAGAAGCAGGTGAAATTAATTTTAGCAATATACTTTATTGAACCCAATATATTGATTTTCGTGGGCTTCCCTGGCAGCTCAGACAGTAAAGAATCTGGCTGCAATGCAGGAGACCCAGGTTCGATCCCTGGGTTGGGAAGATCCCCTGGAGAAGGGAATGGCAACCCACTCCAGTATTCTTGCCTGGAGAATTCCATGGGCATAGGAGCCTGGCAGGCTACAGTCTGTGGGGTCACAAAGAGTCTGACATGACTGAGCGACTAATGCTTTCCCACTTTCATTGATTTAAATGTGATCAATAAATAACACATCTTAGCCAAGCTTGTCACATTTCAAATGCTCTGTGGTCTCAGGTGAGCCCATATTCAGCAGCATACGTAGAGAGCATGCCTTCTCAGTTGGGACCAAATCATCTCCAAAGAAGTGAAAAATGGTTCTTGAGGGGTAAAAAGCTTAACTCTTTTTATTTTATATAAAGCACATATACACACAACATCTAAATAAATATTCAGAACATCTGTGATATTAACATTTCATGGAGGATGATTAGAAAACTAGATGTCAAAAAAAGCTCTTCAGCTGGTCAATAATGAAATAGCACTGAGTGGCAGTGGTGTAGTCTGTCCTACAGGTTTAATCCAGTACTACACTTACTAGCTTAGCTAGGTTTCCTTGAACAAGGTAGTTAAGTTAAACCTGAGTCTATTTATCTGTAAAATGAGGATAATAACAGTGTCTACCTCTTAAAATTTTATAAATATCAAAAGAGAAAATCCATTTAAAGTTTAAACTGCAGCTCAGACAAAAATGTTTAGGATGTGTCTGTTAGGATGTGTCCCTGACGCACACACAGGTCAGGGAGTTTTGTAAAGAATATTCTGGTATCAGGAGGTAGTTTGGACTATTTTGTCACTGCTTACCAGTTTCTTTAAGACATTTTATTTATTTATTATTAATGTATAGTTGATTTATTATGTTAGTTTCAGGTATACAACATATTGATTCAGTATTTTTATAGATCATACCCCAGGATATGTAATTTATTTTATAGTTATTCATTTTCATATTTCATCATTTTAGTGAGATGTAATTGTCAATAACATTGTATCAGCATATATTATTGCTTCATATCAGCAGTTGTTGCTTCGTTGCTAAGTCAGGTCTGACTCTTTGGTGACCATGTGGCCTGTAGCCCATCAGGCTCCTCTGTCCATGGGATTTTCCAGGGAAGAGTACTGGAGTAGGTTGCCATTTCCTTCTCCAGGAGATCTTCCCAAACCAGGAATTGAACCCATGTCTCCTGCTTTGGCAGGTGGATTCTTTACCACTAAGCCACGTGAGAAGCCCTTATATCAGCACACTGATGAGCAAATCATGAGCAAATAAAGCTGTCACAGGATTTTGTTGATTGCAATATTGATTGCAGTGACTTTTTCTTGCTGTACTAGCTTTCATTTTTTTTTTTTTCCAAATTGAGGTTTTATGGAGGCCTTTTACTTTGTTCCTTGACTGTCTTTTATTTGACCTAAAATCTTTTTTGGGAGCTCATGTAAATAGCAAAACAGCAGCTTCTTATATCATTATAATACATTTCACTTTTGAGGCAATAGGGTTGAGAGTGAAATGGTTTCTAGAAGGAAAGAGAGGTACATAGATATTTACTGTACATTATCCACAATGACTAACTTAAGACAGTGTGTTTATTAATTTTCCTCTTTTCAAGGTGGAAGTTTAATGGAAAAATACCTTATAACTTTAAATAAGCAAATTAAAGTTGAATTCCTAGATATAAGCCATTTACTTACAAGAAACAGGGACTTCTACATTTTAAGCTCACTGGTGTTTCTTGGCATTTGCATCATTGTATTCCTGACATCACTGAAAACTTAAGTTGAAATGCAGATTCTCAAACTCTATTCCAGTTTGAGAATATCTCCTAAATGAGAAACTTCAGAGAAAGGGTGTCTGTGTTTTAACAAGACCCCCTGTAAATCTGATGCACCAAAAGTTTGAAAATCACTGTCTTATGGAATAGACATATTATAGATATTGATAGAGAGAGAAAGAATAAAAACTAGACCATATGAAAGTTATCTCCATTATTCTGCAGTGAAATGCTGCAGTTGCCTTGGAAATGAAGGATGGCCATGTATTTCAAACTTCAAACTAGAGCAGATATTCTGACAATTAAGGGTATTTGATCTCTGCGTCTGGTGTCTCTATTTCTGCTTTGCCAATAAGATCATCTATACCATTTCTTTTAGATTCCATGTAGATTCTTCTAATGTATATATGCATTAATATACAGTATTTGTATTTCTTTTTCTGACTTACTTCACTCTGTATGACACTCTCCTGGTTCATCCACATCTCTACAAATGGCACAATTTTGTTCCATTTCATGGCTGAGTAATATTTTGTTGTATATATGTACCACAACTTCTTTATCCATTCCTCTGTTGCGATTCATTTAGGTTGTCTTCGTAAATGTCTAGGTTGCTTCCTAAGTGTTTATAGACATTTAGGTTGCCTCCTAAATTGGCTATTGTAAATAGTGATGTTATGAACATTGGGATGCATGTGTCTTTTTGAAATATGCATTTCTCTGGGTATAAGCCTAGTAATGGGATCACTGGGTCATATGATAGTTCTATTTTTAATTTTTAAAGGAACTTCCATACTGTTTTCCATAGTGGCTGTATCAATTTTTACTCCCACCAACAGTGCAGGGGGGTTCCATTTTCTCCATACTCTCTCCAGCACTTATGTTTGTAGACATTTTGATGATGGCCATTCTGCCCAGGGTGAGGTGATATCTTATTTTAGTTTTGGTTTCCATTTCTCTAATAATGAGCAATGTTGAGTATCTTTTCATGTGCTCATTGGCCACCTATATGTCTTCTTTGGAGAAATGGCTACATACTCCATAGCACAGGGAACTCTATTTAATGTACTATGTTGACCTGAATGGGAAGGAAATCCAAAGTGGAGGAGTTATATGTACACATTGACTTCCCAGGTGACCCAGTGGTAAATAATCTGTCTGCAATGCAGAAGATGCTGGAGACGTGGATTTGATCCCTGGGTTGGGAAGATCCAGGAGGAAATGGCAACCCACTCCAGTATTCTTGCCTGGAAAATTCCACGGGCAGAAGAGTCTCGAGGGCTACAGTCCATGAGGTTGCAAAGGGTCAGACATGACCGAGTAGCTGAGCACATACATATAGCTGATTCATTTTGCTGTACAATAGAAACTAATACAACATTGTAAAGCAACTATGTGCCAATAAAAATTAATTTAAAAAAGGAATACTTGAGGTCTGGGTTGACTGGCTACTTCAGTGGGGGGAGAAAATAGACACTTGCTGCTATGTGGGAGGTGGGAAAAAAACCAGTGGAATTGAGAGTGGGTATTCATGTATTTCTGGGTAAGATCCTGCTTTGCATGGCAAGAATGCCAAGTCCCAGCTGATCTTGGAATGTTAGAGGTGATTATGGAGGAAGTAGGCAGAGAGCTGAGATAAATGATCATTTAGCAGAAGAACTGTGGCAGGAAGAGTGGGGTCAAAAAAATATTGAACAAAGGAACTTTAATTTTGGAGGAGGAGAAGGAATAAGCTAGAAATTGCAGTATCAGAAGCACCAAGGCAGCCTAACACAATGTTCCAGCGTATAAATTTGAGCAGTTTTACTCTGCTAACTAAGTATTTGATTGTCTTGGATCCTGGCAGTGAACTGTCACCAAGATTTTGACTGGAATCTTACCTAATACTCTTGTCAGACACTCTGATAAGAAAAGGAACTGACATGAGAATGAGAAGTTATACCGACAGGTTAATTGCAAATTTACCTGGAAATCGGGTTATGTGTTCTGTGAAGTCTGATGGAAACTTTTATTTTGCCCAGCTCTGGAAGAGTAGGTGATATAATGGAACTGAAAATATTGCTGTGATTTATTAGAAATATTGCTCTGAACTTTTATGCATGTAATCTCATAGGAGAAGCCTAAAATGTTTTAAAAATTATTCTTGCATTATAATATCAAATTTGCTTCCAAATGTCTTTCTTTTTTTTTACATTTAGAAATAATTTTGGAATTTTAAAATTTCAGCTGAAGTTCTATGCAGAAGCACAAGCCTTGTAAAGGATATTTTCAGACTGCACATTAAGTACGAATCTTAAGAATGTCAGGAAAAAACATAATGGCAGTTCCTCAGAAAATTAAATATAGAACTATCATATGATCCAGTTATTCCACTTCTGAGTATATATGGAAAAGAATTAAAAGCAGAGATGCAAACAGTTATTTGTAGACCCTTTTCATAGCAGCATAGTTCACAATAAGAGAAGGTTGAAAACAACCCAGATGTCCATCGATGGATGAGTGAATAAAAATGATATATCCATATAGTTGAGTATTATTCAGTCTTAAAAAAGAAGGGCATTTTGACACCTACTGTGACATAGATGAAGCTTGAGCACATTATACTGAATGAAATTGACCAAATACAAAAGGAAAAATACTTGTATGATTCTACTTATGTGTGTGTGTTAGTTGCTTAGTCGTGTCTGACACTCTGCAGCCCCAGAGACTGTAGCCCACCAGGCTACTTATGTGAGTTATCAAAGAGCAGTCTGATCATAGATACAGAAATGGTGATTGTCAGGGCCTGGGCAAGGAGGGAATGGTGAGTTAGTGTTTATTGAGTGTGGAGTTTGAGTTTGGAAAGATGAAAAAGTTCTGGGGATGGGTGGTGGTCATGGTTGCATAGCAGTGTGAAAGTATGTTAAATACTTTGCTTAATGAACTTAATGAACCTTATACTTAAAAATGGTGCATTTTGTATATGTATATATATATATTTTTTTACCCCAATAAAAAAGAACACTGTGATAATCATTTAATATTTTAATAATTCAACTTTTAAAAGTTACTACAATAATCTACTACAATAATAATAAATATTTTTATGTGCCAAGAATTGATCCAGGTGCTTTACCCAAATTACCCTATTTCAGTTCAGTTCAGTCGCTCAGTCTGTCTGACTCTTTGTGACCCCATGAATTGCAGCACGCCGGGCCTCCCTGTTCATCACCAACTCCCGGAGTTTACTCGAACTTATGCCCATCGAGTCAGTGATGCCATCCAGCCATCTCATCCTCTGGCGTCCCTTTCTCCTCCTGCCCCCAATCCCTCCCAGCATCAGAGTCTTTTCCAACGAACCAACTCTTCGCATCAGGTGGACAGAGTATTGGAGTTTCAGCTTTAGCATCAGTCCTTCCAAAGAACGCCCAGGACTGATCTCCTTTAGAATGGACTGGTTGGATCTCCTTGCAGTCCAAGGGACTCTCAAGAGTCTTATTCAACACCACAGTTCAAAAGCATCAATTCTTCGGTGCTCAGTTTTCTTCACAGTCCAACTCTCACATCCATACATGACCACAGGAAAAACCATAGCCTAGACTAGATGGACCTTTGTTGGCAAAGTAATGTCTCTGCTTTTAAATATGCTATCTAGGTTGGTCATAACTTTTCTTCCAAGGAGTAAGCGTCTTTTAATTTCATGGCTGCAGTCACCATCTGCAGTGATTTTGGAGCCCCAAAAAATAAAGTCTGACACTGTTTCCACTGTTTCCCCATCTATTT
>SJYT01004397.1:257722-268290 GCA_006410635.1 Cephalophus harveyi | reverse complement strand
CAGCAGACAACATCTCTTCAAACTGGGAACTGAATAAGGACAAGGAACTCTTCCCTTTTGGTTCTCCTTTGCATTTTTCTACCTCATTATTACTTGCTTTAGCATTGGCCATTTTCTTCATTATGCTTTCCCATCATTATCTTAAATTTTCCTTTCCTATCACTGTATCTTAAATGCCTGAGTTATTTTTCCTTTTTTTTTTTTTGGTGGGTCTATGTATGAGATTATGCATTTCCTCTGAGATTTATTTAGCTGTCTACACACTTTTGTATGTCAGGTTTCAACTGTGAGTGTGCAATTTGTGACTGAACATTCTCTGTAGCATCTGAGTTGCTTAGGAGACATTTTCGTGATTTGTTTTGATAGAATTTATAGATGCACAGCCTTTGCTCTGCTTCATTTTGTACTCCAAATATGTACGCCAAATATGCCTGTTATTCAAGGTATCTCTTGAGTTCTTACTTTTGCATTCCAATCCCCTATGATGAAAAGGTTATCTTCTTTTGGTATTAGTTCTAGAAAGTCTTCATAGAACCATTCAATTTCAGGTTCTTTGGTTTTAGTGGTTGGGACATAGACTTGGATTACTATGATGTTGGATAGTTTGCCTTGGGAATGAACTGAGATCATTCTGTCATTTTTGAGGTTGCACCCAAGTACTGTATTTCATATTCTTTTGTTGTCTCTGAGAGCTGCTCTCTATTTTCTCTAAGGCTTTCTTGGCCATGGTAGTAGATATAATGGCCATTTGAATTAAATTCACCTATTCCTATCCATTTTAGTTTACTGATTCCTAAAATGTAGACATTCATTCTTGTCATCTCCTGCTTGACCACATCCAATATACCTTGATTCAAGGGCCTAACATTCCAGGTACCTATGCAATATTGTTCTTTACAGCATGGACTTTACTTTCACCACCAGACATATCCACAACTGAGCATTATTTCTGCTTTGGCCCAGCCTCTACATTCTTTCTGAAGCTATTTCTCCACTCTTCCCCAGTAGCATATTGGACACCTTCTGATCTGGGAGGCTCATCCTCTGGTGTCATATCTTTCTGCCTTTTCATACTGTTTATGGGGTTCACAAAGCAAGAATACAGGAGTGATGTGCCATTCCCTCCTCCAGTGGTCATGTACAGATATGAGAGTTGGGCCGTAAAGAAGGCCAAATGCCAAAGAATTGATGCTTTCAAATTGTGGTGCTGCAGAAGATTTTTGAGAGTCCCTTGGACTGCAAGGAGATCAAACCAGCCAATCCTAATTGGAACCAACCCTGAATATTCATTGGAAGGACTGATGCTGAAACTTAAGCTCCAATACTTTGGCCACCTAATGCAAAGAGCTGACTCATTGGAAAAGACACTGATGCTAGAAAGGATTGAGGGCAGGAGAAGAAGGAGGTGAAAGAAGATGAGATGGTTGGATAGCATCACAGACAATGGACAAGAGCTTGAGCAAGCTCATGGAGATGGTGAAGGACAGTGAAGCCTGGCATGCTGCAGTCCATGGGGTTGCAAAGAGTCCGACACAACTTAGAGACTGAATAACAACAATAGATGAACAGGAAAATTTTTTCTGTATTTTTCAGATGTATAGTTTTATTACATTGTGATCAGAGAACATGATCAACTATTCCTATTTTTAGAATATTTTAGGGTTTGGGTCTTTTGTGCCAAATAAATGGAAGTTTATCATGAATGCTCTACCTATAATCATATTTTACAAATATTGTTGCATTTCTTGATAAAACACATAATTTATTACAGTTGGAAAAAATTTTGTGTCTATTCTATTAGTTCTACTAAGGTATACATTCAAATAATCCTACCTACAATTAGATATCACTAAACCAGATGAAACTGTTGAAACTGGCATGACTCAAGAATTAGAATGTTTTAATTGCACTATAAAATAATTCATTTAACATCTTATTATAAGTAAAAATAGTTAAATTAAGAGATTTCTTCTGTTCATCATCTAGGAATACAGGAAAGAAGAAAAATAAATACAATTTATTTACTTAATATTTTACTATAAATTCATTCATATAGAAGAATGAAAAATGTTTCTGCCTATATCACATCTACTGGAATACTGTGAAAATTGTCACTAGATTCATTCAACATGTGGATTTAAATATTAAGTAAGAGTGTATAATGACTTCCATGTAACTCATTTGCTGAAAGTTTGGTCCAAAGAATAAATTGGGAAAAGGGCCATTGGAGTGTTTCTTTTCCTTTTCTCATAAAATGTAACTTATTTATCATAAAATTGTATAAGAATGCCCTGGGTACAGTTAATATTATCATACATATAACTCAATAGTTCAAATTTTAAAATTCATATAGAAACCTAGAAAAATTCATTTTTCTCTATTTCTTTAATCATAAATTTGACCTAACGTCTCAGTCTTTCTGATACAGCTTTTTGTAAATACTGTATTATATCTTATCTATTTCTGAAAAGGTAATGCTAAAACAAAGAATCTTTCTTTTTTTAGCAGGACAGGCTAATTTTCTCTGAATTCCTACTGCATTAAAATGTGATATCAAGATGTAATATATGCTGGTGGGACAGATTTGAAGGATTTTGAACTTGAATGCATTCTGATTGTTTTTCTTTCCTTGACAAAATTGCAAGAAAACTCTTCTCCTTATATAACACTGCTGTAGAAACAGAGCTGACTGGCTACAGCATTATATACAACTTGGCTTTCCCTGTGGGAGATGAATAATAATTGTTTTGTTTCCAGAGTATCACAAAGTAATATGAAATTTGCAGAGAATAATAAATAGAGCCTAGGCTTAGCTCCTGCCTCTGAATCACCAGCCAGATCAAATGAGCATTGGATGCTGTTATACAAAGTGAATGTAATGTTAAGTCTGTAGTTGAAATGAAAATATTTCACCTCATAACATATTTCAAAATGACTTTTGCAAGAGATGCCTTGCTTTGCTTGATGATACTTTATTCACTATACATACAAATACTATTAATCAACAGGATTCTTTGTTGACATTTTCCTCCAAGGTTTAACCTTTGGCTAAAAAGAGCATGTTTGAATTTACATTGTTAATGGGTTTCTATCGAAGTTTAAGTGGTTCATGGAGTCTTAAAAATATGTTATTTTTGACATGAGTAGTTCAAAATCCCTAGTGTGTGATATGTATATGTGTGATTGAGAGGTTGTTGATCTATTTAATTTTTCAGATTGCATTTCAATGATAATTTCTGATTCTGAAATTCATAAGGTTTGAGTCTGGTATTAACATTTTACTCTCTTTGTGGCCTTGTAAAATTCATTAATACCAACTGGATATAATCAGATATAATTAATGACCTTGTCTGATAAAGGTATTATGAAAATTAAATGAGCTAGACCAAGCAAATGTCTTACATAGTGGCAGACACCTATTGAATGTTTAAGAAGAACAAATGTTATTACTGAAAAGTTAATACAGTGAAAATAAGCTGGACAGGAGATGTGGACCTCCAGTAAGAACACTATTACTTAATAGCTCTGCAGCCTTGGAAAAGTACATAAACTCTCTGAATCCATTTTAGTAGCTATAAAATAAACGTTTCTGTTATAACTTGCACATTAAAAAAAACTGACGTAAAGACAAAACAAAATAACATACGTGACCATGTCACACAGCCAGATGAACTTTTATTTTAGGGTTTATTCAATTTATCATCTTCCTTCACACACAGATTTCCTCTAGAATCATGAAATTAGTTGACGTTCTCTATATAAATCTGTATTTTAAAAAAAAAAACCACTCAGATTCAAACTGCTGGCAATTATATGCAGACTTTGCTTGTATATCAACATTTTTCACAGTTTGGGTTTTTTAGAAATGTGCTTTTCATTGCTATTTTACCTCATTCCTAACAGCTAACTATCAAACATGTATTCAAAAAAGTTTATTTCTACAAACATTCACTACAAGTCCCATATTGCTTTTATCCATTTGGAATACCATGGTTATAAGATTTAGCACAGAGAAAGAGCAAAATTGGATGTACATATCAAGTAAGCTATTTTGGTCACTATGTCTCCCAGGAACAACTTGATATAGATTTGTAATCCATCTTTAAAATTGATGAACCTTGGAGACTGTAATGGAAATGAAATATTGAGGCACTGAAACTTTAACATGATTTAAATATCCAAATAGTATATACAAGAGTAGCTTGGAGGAAATAAAGAAACAAAAAAAGAAGGAATGAATTGGTATTCGGTCTGATTTGTATTGCTGCAAAAAACAAACTCTCACATACTGGGCCAAAACATATATTACTGGCATATGAACTTCTATTCCCACTCAGTGTTGCTGGAAATATGCAAGTCAATTCAACTAAATGAATCTTTTTTGTATACTCCCAAACGCTCTGATTTTTTTCACACATTCCACCTTTTTTTTTTTTTTTTTGGTGGACTTAAGAGGTGACTGGCAGCTCAGCTATCTCCATGGAGATTAATAGTATGTGATTTGCAACATGATTTTAAAATAGGATAATGTGCCAGATTCAATGGTGCTTAATTATAGAGTATGAACCAATTTTTGTCTCAAGCTGTAAATATTTGAGGATGAAATCTATAGAAAACAAAAATTGTATTATAAGAAAACATAATTACATTTTAAATGTAAAGGATATTCAAAATGCCATTTCAATGAGTTTAAGAAATAGCTACTATTTTCCAGTAGATGTTTCTGATTTTTTGGGGAGGGTGTGGATGGTAAAGAGGTCATTCTCCATAGTATTTTCACACAGTGTACGACAATTTCAGCCTATGCTGTCTTTTCAAGAGTGTTTATACAGTAAGCAACCTGTAAGTTGTGAACCCTGTAAGTGGTGAACACATTTGTTTATTGACCAGGAAAATATAGATAACATCTTCCCCCTTCCAATAAGACTGGAAAAAATGTAAGCTTGGGATTCCATACCTATGAGGCAGATTCACTGTGTAGCATTCTCCTGGGCTATTTCTCATGGATTCCATAGACCTTCGGAGGCAGGAGTGCCTGATGAAAACATGAAGTTCATGCCCGAGAGTAAGTCAAAAAGGCCTTTGTCTCTATCCCGTTGGTCTCTTGCCTTCTGCCAGCATCTATGAAACTGGGGCAAGGTATCTCATTAGCTGAGAAATTGAGTAAAATCTAAGAATCTTCATCATTTTTGACAGGTTCATTTTGATCTAACAGTTATTTATTCAGAAATTAATGGACAAGTGACTGTGTTCAATGTTGCATGGAAATAAATACAAAGAGATATGTGAGGCATCAGTTCGGTTCAGTCACTAAGTTGTGTCTGACTCTTTGTGAACCTGTGGACTGCAGCACATCAGACTTCCCTGTCCATCACCAACTCCCAGATCTTACTCAAACTCATGTCTCTGGAGTCAGTGATGCCATCCAACCATCTCATCCTCTGTCGTCCCCATCTCCTCTTGCCTTCAATCATTCCCAGCATCAGGGTCTTTTCTAGTGAGTCAGTTCTTCGCATCAGGGAGCCAAAGTATTGGAGTTTCAGCTTCAGCATCAGTCCTTCCAATGAATATTCAAGACTGATTTCCTTTAGGAGAGACTGGTTGGATCTCCATGCAGTACAAGAGACTCTCAAGAGTCTTCTCCAACATCACAGTTCAAAAGCATCAGTTCTTTGATACTCAGCTTTCTTTATAGTCCAACTCTTGCATCCATACACGACCACTGGAAAAACCATAGCTTTGACTAGATGGACCTTTGTTGGTAAAGTAATATCTCTGCTTTTTAATATTCTATGTGGGTTGATCATAGTTTTTCTTCCAAGAAGCAAGCTTCTTTTAACTTCATGGCTGTAGTCACCATCTGCAGTGATTTTGGGGCCCCCCAAAATAAAGTCTGTCACTGTTTCCATTATTTCCCCATCTATTTGCCATGAAGTGATGGGACCAGATGCCATGATCTTAGTTTTCTCAATGTTAAGTTTTAAGCCAGCTTTCCTACTCTCCCCCTTCACTTTCATCGAGAGGTTCTTTAGTCCTTCACTTTCTGCTGATCAGGGTGGTGTCATCTGTTTATCTGAGATTATTGATATTTCTCCCAGCAATCTTGATTCCAGCTTGTGCTTCACCCAGCCTGGCATTTTGTATGATGTACTCTGCATATAAGTTAAATAAGCAGGGTGGCAATATGCAGCCTTGAGATACTCTTTTCACAATTTGGAACTGGACTCATATTAGTTAATCTAATTCACCTCAGTCATCTGGTCTGGACTATGAAGAATCAGAATTGCATAAAATCCATTTTACTGTCAGAACAATGTGTCATGGCTTAGCACTTAATTATAAGGGCAATTCTTTAGAGGATGAAAAAGCACCAAAATGTCAGCTTTCAGAAGTTGATCTTTATTTTAGTCTATTTGAGATGATAGAGACTTCTTTTTATGCCTCAAAGAAATGAATGTGAAGAGAGTGTCACAAGTTTTACTGTATTTAATTCAGCTTTCCCTAAGCCTAAAATGGAGAAAGCATTAATAAATACTGAACTCCCTGTCTCAGATCTGCCTGAAACAGATTTTAATAAATTATGTTTCATGCTGCAATCCAAGCAATGAGCTGCCAGACTTATGATTAACAGAGCAGCATTCTTATAAAAGAACTACAGTTCTAAAATAAAAGAATTGTGTTATACAGTGCTATCACATCAATATAAAAAAGAGGTACAATATTGTTGCAATATTAATAATAAATTATTAAGCTTTCAGTTCAATTCTGTGTCAGATTTTAAAGCATAAGTACTAATTGGCATCAAAATTCAAAAGATAATTTTTACAAACTTGGAGTGGGATCACTGTTGTTTTGGTGTAAGACTTTGAGAGGATATTCATAAAAACTCATTTGAGTAGCAGTAAATTTTCTAAATTGAAATTATACTCTTTGAAGTTCCAAACAATGCATATGAAAATCCATCAAGGCTGCTAGTAATTTTAATATTGTTAAAGAATGTCTTTGGGAACATTTAAACATGGTTTTAATTTTCAATTTCAATTTTTCTAAATATTCTAGTAGTTACTAAAATTATTCTTAAGATATTTTTAAGTCTTTTTGAAAGTAAAAACTGACCTTTTCAGCCAGTGGGGGTGAAAAAATATTTTCTCATTAGCTGATCCAGAATTCTCCATTGAACAAAAACTGCATTTGTTTAGAAAATGATACCAAAGGAAAAAAGGTTAGTTAGGCTTTTGGCTTTTAGCTCATAGATGGGATGAGCTAAGGAGAAGGAAAAGTGCTACACTTTACAAATAAATGAAAATTGGAAATAGAGATAGCACACACAAAAAGAGAAGGGACGAGCAAAATAAGAAAGAGCAGTCAAGTAGAAGGAAGAGCAGTACACCAAAGCTGGAGTTGCAGAAATGGCTGAGGAACTGTGAGCTCGATCCCCAACGCTGATTCTGCAGTTTCCTAATTGCAAAGAGAAACTTCTCTCATTTTCCTTAATCTTCTGGAGTGAGTAAAGTCTGTTGCTTACTCTCTCCTCTAAAAATAAGCAAGCAAAACTCAAAGTTAATCATCCTGATTCTTTTCGGTGGCTTATTTGCCATCTTCTTGTCTTGTCACCTCTTCTTCTAACTAGTGGCTTTCAGATTTTAGCATTCATCAGAATTTCCTGGGGAACTTCTTAAAACAGAATTTTGGGATTCATTCCCAGAGCTTTTGATTCAGCAGAGTATGGCCTGACATTGCTGGTTAGGGAAATATTTTGAGAATATCTGGCCTCACATTTTCTGGGCTATCACTCTCACTCATCTCTTACCTGGACAACAGCTTCCTAACTGATGTCTCTACTGCACATCTACTCAATAGTCTGAATAATCTTCAAAAAAGTATAAATCTGATTGGGTAAATAAAACTTCCACAAAAATAATTTTCTGTCCACTTTATGTAAAATACAGTCCAATCCTTTTCTCCCACATCCTACACCTCAAATACATACTGTTTTATATTTTAAGAAGATGTACCACTATCTTATGGCTTCTTATTTAATATATAAGAAATATATAATCCTACTGTTTATAAATTATTAGAGTATGATATAAAATAGCTTGTCTCTCCCGCTTACATCCTTGACCCTACATTGTGCATGACTCATATTGTAGATTTTGTCAATATTTCTTAAAGAATTAAAATGCCATATTGCTATTGTAAATATATTGCTTTAGGTGCTTAGTTATTTTTTACATTTTCCATGAAGATTTAGATTGCAAGAACTTCTATTTTGTGTACTTTCTTATAGTCCAGCTCTGTCATTACTCAGCTTTTCTATTTGGGGACAGTGGTGGCTCAGAGGTTAAAGCGTCTGCCTCCAATGCAGGAGACCTGGGTTCGATCCCTGGGTCGGGAAGATTCCCTGGAGAAGGAAATGGCAACCAACTCCAGTATTCTTGCCTGGAGAATCCCATGGATGGAGGAGCCTGGTGGGCTACAGTCGCAAAGAGTCGGACATGACTGAGCGACTTCACTTTCACTTATTTTCTCTGTGTTTCAGTTCCATGTCAAAGGTTGCTTTTAGAAACCAATTTATTGTTACATGTAGAGCACATGACACATGGTTCTCAATAAATGCTAAGGTAATTTCATTATTATTTAAAACTGTTGCTATCATTGCTACCTCAGATGCTCCCCCAGATTAGACTGTTCACCACCAACCAGAGGTCATTGTTGGCAAAGGGATTGGGAGGTTGAAGAATACTCAAAAGAAGTACTATGATGAATGAAAATTAGGGTGTCATAAAGTTAGTCTCCAACCAGTAGGCAGAAGTTTGTATGGCTGGAATGTAGGGATTGTAGATGTGGACAAGCAGGCTCAGAAAGCAATGGTTTTGGAAAATGGAACCATCTGGTATTTAATCCCTGATTGTGGAGACTGGGAAATAGAACAAAGTACAACTTACTGAGCACCTGCTGCATGCCAGATAATTGCATTCATGTTGTCTAATTTCATACTTGTCAATATTTCTATTTTTATAGAATGTAAGGGAAGAGACAGAGATATCAGGTAACTTGTAAAACACTACGCAATTTAAAATCCTAGAATCTTAATTCAGTCTTAGTTTTGTCTAAATCCAAAGCTGCTAAGTCACTTCAGTCGTGTCCGACTCTGTGTGACCCCATAGAGGGCAGCCCACCAGGCTCCGCCGTCCCTGGGATTCTCCAGGCAAGAACACTGGAGTGGGTTGACATTTCCTTCTCCAATGCAGGAAAGTGAAAAGTGAAAGTGAAGTCTCTCAGTCGTGCCCAACCCTCAGCAACCCCATGGACTGCAGCCTTCCAGGCGCCTCCGTCCATGGGATTTTCCAGGCAAGAGTACTGGAGTGGAGTGCCATTGCCTTCTCCTAAATCCAAAGCTAATAACCTCTTTTTTTTTATGCTTTATTTTTAATGACAATAAGCAATAAATTTGCAAGCATTTCTGATAAACAAGTTAAATCTATCTACAGTGCAGAGGCTGCTTTCAATTTACATCAAAACTAAGAACACTGCTTTTGGGAATGTGGTTTCCTGGAGCTAAGAGTAACAAGATGCCAGACATAGGTGGCTAGGACCTTTGGGAAGTAGAGAAGAAGAAGTGTGTTGAGGTCAAAAGCAAGCAATCTCGTGATTTTAAAATGAACACTTCAGACCTGACACCATTCCCAAAGAGGAGTGACCTCAACCCTTCCCTAAACTAGAAAACCTCATGTTCCACTAAGACAAGAACACAATGGGACTCTGAAAAACCAAAGGTGAAAACTGTGTTTGCAACAACTTAAAACTTCTAGAAGTAGTAAAAATCATATGCTTCTCAGAGATACTCTAGTTCACCTGGCAGACATCAAATTAAAACTCACATCACTACCCAGTGTTAATCTCGGAATTTCTGATTTATTAAGTCTTGGGTGAAGTCAGAAAAACTGCTCCTAAAACAGTTTCTGAGGCAATGCTGATGCTGCTGATCTTTGGCCATACTCTGAGAATCACCACTGCAGTCTAAACCGCTCACTTCATATGGGAATAAAGTGAGATGAGAGTGTATCCAACGTTGCACAGAAAATGACTTGGAAAATTAAAATGAATAAAAGACCACTGAGATTTGTCTGAAGAATTTATCTGGAGTCAGTCTTGTGAAAACATGGTTGTGGCCAGGCCCTAGTTCATTGTTAAACTATAAGGATATTCAGTCACTTTGGGACTAGGTAAACCACCAGGAAAAAGAAATCAACATAACACATTTTATGCCATTTTCTCATAAACACTAACTCTCAATTTGAACATATTATAACAAATACTATTCAGTTCAGTTCAGTCGCTCAGTCGTGTCCGACTCTTTGCGACCCCATGAATCGCAGCACGCCAGGCCTCCCTGTTCATCACCATCTCTCGGAGTTCACTCAGACTCACGTCCATCGAGTCCGTGATGCCATCCAGCCATCTCATCCTCGGTCGTCCCCTTCTCCTCCTGCCCCCAATCCCTCCCAGCATCAGAGTCTTTTCCAATGAGTCAACTCTTCGCATGAGGTGGCCAAAGTACTGGA
>SJYT01004397.1:243118-257612 GCA_006410635.1 Cephalophus harveyi | reverse complement strand
AAAAAATAAAGTCTGGCACTGTTTCCACTGTTTCCCCATCTATTTCCCATGAAGTGATGGGACCAGATGCCATGATCTTCGTTTTCTGAATGTTGAGCTTTAAGCCAACTTTTTCACTCTCCTCTTTCACTTTCATCAAGAGGCCTTTTAGCTCCTCTTCACTTTCTGCCATAAGGGTGGTGTCATCTGCATATCTGAGGTTATTGATATTTCTCCCGGCAATCTTGATTCCAGCTTGTGTTTCTTCCAGTCCAGCGTTTCTCATGATGTACTCTGCATATAAGTTAAATAAGCAGGGTGACAATATACAGCCTTGACGTACTCCTTTTCCTATTTGGAACCAGTCTGTTGTTCCATGTCCAGTCCTAACTGTTGCTTCCTGACCTGCATACAGATTTCTCAAGAGGCAGGTTAGGTGGTCTGGTATTCCCATCTCTTTCAGAATTTTCCACAGTTTATTGTGATCCACACAGTCAAAGGCTTTGGCATAGTCAATAAAGCAGAAGTAGATGTTTTTCTGGAACTCTCTTGCTTTTTCCATGATCCAGCGGATGTTGGCAATTTGATCTCTGGTTCCTCTGCCTTTTCTAAAGCCAGCTTGAACATCAGGGAGTTCACGGTTCACGTATTGCTGAAGCCTGGCTTGGAGGATTTTGAGCATTACTTTACTAGCATGTGAGATGAGTGCAATTGTGCGGTAATTGGAGCATTCTTTTGCATTGCCTTTCTTTGGAATTGGAATGAAAACGGACCTTTTCCAGTCCTGTGGCCACTGCCGAGTTTTCCAAATTTGCTGGCATATTGAATGCAGCACTTTCACAGCATCATCTTTCAGGATCTGAAACAGCTCAACTGGAATTCCATCACCTCCACTAGCTTTGTTCGTAGTGATGCTTTCTAAGGCCCACTTGACTTCACATTCCAAGATGTCTGACTCTAGATTAGTGATCACATCATCATGATTATCTGGGTCGTGAAGATCTTTTTTGTACAGTTCTTCCATGTATTCTTGCCACCTCTTCTTCATATCTTCTGCTTCTGTTAGGTCCAGACCATTTCTGTCCTTTATCGACCCCATCCTTGCATGAAATATTCCCTTGGTGTCTCTAATTTTCTTGAAGAGATCTCTAGTCTTTCCCATTCTGTTGTTTTCCTCTCTTTGCATTGATCGCTGAAGAAGGCTTTCTTATCTCTTCTTATCTCTTCTTGCTATTCTTTGGAACTCTGCATTCAGGTGCTTATATCTATTCTATTAGCTCATTTTAAAGCTGTAATGAAAATGGGTGAAACAGATTTTATCTAGTCTTCAATCGCTGAAATTCATTAGAAGTTAGGCTATTTAAATCATGGAGTAAATGCTATGTTCTCAAGGGAAAGTTGATTTTATTTCCAGGCCAAATCAGATGAATTGGATATAGTTGCCTAGGGTACTGTCTTGAAATTCATTTGGACACTAAGCTGGGGTTTAGAGAAAAAGATAATTATCTGCCAAAGGTATTGAAGAGAGAAGGAACACCAAGTATTATACATTGTCAAGTTCTGGGTTGTTACTGTCAATTGTGATGGTTTTTCATATTATTCATGTGAAAAATGTTTACATGGCTCTAAATTTGTTGAATATTTATCCTACTAATTATGACCTTGGAAACATTCTCTATCACATATTGTTTAATGAAATATTGATTGATCCACCCAATAAAATTCTATATCTGTGATAGTAGTCAGATGACACATAAATTTCATGACTCTGCTGTTCTATGACTGTCCCTGTAGTACAAACTGAGTCTTGTGACTCACTTGGCAAACAAATGAGGTTAAATTGTGATTCTGAGAGATTTTAAGAATGAATACTATGCAATAATGCTAGCCAACTGTGTCTATGATGATGACATGATTTTTGAGTGATATTCTTTTACTTGCAGCAAATATCTAGAAAGCTTAGGAAATGAAAAAGCAAAAAGGTACTGGCCCTAAAGGGCTATGTATTCGTTTTCTATTAATAGATAACAAATCACCACAAATTTAGCATTTTAAAATGAAGCATATTTGTTCTCTCAGTTTTTGTTGGCCAGGAGTCCAGTCAATGCCAAACACAATTCAGGATTGCAATCTTCTCTGAGGCCCTAGGTTCTCTTCCAAGTTCATCAGTTGTTCATGGAATTCAGTTTCTTAGGGCTGTGGGTTGTCCTTTTTAGAGTTCTTGGGTTCTCTTAGGTCCCTGTTCTCTTTTGTAGAGTAATGGAGTATCTTTTCTATCTCCTAATGGATGCTATCAATTCCTAGCCATATAGATGATATTCAAGATGGGGAATCTTACTTTTTCGAAACCAGCAAGAGAATCTTTCCTATGCTTTAAAATCCCTTCTTTGCAGAAAGGGCCCAGTCCCTTTTAATGGCTCATCTGATTTGCTCAGACCCACCCAGAATAATCTCACTTTTAATTACTCAAAATTAAGTGACTTGAGACCTTATTTACATATTTGAAATCCATCAGTTTTTGTTATATAACATAGTCTCATCATGCAAGTGACATTTATAATACACAGTCCTCAACACTCAAGGAGAAGAGATTAATTGGCATGTGGGTATGCCAGGGGGAGGGANATGATTAACAGAGCAGCATTCTTATAAAAGAACTACAGTTCTAAAATAAAAGAATTGTGTTATACAGTGCTATCACATCAATATAAAAAAGAGGTACAATATTGTTGCAATATTAATAATAAATTATTAAGCTTTCAGTTCAATTCTGTGTCAGATTTTAAAGCATAAGTACTAATTGGCATCAAAATTCAAAAGATAATTTTTACAAACTTGGAGTGGGATCACTGTTGTTTTGGTGTAAGACTTTGAGAGGATATTCATAAAAACTCATTTGAGTAGCAGTAAATTTTCTAAATTGAAATTATACTCTTTGAAGTTCCAAACAATGCATATGAAAATCCATCAAGGCTGCTAGTAATTTTAATATTGTTAAAGAATGTCTTTGGGAACATTTAAACATGGTTTTAATTTTCAATTTCAATTTTTCTAAATATTCTAGTAGTTACTAAAATTATTCTTAAGATATTTTTAAGTCTTTTTGAAAGTAAAAACTGACCTTTTCAGCCAGTGGGGGTGAAAAAATATTTTCTCATTAGCTGATCCAGAATTCTCCATTGAACAAAAACTGCATTTGTTTAGAAAATGATACCAAAGGAAAAAAGGTTAGTTAGGCTTTTGGCTTTTAGCTCATAGATGGGATGAGCTAAGGAGAAGGAAAAGTGCTACACTTTACAAATAAATGAAAATTGGAAATAGAGATAGCACACACAAAAAGAGAAGGGACGAGCAAAATAAGAAAGAGCAGTCAAGTAGAAGGAAGAGCAGTACACCAAAGCTGGAGTTGCAGAAATGGCTGAGGAACTGTGAGCTCGATCCCCAACGCTGATTCTGCAGTTTCCTAATTGCAAAGAGAAACTTCTCTCATTTTCCTTAATCTTCTGGAGTGAGTAAAGTCTGTTGCTTACTCTCTCCTCTAAAAATAAGCAAGCAAAACTCAAAGTTAATCATCCTGATTCTTTTCGGTGGCTTATTTGCCATCTTCTTGTCTTGTCACCTCTTCTTCTAACTAGTGGCTTTCAGATTTTAGCATTCATCAGAATTTCCTGGGGAACTTCTTAAAACAGAATTTTGGGATTCATTCCCAGAGCTTTTGATTCAGCAGAGTATGGCCTGACATTGCTGGTTAGGGAAATATTTTGAGAATATCTGGCCTCACATTTTCTGGGCTATCACTCTCACTCATCTCTTACCTGGACAACAGCTTCCTAACTGATGTCTCTACTGCACATCTACTCAATAGTCTGAATAATCTTCAAAAAAGTATAAATCTGATTGGGTAAATAAAACTTCCACAAAAATAATTTTCTGTCCACTTTATGTAAAATACAGTCCAATCCTTTTCTCCCACATCCTACACCTCAAATACATACTGTTTTATATTTTAAGAAGATGTACCACTATCTTATGGCTTCTTATTTAATATATAAGAAATATATAATCCTACTGTTTATAAATTATTAGAGTATGATATAAAATAGCTTGTCTCTCCCGCTTACATCCTTGACCCTACATTGTGCATGACTCATATTGTAGATTTTGTCAATATTTCTTAAAGAATTAAAATGCCATATTGCTATTGTAAATATATTGCTTTAGGTGCTTAGTTATTTTTTACATTTTCCATGAAGATTTAGATTGCAAGAACTTCTATTTTGTGTACTTTCTTATAGTCCAGCTCTGTCATTACTCAGCTTTTCTATTTGGGGACAGTGGTGGCTCAGAGGTTAAAGCGTCTGCCTCCAATGCAGGAGACCTGGGTTCGATCCCTGGGTCGGGAAGATTCCCTGGAGAAGGAAATGGCAACCAACTCCAGTATTCTTGCCTGGAGAATCCCATGGATGGAGGAGCCTGGTGGGCTACAGTCGCAAAGAGTCGGACATGACTGAGCGACTTCACTTTCACTTATTTTCTCTGTGTTTCAGTTCCATGTCAAAGGTTGCTTTTAGAAACCAATTTATTGTTACATGTAGAGCACATGACACATGGTTCTCAATAAATGCTAAGGTAATTTCATTATTATTTAAAACTGTTGCTATCATTGCTACCTCAGATGCTCCCCCAGATTAGACTGTTCACCACCAACCAGAGGTCATTGTTGGCAAAGGGATTGGGAGGTTGAAGAATACTCAAAAGAAGTACTATGATGAATGAAAATTAGGGTGTCATAAAGTTAGTCTCCAACCAGTAGGCAGAAGTTTGTATGGCTGGAATGTAGGGATTGTAGATGTGGACAAGCAGGCTCAGAAAGCAATGGTTTTGGAAAATGGAACCGTCTGGTATTTAATCCCTGATTGTGGAGACTGGGAAATAGAACAAAGTACAACTTACTGAGCACCTGCTGCATGCCAGATAATTGCATTCATGTTGTCTAATTTCATACTTGTCAATATTTCTATTTTTATAGAATGTAAGGGAAGAGACAGAGATATCAGGTAACTTGTAAAATACTACGCAATTTAAAATCCTAGAATCTTAATTCAGTCTTAGTTTTGTCTAAATCCAAAGCTGCTAAGTCACTTCAGTCGTGTCCGACTCTGTGTGACCCCATAGAGGGCAGCCCACCAGGCTCCGCCGTCCCTGGGATTCTCCAGGCAAGAACACTGGAGTGGGTTGCCATTTCCTTCTCCAATGCAGGAAAGTGAAAAGTGAAAGTGAAGTCTCTCAGTCGTGCCCGACCCTCAGCGACCCCATGGACTGCAGCCTTCCAGGCTCCTCCGTCCATGGGATTTTCCAGGCAAGAGTACTGGAGTGGAGTGCCATTGCCTTCTCCTAAATCCAAAGCTAATAACCTCTTTTTTTTTTATGCTTTATTTTTAATGACAATAAGCAATAAATTTGCAAGCATTTCTGATAAACAAGTTAAATCTATCTACAGTGCAGAGGCTGCTTTCAATTTACATCAAAACTAAGAACACTGCTTTTGGGAATGTGGTTTCCTGGAGCTAAGAGTAACAAGATGCCAGACATAGGTGGCTAGGACCTTTGGGAAGTAGAGAAGAAGAAGTGTGTTGAGGTCAAAAGCAAGCAATCTCGTGATTTTAAAATGAACACTTCAGACCTGACACCATTCCCAAAGAGGAGTGACCTCAACCCTTCCCTAAACTAGAAAATCTCATGTTCCACTAAGCCAAGAACACAATGGGACTCTGAAAAACCAAAGGTGAAAACTGTGTTTGCAACAACTTAAAACTTCTAGAAGCAGTAAAAATCATATGTTTCTCAGAGATACTCTAGTTCACCTGGCAGACATCAAATTAAAACTCACATCACTACCCAGTGTTAATCTCAGAATTTCTGATTTATTAAGTCTTAGGTGAAGTCAGAAAAACTGCTCCTATAACAGCTTCTGAGGCAATGCTGATGCTGCTGATCTTTGGCCATACTTTGAGAATCCCCACTGCAGTCTAAACCACTCACTTCATATGGGAATAAAGTGAGATGAGAGTGTATCCAATGTTGCACAGAAAATGATCTTGGAAAAGTAAAAAGAATAAAAGACCACTGAGATTTGTCTGAAGAATTTATCTGGAGTCAGTCTTGTGAAAACATGGTTGTGGCCAGGCCCTANCCACTCACTTCATATGGGAATAAAGTGAGATGAGAGTGTATCCAATGTTGCACAGAAAATGATCTTGGAAAAGTAAAAAGAATAAAAGACCACTGAGATTTGTCTGAAGAATTTATCTGGAGTCAGTCTTGTGAAAACATGGTTGTGGCCAGGCCCTAGTTCATTGTTAAACTGTAAGGATATTCAGTCACTTTGGGACTAGGTAAACCACCAGGAAAAAGAAATCAACATAACACATTTTATGCCATTTTCTCATAAACACTAACTCTCAATTTGAACATATTATAACAAATACTATTAGCTCATTTTAAAGCTGTAATGAAAATGGGCGAAACAGATTTTATCTAGTCTTCAATCGCTGAAATTCATTAGAAGAAGTTAGGCTATTTAAATCATGGAGTAAATGCTATGTTCTCAAGGGAAAGTTGATTTTATTTCCTTTAGCTCATTTTAAAGCTGTAATGAAAATGGGCGAAACAGATTTTATCTAGTCTTCAATCGCTGAAATTCATTAGAAGAAGTTAGGCTATTTAAATCATGGAGTAAATGCTATGTTCTCAAGGGAAAGTTGATTTTATTTCCTAGGCCAAATCAGATGAATTGGATATAGTTGCCTAGGGTACTGTCTTGAAATTCATTTGGACACTAAGCTGGGGTTTAGAGAAAAAGATAATTATCTGCCAAAGGTATTGAAGAGAGAAGGAACACCAAGTATTATACATTGTCAAGTTCTGGGTTGTTACTGTCAATTGTGATGGTTTTTCACATTATTCATGTGAAAAATGTTTACATGGCTCTAAATTTGTTGAATATTTATCCTACTAATTATGACCTTGGAAACATTCTCTATCACATATTATTTAATGAAATATTGATTGATCCACCCAATAAAATTCTACATCTGTGATAGTAGTCAGATGATACATAAATGTCATGACTCTGCTGCTCTATGACTGTCCATGTAGTACAAACTGAGTCTTGTGACTCACTTGACGACTCATTTGGCAAACAAATGAGGTTAAATTGTGATTCCAAGAGATTTTAAGAATGAATGCTATGCAATAATGCTAGCCAACTGTGTCTATGATGATGACATGATTTTTGAGTGATATTCTTTTACTTGCAGCAAATATCTAGAAAGCTTAGGAAATGAAAAAGCAAAAAGGTACTGGCCCTAAAGGGCTATGTATTCATTTTCTATTGATAGATAACAAATCACCACAAATTTAGCATTTTAAAATGAAGTATATTTGTTCTCTCAGTTTTTGTGGGCCAGGAGTCCAGTCAATGCCAAACACAATTCAGGATTGCAATCTTCTCTGAGGCCCTAGGTTCTCTCCCAAGTTCATCAGTTGTTCATGGAATTCAGTTTCTTAGGGCTGTGGGTTGTCCTTTTTAGAGTTCTTGGGTTCTCTTAGGTCCCTGTTCTCTTTTGTAGAGTAATGGAGTATCCTTTCTATCTCCTAATGGATGCTATCAATTCCTAGCCATATAGATGATATTCAAGATGGGGAATCTTACTTTTTCGAAACCAGCAAGAGAATCTTTCCTATGCTTTAAATCCCTTCTTTGCAGAAAGGGCCCAGTCCCTTTTAATGGCTCATCTGATTTGCTCAGACCCAGCCAGAATAATCTTACTTTTAATTACTCAAAATTAAGTGACTTGAGACCTTAATTACATATTTGAAATCCATCAATTTTTGTTATATAACATAGTCTCACCATGTAAGTGACATTTATAATACACAGTCCTCAACACTCAAGGAGAAGAGATTAATTGGCATGTGGGTATGCCAGGGGGAGGGAATTTGGGATGTCATCTTAGAATTTGGATGACAGGCTACTATTTATATGATGTTTACTTTATATAATTTTATGATTATAAAATATTGATATATATTTATTATGAAAATTTTGAAATACTAAGTGACATTTATAATACACAGTCCTCAACACTCAAGGAGAAGAGATTAATTGGCATGTGGGTATGCCAGGGGGAGGGAATTTGGGATGTCATCTTAGAATTTGGATGACAGGCTACTATTTATATGATGTTTACTTTATATAATTTTATGATTATAAAATATTGATATATATTTATTATGAAAATTTTGAAATACAAAATACACATTTTCTGTACTCACCAATTATGGGTAATTTGGTGATTCTTCTCTATTGTTTCTACTTCTGTACATATACATACGTATAAATGTTTTAAACTGTTAGACCTTCCTAAATATACAATTTTGCATTTTCTTCACTTAAAATATTAAAAATACTTTCCTACATCATTGACATTATTCAAAAAGCTTTTTCAGTGACTACATGGTCTTTATCTATGGATATATCATCTTCTATTTTACCACTCCCTTAGGTTTATTCCATTATTTTCATATTTTCATATTTTAATATTCCTTACAGTGACTAGCTTTATATGTTATTTTTGTTAGCATCTCTATTTTAGTCAGATAAAGCTTGTGGTAGAAGGCAATCATGGACATAATACCTCATGCCTACCTCTATTCATGCCTTTGGTAGTACCCATCACTGATTCTGGGTCTGGATATTTGAAAACTTCAGCTAGTTAGATGTTAGCAAACCTGATTCAAGCAGAGTATAAAATTAATCCTTACACAATCCAACTTTCTCTCATGGGCCTCTGCCACTACATGAAAATGTTTCCAGGCTAGACTATGGAATAATGTGATTATCGTGTGAAAATGAACTGAGTATAACCTAGCAAAGGTCACCCAAGACGAGGGACCCCCACCCTACCACAAGGTAACTACACACACCTAAGTGAACCTAGGCAAGGTCAGCTGAGCCTGGTCCAAATCAGTAAATATATTGACTCACAAGGCATAATAATCAGTTATTGTTTTGAACAACTAACTATTTGAGGTAGTTTGCTAACCAACTAAAATCTAACTTACACACAGCTTTAGAAATGAACTGTAAAGGATACATTTAGAAGTATCAGAAAATTACCAAAGTGTAATTATTTAAAGTAACATTTAGAGTGATGCTGAAAAATAGTGAGGTGAAAATTGCTTTCATGGAAGGAAAGAAGCAGGCTCTTTTGTAAAGATAAAAAGAATATCATTGAGAAGAAAGACAATTCAGCACATTGGCTTGAGACATACAAACAGCACAAAGACATGAAATGCTCTTTTCATTGTGAGTTTCAGAAGTTTTCTCTGAGCATGACGAGACCTAGACTAAGTTTCTATAAGATACCACTGGGACAGCCTCTAAGGCATATAATGTTTTGTTAAAACCTTCTGAGGAAATAAACCTTTCACTGCTCACTGGCATGAATAATGCCCTGGTCAAACTGAAACCACACATAGACATTAGCTTGGCTTCCCTTCATTCCATTTAACTCACTGAGGCAAGAACTTGGTTGCATTTAGACATACTTGCTGCTGCTGCTGCTGCTGCTGCTATGTAGTCGCTAAGTCATGTCCATGTTCAACTCATTTGCAACTATAGCCCACCAGGCTTCTTTGTCCATGGGATTTCCCAGGCAAGAAAATTGTAGTGGGTTGCCATTTCCTACTGAAGTGGACTTCTTGGACAGCCTCTAAGGCATATAATGTTTTGTTAAAACCTTCTGAGGAAATAAACCTTTCACTGCTCACTGGCATGAATAATGCCCTGGTCAAACTGAAACCACACATAGACATTAGCTTGGCTTCCCTTCATTCCATTTAACTCACTGAGGCAAGAACTTGGTTGCATTTAGACATACTTGCTGCTGCTGCTGCTATGTAGTCGCTAAGTCATGTCCATGTTCAACTCATTTGCAACTATAGCCCACCAGGCTTCTCTGTCCATGGGATTTTCCAAGCAAGAAAATTGTAGTGGGTTGCCATTTCCTACTGAAGTGGACTTCCTGACCCACATCAAACTCGCCTCTCTTGCATCTCCTGCATCTCCTGAATTGGTAGGTGTATTCCTTAACACTGTGACACCTATTCTCAAAAGATTTTGTGATTTTTTTCTTTCTTATACTCTTCTATATATTTAAAAGATTTATTCTCTCCCATTTTATGAATTACTAAAGTTAGAAGTTTTAATATCCACATAATTAGCATATATTTTTATCAATCTTTATAAACACTTTAATTGAGATCATTCAGCCCATTTTTTTCCAGAGTGACTTCCAGAGAACCTTTAAGATATGCAACATGCACACTTACAAACAAAGAATCAGGATGGAGTGAAGATAAATATGAGAAACTCTTTAGAGTGCAACATCTTTCTTGGGAAATCACAGTACATGTTAACATATTGGAGAATACAAGAATTCCATTATTAAGGAAAACAAACTTAACCTACCATGAAACCTATAATCACTACGGAATTGGTAACCATGTGTGTGTTTGCTTAGTTGCTCAGACATGTCCAGCTCTTTGGTGATTCTGTGGATTGTAGCCCACCAGGCTCCTCTGTCCATGGGGATTCTCCAGGCAAGAATACTGGAGTGGGTTGCCATACCCTCCTCCAGGGGATCTTCCCAACCCAGGGATGAAACCCAGGGCTCCGACATTTCAGGCATATTCTTTACTGTCTGAGCCACCAGGGAAGCCCCTTTATACCTCTGGGCACCCAAAAATAAAGGCTGCACATAAGCAGTACTCTAAAAACTACAATGAAATGAAAATTTAAAAAAAAAAAAAAAAAAAATGTGAGCATCCAATAGGGGCAAAAAACAGGTGTATATAAGTGACTCTTTCTAAAGTTTCCTATGTCTGTAAAATGTGGAAACACAAATAAGATAGTCCCTTGACCCAGGTAAAAGGGCCCTGCTGGCTATTGTTCTAGAATTTCTTGTGGCTTTAAAGTTGATTTAGGAGCTGGGGAATTTAAAAGAAAGTCACATTTTATCATTTTACCACTGAATTCTTTGTGTGTGACCTTGAGCAAATTAATCCTTCTGCTTCAGCTCCTCCTCTATAAAACAAGAACACTGCAAAATTCATCGGATTGTGAGGGTTAAAGAAGTTAATAAGTAACGGGTTTAGAGCAATATTTCTTGCATTAGCAATCCATTGTTACATGCCATTATTTTCATTACTTTTACTTTCCCTGACAATTGATTTGCATACTTTGAAAATCGATTGATTTTGAAGCTTCATTGCTGTACAAATGTCTTCAATCAAGAATTTTAAATTTTGTGTTGGAATAACAAAAACAAATATGTTAAATTTAAACTTTTGCACACAGATTAAGAGGGCTCCTCAAGTGACTCAGTGGTAAAGAATCCATCTGCTAATGCAAGAGACACTGGAGACGCGAGTTTGATCCCTGGTTGCGAAGGTCCCCTAAAGTAAGAAATGGCAACCTATTCCAGGATTCTTGCTGGCAAAGCCCACTGACAGAGAACCCTGGTGGGCTACATTCCAGGGGGGTCGCAAAGAGTCAGACATGACAGAGATTGAGTATACACCCATGTACACAGATTAAGGACCTCTACAAATATAGCAACAACATTTTCATCACCACTGTATCCTGCAAATTAGCAAAAATCTCATAAATAACAAAAAATTCATTGAACAAGTTGATTAATAAAGTTAGAAAAATAAGATACATAGAGTGATTCAAACACATATTAACTATAGCAATAACTACATTATGGTGGGACATTTGTGAACATTTCCTTATAATAAAACAACATATTTTAATTACTTACAACAGTAAAATGTATTTAAAGTTCTCAATTCAACTGAGAAGTCTGTGATCCTAACCTTTACCAGCCTTTAAATTTCTGCTCTCACTTGTAGTCAAATGTTGCCACATTCAACAAACCCAATTAGATAGAACATTTCACATTAGCCCTTAAAATAGACTGCCTGAGTGTCATTATCTCATAAATCGGAAATTTGACCTAAAAGATCTCACAAAATGTCCAAACTTTTCAGTAAAAATCTCACCATTCCACACATACCCAATGAAATGCAAAGGGATTTACTTGAGAGGAAGAATTAGACATCAATTAATATAAATGTACTTCTAGGATCTAGTTATTATTTTGGAAAGGAGAAAATGAGGTTGTGGGAACTATTATGTAGGTGAATGTTAGAGGAGGTATTGTGATATCAAGCCTAGAAGTGTTCTGCTTGGTCTTTCCATTCCAGGGATGAGATAGGCAATGAAATTAGATATAAGGGGAAAGAAAGATATCAAAAATAAATACTGTTTTCCCAGTAGGATGGTTTTGTCATTGTGTATAAAGGTAGGTGAGTATGGATAAATGGATATTCTTAAATCCAATTCTATTTTGTAGAAGAAAGTANTGGTCTTTCCATTCCAGGGATGAGATAGGCAATGAAATTAGATATAAGGGGAAAGAAAGATATCAAAAATAAATACTGTTTTCCCAGTAGGATGGTTTTGTCATTGTGTATAAAGGTAGGTGAGTATGGATAAACGGATATTCTTAAATCCAATTCTATTTTGTAGAAGAAAGTACCAATTATTAATGATGAATAAAATTTAGTTCAAGTTAGAATTTATGGAATGAACAAATGATTATACAAATTCATGCCAAGTTCTGATTTTTCTTGTCAAAAATATTCTTTTACTTAGACATTGTGCTCAGTTCTTGCACTCACATTCCTTCCACCATGTGATATAATATCAAAGCAGTTGACTTACAGATAGAAAAGACATGTTTCCTACAATGAATATTGTGATAAGCCTCTTGAGGTACTGGGTACAGGGGACAGAAGACAGGCTTCGATGAGACCACCAGGAAACATGCTTGAAAATATGGCTATTAAAATATGTTCCTAGGGATATAGGGTTGGGCTTCCAACCCTATAGTGGTTCTTTAGTGGTAAAGAACCCTGTTGCCAATGCAGAAGATATAAGAGATACGGGTTCCATCTCTGGTTGGGGAAGATCCCCTGAAGGAGAGCATGGCAACCACTCCAGTATTCTTGCCTCAAGAATCCCATGGACAGAGGAGCTTACCAGGCTACAGTCCAGATGGTCGTAGAAAGTCAAACACAACTGAAGTGACTGAGCAAGCATGCACACAGGGAGATAGGGTCAATGGAATATTGGACTTTCAATGTCCTATTTGGAAAGATAAACTAATCACTAGGACTGACATTTGAGGAATGAGGATTTATGAGGTCTTGCAGGATAAAAGATATGAGTTGGCAATTAACAAAAGAAGAATCTTTCAGGAAGAAAAAGAAAAAAAGATGCATAAAGGGGACTGTGTGGATCAAAATAAGCTGCAAAAATTATGAAAGAGCTGGGAATACCAGACCACCACCACCATATACTATAGTTTGGTATATGAGATGTGATGGAAACCTTTCTCCTTCTCACCCCACAAAATCTCTAAACATTCATTCCTTGTAAATGCTTCGGCAGCTAATGTTAATTGAGAAGAGTCAAGTTCTACAATTTTATGAGAAGGAACAATCTTTCAAGACTATTTCAGTTCAGTTCTGTTGTTCAGTCTTGTCCGACTCTTTGCAACACCATGAATTGCAGCACGCCAAGTGTCCCTGTCCATCACCAACTCCCAGAGTTCACTCAAACTCACGTCCATCCAATCGGTGATGCCATCCAGCCATCTCATCCTCTGTCGTCCCCTTCTCCTCCTGCCCCCAATCCCTCCCAGCATCAGAGTCTTTTCCAATGAGTCAACTCTTCACATGAGGTAGCCAAAGTACTGGAGTTTCTACTTTAGCATCATTCCTTCCAAAGAACACCCAAGACTGATCTCCTTTACAATGGACTGGTTGGATCTCCATACAGTCCAAGGGACTGTCAAGAGTCTTCTCCAACACCACAGTTCAACAGCATCAGTTCTTCAGTGCTTAGTTTTCTTCACAGTCCAACTCTCACATCCATACATGACTAGTGGAAATACCATAGCCTTGATTAGACGGCCCTTTATTGGCAAAGTAATGTCTCTGCTTTTGAATATACTATCTAGGTTGGTCATAACTTTCCTTCCAAGGAGTAAGTGTCTTTTAATTTCATGGCTGCAATCACCATATCAATGATTTGGGAGCCCCCCAAAATAAAGACTGACACTGTTTCCACTGTTCCCCCATCTATTTCCCATGACCAGATGGGACCAGATGCCATGATCTTAGTTTTCTGAATGCTGAACTTTAAGCCAACTTTTTCACTCTCCTCTTTCACTTTCATCAAGAGGCTTTTTAGCTCCTCTTCACTTTCTGCCATAAGGGTGGTGCCATCTGCATATCTGAGGTTATTGATATTTCTCCCGGCAATCTTGATTCCAGCTTGTGCTTCTTCCAGCCCAGTGTTTCTCATGATGTACTCTGCATA
>SJYT01004397.1:219107-241378 GCA_006410635.1 Cephalophus harveyi | reverse complement strand
GCTGCTGCTGCTGCTGCTAAGTCGCTTCAGTCGTGTCCGACTCTGTGCGACCCCATAGACGGCAGCCCAACAGGCTCCCCCGTCCCTGGGATTCTCCAGGCAAGAACACTGGAGTGGGTTGCCATTTCCTTCTCCATTGTGTGAAAGCGAAAAGTGAAAGTGAAGTCGCTCACTCGCGACCGACTCCTAGCGACCCCATGGACTGCAGCCTACCAGGCTCCTCCATCCATGGGATTTTCTAGGCAAGAGTACTGGAGTGGCTTGCTATTGCCTTCTCCGTTGGTTGCTAGAGGAATCAGCAATTCTGAACACAATGTGGTTTCTGATAGTGTCGCGTGACTTCAGCCCAGCTTTAACGATCTGTTTTGGGACCTAGAGTGGGAGGGAATGTTGATAAAGAGATGGGGAAGTTCAATAAGTACTATCTAGTAACACTGCTTCATAAATTGTTTAAAATATAAGACAGGAGCTGTCCTACTTAGAATGCTCTTTAAGCACAGGAGGAACATTCTCTTTTTCCACTTGGCCAGGGAGCACAGGGCGCAGTGGCATCCTAACAGCTGCACTAATGCTGCTGCCCGTGAGGATAACGATGGCTACATCAGACAGGGACCCAGAGTCTATCAGAGCAGGGGCAGCGTGGGCAGGAGAACTTGCCCTTGAAGCCTGGCTGCAGACCAGTTCAAACCCATCTGAACCACCATTTGGAGTAACCAGGAACTCCTCTGTTCATGGTTTTTGCCTTGCAATCGCTACTGTATTATTTGAGCTGAATCTCACACCAGACACTCAGCAGATGCTCAATAACCATTTATTATATTCAGTTCAATTTATCTTTGCATCCACTGTAAAGAATTATCAACTAAATATAAATCAGCAAAGCCTCAGTTGTCCATATTTCAGACAAAATATGCGATATATAAGCTACTCTCCTTCCAAAAAACTGTCACATAACGTCTCCCTTCAAGAACATTCTATGCTATGCTAAATTTTAATTTTTTTATCCCAGAAACATCATTGACTCTCCACACTGTTCTCCTATAGAAACAGAGTTAATCCTCCAGACCTCTGCCGGAGGATGGTCACCATGCCCCATTCCCATACCAGAGTATATCCCCTGATATACTCTATGAATTTCAGTTCCGACTTTCCAGTAAGGTGTTTAGCTCACAGCAAAACCCAGCACAGAACAATGAACAGTTTTACAAGACATTCCTAGGTTTGACCTATTGAACGTAGAGCACCCTTGATTCCAGTCTGTCACAAAGTGGTGAGGAAGACGGAAGGAAGGAGCAGAAAAGCTCAGTGATGGTCTTAGAATAAGCTCTCCAGACATACTGTATTTTTTTTTCTTTGCTCACTTTAAGCTGTTACCAACGTTTCATTTAATGTTTGATTCTTGTTTTCTTCTTGCCTGCTATAGATGCTGAGACAAAGTCCCCTCTTTGCAGAAAGTATCATATATATATTTTTTCCCCTGTGCTCTGATCTGTGAGCATCTTAAATAAGGCTTCTTTTGCAGATTGCATGTTAATGTCACAGAGGGGAAACTGACATGTGAGTGCTGTCACACATCAATCATTTCCTCCTGTTCTGTTCTGTGAAGTGTTCATTGATTATTCATTGCTGTATCTTCTTCTTGAGCTCCCCTGGTGAAGAGAAAGAGCATTCTTTAAATATGGAGACTTTAAAGAGGAGCACAGTTTAAAGAGGAGCACTTTACAAAGGGAATTACAAAATCTCACTTCACAATCACTGGTGATTTCATGTACCGTTCTGAGACTGTTGAGTGTCTCCTGCCCAAATTCTGCACCGTTCTCCAATGATGCCTTTATCTGCTTCACTGATGTCAAACCTCTTCAGGGATTTCCTTCCCAAAGTTTCCACTTATCAACAATAGTTCAGGGGGAAGAAAGAAGAAATCATTCGCATCTCTTGAGAGCTGAATTATGCCAGAATAAAATTGACAGGGCAGGAGTAATTGAGGGGAAAATGCTTTTTAAGAGAAGTCTCCAATTTGGCTTTCACATTCTGGGCTCTGAAGTTCCAAGGGGGTCATTGCATGAAATGGAGAAACCAAGGAAGATATTACTGGCAAGGCTGATTTCTATTCCCTATTTCTAGAATAACTGTTGCATTGTTTGCCTCAAGTTATCAGAGCTAGAGCTTTATGCCTAAAAACTCCCCCCCCCACCCCAGCTTAAACTGTAGATCTTAATCAGCTGTTCAATTGTAGGAGAATTGCAATTCTTTCAAATTTTTTACAAATAAAGATATTGTTTATTGTCTGCATAAAGTAGCAATAGAAACAACCATGTATTAAAGACCTTCAATGGGTATCCCCTCTGTATCAGCCAGTAAAGAATCTGCCTGCAGTGCAGGAGACCTGGATTCAAACCCTGAGTTGAGGGGATCCCATGCAGAAGGGCATAGCTAGCCACTCCAGAATTCTTGCCTGGAGAATACCACGGACTGAGGAACCAGGTGGGCTGCAGTCCATGGGGTCACAAAGAGTCGGACACAACTGCTTGACTAACACTTTTATAAGGCAGATATGATAGTAGAATCATCCACACACGTTTATGTTAATCCATCTTACACGCTGAGAGTGATCATCTTGTGCAGTTTAGAGACAAGCAAACAGATGATCAGGCAGATTCGGTGCCTTGGCCAAGGCCACAGACTGTAGGTAAATTCAACCTCTTGCCCACCTGGCTCCTTCCCACTTTGGAACCTCTGGGACCTTTCCCTACCATCAGGATGTAGAGAGAGAGACAGGCACACGTCTTAATGTCAGCGAGTGAGTTACATTATTTTTTTGTAAAACAATGCACAGAATGCATGCTATTAGATTTAAGGTTTTTCTAGACCAAAAAAGGTAAGGTGCTGATGGGATCTTGGTATGAAAAACCTTGGCCATTTTGCTTGTGAGCTGGAGTGTCGCAATATAGCAGAAAACGTCTCAGAAATGTTTGGTTATTTATTGCTGGAGAATGAATCACCCCTAAGTTAGAGATCTAAACATAGAAAAACAGCATTTATTTGCCGACAATTTTGGAATTTGGCTCGGGCTGCAGTCTTCACTCCTTATAGCATCTGAAGGGACGGTTTGACTCTGGCCAACAGATCTGCTTTCAAGATGGCTCAAGCACATGGCGCTTCTCAAGTTGGTGCTGGCCGTCCCCTGGGAGCTCAGCCTGAGCCTGGAATTGCCCCCATATGGCTCTCCATGTGGCCAGTTGGACTTCCCTCAGAATGAGACCTGGGTTTTGACAGGAAGTGTACCAAGAGCTAAATTCAAAAGAATAGGACCCACTGTGCAAACACAGACCAAGCCTCAGCTTACGTTACACTAGCAGAACACTAAAGCTCTGGGCTTCCCTGGAGGCTCACATGGTCAAGAATCTGTCTGTAATGCGGGAGACTCAGGTTTGATCCCTGGGTCAGGAAGATCCCCTGGAGAAGGGAATGGCAACCCACTGCAGTATTCTTGCCTGGAGAATCCCACTGACTGAGGAGCTTGGAGAGCTACAATCCACAGAGTCGCAGAGAGCCAGACATGGCTGAGTGACTAACACACAACACACGCACAGTAAAGCTAGATTCATGGCCAAGCTCAGTCAGTATGGGAGGAAATCGCACCAGAGAGGGCATACCAGAAGATCTGGTTCACTGGGGACCACCCAAGTAGCATTATTTTTATCAGAAACATTGACTTTGATCTGAATAGAGGCTCTAACCAACTTTGTAAATTTGAGAAAGCTTTTTTTTTATCACCTCTGTTCTTTTCTTTCCCAATCTGGAAGGATGGGTTAACAAAATTTACCTCACACTTTTGATTAATTACTGTAAATTCCCCATTCACGTGGGATTAGTGTTCACCTCTTTCCGAGTCTGGTAAGTCTTAATACTAATCAAAGAAATCAGGGGTTGATGACCGTGGAACATGGAGATCCAGAAGCTGGGTAAGGGTTGCCAACCTCAAATTATTCAAATCACAGAGCCCTGTTGTGTTTTCTTATGAAGAAAAACTAAGAGGCTTCAAAGCGCTTTACAGGTGGTTGGCATGAAAGAAGACTGACTATGTGGGAACAGCACAACTGATTGCAAAGATTACAGTCTTGGGAGCAAACAAAGACTGAAAATAAATCTCACTCTTGCAAGAAAACTCACTCAGTGAATGCGTTTCCCTGGAAACCCAAATGTTGTTAGCCTCAGTTTCTATATTTTAAAAGTGAAATGTTTGAAAAGGTAAATAAGGTATTAACTATCAAGTGTCTCTCATGCACACTTATGCAACTGTGTGTACTCAATAAATGGTACTGGTCTTGCACTTGTTATCACTATTAAATGACTACCGACAAAAAAATATCAAAACCTTAAAACATGCCAAGTTGCTCATATCTTCTTTTTATTTGGACTTTGGGTCAGGCTTTCAATACATCTGTTCTAGATTCTACTTTGTAATTAGTCTCAAGTTTCATCCAGTTTATGTGATATTCTACACACTTCTCTCTCAGAACCTAACTTTTTCTCATAAAATGTGTAAGAGGATGCTTCAATGAGGTAGGGAGTAATTTTACACAGCATTCAGTGTTTTACAATTGAATGAGAACTTTTAATACTGTAATTATTACCCTGTTCAGTTCTGTTCAGTTGTTCAGTCATTTCCAACTCTTTGCAACCCCAGGGACTGCAGCCTGCCAGGCCTTCTGTCCATCACCAACTCCCGGAGTTTACCCAAACTCATCTCCGTTGAGTCGGTGATGCCATCCAACCATCTCATCCTCTGTCATCCCCTCCTCCTCCCACCTTCAATCCTTCCCAGCATCAGGGTCTTTTCAAATGAGTCAGCTCTTCTCATCCAGTGGCCAAAAGTATTGGAGTTTCAGCTTCAACATCAGTCTTTCCAATGAACACTCAGGACTGATTTCCTTTAGGATGGACTGGTTGGATCTCGAGTCCAAGGGACTCTCAAAAGTCTTCTTCAATACCACAATTCAAAAGCATCAATTCTTCAGCGCTCAGCTTTCTTTACAGTCCAACTCTCACATCCATACATGACTACTGGAAAAACCATAGCCTTGACTAGATGGACCTTTGTTGGCAAAGTAATGTCTTTGCTTTTAAATACGCTGCCTAGGTTGGTCATACCTTTTCTTCCAAGGAGCAAGTGTCTTTTAATTTCATGGCTGCAGTCACCATCTGCAGTTATTTTGTACCCCCCAAAAATAAAGTTTGTCACTGTTTCCATTGTTTCCCCAACTATTTGCCATAAAGTGATGGGACTGGATACCATGATCGTAGTTTTCTGAATGTTGAGTTTTAAGCCAACTTTTTCACTCTCCTCTTTCACTTTCATCAAGAGGGTTTTTAGTTATTCTTTGCTTTCTACTATAAGGGTAGTGTCATCTGCGTATTTGAGGTTATTGATATTTCTCCTGGCAATCTTGATTCCAGCTTGTGCTTCATCCAGCCCAGCATTATGCATGATGTACTCTGCATATAAGTTAAATAAGCAGGGTGACAATATTCAGCCTTGACATACTCCTTTCTTGATTTGGAACCAGTCTGTTGTTCCATATCCAGTTCTAACTGTTGTTTCTTGACCTGCATACAATCATTCATTGGCTCAGTGTTATTTCTCAAATTTTCTCATGAAACATCTTCATGTGTCAGAATCCTGCTAAAGAAGGATGCTTAGCAATAGAGACAATGGTTAAAAGGAGGCATAATTCTGCATTTGGATAAGAAGTAGCATGTATTTTTAAAATTTCTCAGTGAGACAGTTCCATATTTTATTTTTTTTCATAGAATCATGTACTTTATTTTTTTTATTTTTATTTTTACTTTTTTTTACTTTGCAATATTTTAATAAGTTAATACAGATTTGTGATGTGGGGATAAGGGTTGGGGCAAGGAGGTTCCTGGGATAGTAGTTTACTTATAAGTATGGACAAAAACTTTTAAGGGCCAAATAGTAAATAGTTTAGGCTTTGAGGGACCATCTGTCTCTGAAGCAACTGTGAGTAGTTTCTGCCTTTGTAGTACAAAGCAGCCATAGACAGTACACAAATGAATGAGTGTTATTTTGTTCCAATAAATCTTTACTTACAAAAATGGGTGGCCTACATTTGTCTCATGACTGCAATGTGCCAAAACTACTGCTTTACTAGCCACAGAGCTTAATATTTAACAGCAAAAATGTTCTATCTCATCTTTATTGAAATCTTCTGAGAGTTACCATGTCATTATATATGTTTATCTTTGATTCCATTGACTAATTATTTTGAGCAAAGAGAAGATCTTCTATACAGCAACAACTGTCACTCAGTCATTGACCTCAAATGAAATATAATATAACAATTCTTGGTCCCTGAGAGTAACTGGTTGGATATTTGGAATAAATCACTTTATAGAATCACAGTATATATAGGCAGAAAAGCCAGTGTTTCAAATAGTCTCAGTCTTGCATCTTCTGTTACCCAAATATTTACCTATCAAGTTGGGGGATGGGACATAGTCAGTTGCCAATAAAGTTGCTCCTAGTTCTAGATATCTAGGATTAGTTGTAAAATTTAGTACTGTCAATTCCTCCAGAAGAGTTCATTCATTCATTCAGTAAATATGTATTAGACAATTATGAAGGCTCAGCCACTGTTCTTGCCTGTGTATATAATAGTCATTGAATAAAACTGAATCAGTTTTTAGTCTCACAGACTGTATGTTCTAACAGAGGGGAGGAAAGAAGGAAAGAAGGAGGGAGGGAGGGAAGAAAAGAAAGGAAACAAAGAAGGAAGGAAGGCCATTCATAGGCAAGGGGATCAACTAATACAAAGACAGGAGCTGGACATGTTCAAAAACCAGAAAATGGTCCTAAGTAAACATGGCAAGGCTATGGTTTTTCCTGTGGTCATGTATGGATGTGAGAGTTGGATTGTGAAGAAGGCTGATCGCCAAAGAATTGATGCTTTTGAACTGTGGTGTTGGAGAAGACTCTTGAGAGTCCCTTGGACTACAAGGAGATCCAACCAGTCCATTCTGAAGGAGATCAACCCTGGGATTTCTTTGGAAGGAATGATGCTAAAGCTGAAACTCCAGTACTTTGCCCATCTCATGCGAAGAGTTGACTCATTGGAAAAGACTCTGATGCTGGGAGTGATTGGGGGCAGGAGGAGAAGGGGACGACCGAGGATGAGATGGCTGGATGGCATCACTGACTAGATGGATGTGAGTCTGAGTGAACTCCGAGAGATGGTGATGAACGGAGAGGCCTGGCGTGCTGCGATCATTGGGTCGCAAAGAGTCGGACACGACTGAGCGACTGAACTGAACTGAACTGAAACGTGGCATAAGATGAGAGTGGTGGCAGAGGAGGCTGAATGTGTGGATGCGAAATGCTTAACACAGGGTTTAGTAACTCATGGTAGAGTCTATTTTAAATCCAACAGAAATCAATCGGGGAGTGTGAAGCAGAGAAATCACTGGGGGAAAGGAAGGACAAATTATTGAGATAGGAAAAAAGCCCAACATTTTCAAAATATTTTACATTTCTTTAGTATGCTTGCTACAGTACAGAAGTTATTCCAAGAGGAAAAATAGCTGTAAGAAATAATTAAGCGGTGTTGTCACAATGGGCAGGCATTTAGGAATGGGATGTCAGAGAAAGGAAAGGTNAGGTGGCCAAAGTACTGGAGTTTCAGCTTTAGCATCATTCCTTCCAAAGAAATCCCAGGGTTGATCTCCTTCAGAATGGACTGGTTGGATCTCCTTGCAGTCCAAGGGACTCTCAAGAGTCTTCTCCAACACCACAGTTCAAAAGCATCAATTCTTCGGTGCTCAGCCTTCTTCACAGTCCAACTCTCACACCCATACATGACCACAGGAAAAACCACAGCTTTAACTAGATGGACCTTAGTCAGAAAAGTAATGTCTCTGCTTTTGAATATACTATTTACTTTGCCAATAAAAGTCTGTCTAGTCAAGGCTATGGTTTTTCCAGTGGTCATGTATGAATGTGAGTGTTAGACTATAAAGAAAGCTGAGTGCTGAAGAATTGATGCTTTTGAACTGTGGTGTTGGAGAAGACTCTTGAGAGTCCCTTGGACTTCAAGGACTGTCTCTTATACACATCTAGATGTGTATAAGAGACAGGCATTATCCTGATAACAAAGACATTACAAGACAACTATGTACCAACATCCTTTATTAATATGAAGGATTCAAAAACCCTTGATGCAAAAATCCTCAACATTTGCAAACCAAACTCAGCAGTACATAAGAAGGACGATACACACTATGACCAAACTGGATTTATTCTTGAAATGCAAGGAGTTAAACAAATAAAAATTCCCTGGGATTTCTTTGGAAGGAATGATGCTAAAGCTGAAACTCCAGTACTTTGGCCACCTCATGCGAAGAGTTGACTCATTGGAAAAGACTCTGATGCTGGGAGGGATTGGGGGCAGGAGAAGAAGGGGACGACCGAGGATGAGATGGCTGGATGGCATCACTGACTCAATGGATGTGAGTCTGAGTGAACTCCGAGAGATGGTGATGAACAGCGAGGCCTGGTGCGCTGCGATTCATGGGGTCGCAAAGAGTCGGACACGACTGAGCGACTGAACTAAACTGAACTGAACTGGCATAAATATTCTAGTTGGAAAAAGAAAACAAAAATTATTTTGAGAGTAAATCATGTTTTAATTTTCAACCAGGATGTACCAACTGAAAAACACTGAATATTTTAAAGAATTATCAGGCTGGCTATTGACATTTGAGGGAGACAAAAAAATTCAGCTGGAGATAATACCTATATAGTGTATGACCTATTTAAGTATCCATAACAGCAAGAGACAAGCTCAAAATGTGTATAAGAGACAGACTCACGTCCATCAAGTCGGTGATGCCATCCAGCCATCTCATCCTCTGTCATCCCCTTCTCCTCCCGCACCCAATCTCTCCCAGCATCAGAGTCTTTTCCAATGAGTCAACTCTTCTCATGAGGTGGCCAAAGTACTGGAGTTTCTGCTTTAGCATCATTCCTTCCAAAGAACACTCGGGACTGATCTCCTTTAAAATGGACTTAGTCAGGGAAGCCAGGCTAACAGTGGGAGCAAAAATCACTCTTTCTTTAAACCCAGTGAGAGAAAAGAATCCTAATGGAAAAAGGATATTGCTTATGAAATGAATGTGGCCATAGCCACAAAACACTCGAAAGAAGAAAATCACAGGTTAACAAGTAAGGGTCACACATTTCCAGATTTCAGATATTAGCTGTGACTACAGACATATTCCAATTACTGAAAAAAGGTATTACATCGCACAGAATTTTTTATAAACAGACCCCAGGAAATATTTTCCAAAGTCATTGCCATGTTATCTGTTGAAAGGAGGCTACAGCCTAGATATGATAAAAAGGTCATTCTGTCTTTTGTGTGAGGCCAAGGCTTGAGGGTAAGACAAGAAGGGGTCAGATTTAAGGACAGCAAAAATTTCAAATTGGGGTCACAATGACTAAAAGCCAGAGACATGCCTTAGGCAACAAAGAACTATAAGCTAGACCACTGAAAATCTCGGTCATTTTCAAGATGAAAATGGTGGGAGGCTAGAGAGAGAGAAGAAAGATTACCTAACTTGTAAAATGTAGTCAAATACTCTAAAAAATTCAACATACATCGCCAAGACTGACTAGAAAAAGTTGCAAATAAACGAACACGAACACAACAGTCTGGGGAATTTTCATTTGTTTTTTGGTATACCAAATAGTGTGCACTTCATCAGCTGGCTAACCTGATTTATGTCTGCAGCTTCCAGTCAGGAAGAGAATGAAGCTAATTGCTCCCTGTTGGTAGTAAAACTTGGAGTCCGTTCAAAATCTTCACTCTTTGTACAGCCTTCCTTAAAATTTCCAGAGCACCTTATCTTAATCTACTTTTGGCACTTAATACTGTGGGCTTTTTAGCATAGTACAAAAAGAGACAAAGCAGCTCTGCCTAACAAGATGCAACTACATCCCTCAGCTGCTAAGTCGCTTCAGTCGTGTCCGACTCTGTGCGACCCCATAGACGGCAGCCCACCAGGCTCTCCTGTCACTGGGATTCTCCAGGCAAGAACACTGGAGTGGGTTGCCATTTCCTTCTCCAATGCATGAAAGTGAGAAGTGAAAGTGAAGTCGTTCAGTCGTGTCCGACTCTCAGCGACCCCATGGACTGCAGCCTACCAGGCTCCTCCATCCATGGGATTTTCCAGGCAAGAGTACTGGAGTCGGGTGCCATTGCCTTCTCCGACATCCCTCAGAGATCAGCAAAATGTGGATTGTGGGCCCTATCTGGCCAACTACCTGTTTTTATACAGTCTATGAGCTAAGAATAGTTTTTGCACTATTAAATGACTAGAAAAAATATATCAAAGGAAGAATCGTATTTGTGACATAAAAATTATATAAAATTCAAACTTTATATCCATAAATAAAATTGCATTAGGAGATTAGCCACACATATTTGTTTCAGTACTTTCTGTGGCTGTTTTCATGCTACAATGATAGCTACAATGGTAGAGTTAAATAGGTGCAACAGAAATTCTATGGCATATAAAGCCAAAAATATATGCTAAGTAAATGTGTGTATTTTGAATGTCCTGAATTTATTGGGCTGCATTTACTTCATAAGCAGTGTCCTTTTCTATTGGGATTCCTCTTTGCTACTGTGATTTATCTTTGTTAAAAGATGATTTCCTGGAAATAAGACTTTTTTTTTTCTGTCACAGATTTTTTTCCACATAGTAGGAATTTAATAAATGTTTATTAAATTAATAACTATCCCAAACAATTTGACATTGTATATAGCACATTCCTATTATATGCATAATTCTGAATAAAGTACAGCTTTGGATAGAATGGGGCTTGCCTGGGGGCACAGTACTAAAGAATCCATCTGCCAATGAAGGAAATGCAAGAGACACAGGTTCCCTTGGTTGGGAAGATCCCCTGGAGGAGGAAACAGCAACCTGCTCCAGTATTCTTGCCTAGAAAATTCCATGGACAGAGGAGCCTGGTGGGCTATGGTCTAGGTTATTGCAGAGTCAGACATGACTGAGCAGTTAGCACTTGAATAGAGTGGGCTGATATGAAAGAAACTAATGACCTTATTAGAACCTTGGGATTCTTAATTTTATTAGGGGCCAAATACAGATTTAAGAGTGTCTTCTGCAGAATGATACAGAACTGTATATTACTTAAGTAGCAAATACTTATTAGAGGCATGCATTCCAATATAACAATTGTAGGCATCAATCATTATCATAATAGCTTAACTTTCTCAAGTGCTCATTATGTGCTTGGTTAAATCCTAGATATGTGTTACCTAAATCTTCAACAAACTTCTATGTATATACTATTACCATTTTCATTTTAAAGGTGATAAAGCCATAACATTTAGAGCTCCGATGGATATAGCTGGAAATTAAAGTCAAGAAACACAGTCTTTTTTTTTAAATATTTCAGAAAAAGTGTAACTTGTTGCATAGTTTTGGCCAATTGGCACACATACTTAGTCGCTCAGTCATGTCCAACTTTTTACGATTCCATGGACTGTAACCTGCCAGACCCCTCTGTCCATGGAATTCTCCAGGCAAGAATACAGGAGTGGGTTGCCATTTCCTCCTTCTGGAGATCTTCTCAACCCAGGGATCAAAGCCATGTCTCGTCTGTCAGTCTTGATCAATTTGGAATCTAAAAATGTGCCAAGGGAATTAAAGAGTAGATTAAATATAAAATTGAGAGATCAGGAAGATTCCCTGCAGAAGAATGTGAATAACATTTATAAGTGAAAAAAAGAGAGAAGTCATTTCCAGTGGGAGGAGTTAATTGCAAGAACAAAGACTTGTAAGGGGTGTGATTGGACGCTGCTAACAATTCCTATCATAATAGGATCCTACTTTAATTAACTGAGGAATCAAAGGAGTAAATTTGCATATATAATTTAAGGACAGGATACTGCTCTCTTGAGTTACCAAAGTTTCATTTGTTAAATTTCTGTTTGTTTCAAAAAAAATATTTTTTTCAAAGGGAGGAGTAGCCTATATTTTTTTTCCTCCAGAAATAATGCAGTCTACGAAAATACCAAAAGAGAAATCACTTTCCTCTATATATTTAGAATGAAGAATATAAAACTAGATAATATATGGCATATTGACATCATTAAAATCAGCAGCAGGAGTTACAAGATTAATTTATGCAATCATGGCGCTGCTCAAGGTGTTTCAGAGTGAGAGCATATTTAAAACATCTATTCCTCAACTGAGAATGAAGCCAGTGTGCTCAACCTAACTCAGCCTCTCTTCATATGAAAAATAAAACCCACAGAGCTACTTTCAACTTCAAGTCTTTATCTCATTACAATTTACACTTCAAGGGACAAGGTGAAGAGAAAGGCAGTTATGATAATTACATCTTCTCACCCATGGTGTATTACTTTCTTTATATTTCAGTGGGCAATCTAATTCCATGATCCAAAAAAAAATATATATATATATATATATATTCCTTGGTAAGTGAAAAACAAGATGATTTTCACAATTATGTGATGCCGTGGAAAACAGAGGCAACAAAAGCGACAACTTATTGGTATGATGTCAAGTACTCAGAAGCACTGAAATCATTTTGTGACAAAAAGACATAATCCCTCTTCTTTATATTTCAGTGGGCAATCTAATTCCATGATCCAAAAAAAAAAAAAAATATATATATATATATATATTCCTTGGTAAGTGAAAAACAAGATGATTTTCACAATTATGTGATGCCGTAGAACAAAAGCGACAACTTATTGGTATGATGTCAAGTACTCAGAAGCACTGAAATCATTTTGTGACAAAAAGACATAATCCCATAAACTACAGAAAGAATCATTTCTACCCACTGCATGTAATTGTAATTAATGGGTTATACCTGTACATTGAGTCTGGTTACTGCATAGTTATGTTTATCTCTCTCTCTCTATCTCTCTCTCTATCTCTCTCTCTCTCTCCAGATAGATCATGGTATCTTTTAAAGTAGGAAACAGAATACAAGGTGCTTCCTATAAATTATTTTATTTAATCCTCATACCATTATAAGAGCTTTAGGATCAGTAACTCATTTTTCTAAGACAAGAAAACTAAAGCTCAGAGAGATTAAAAGATTTGCCCATTCTGATATCACCAAGATGGTGATGTAGCTTGTTTCTTACTTTGCAGCCTCTCACAAGAAAAATAACCTCTGTTAAAGAACAGGATATCACTGAGAGACTCCCAGACCATAGGGGTGAGGCTGAAGCACCCCCACCACCATACCACAGGACAGAAACAGACCGCATTAGAAGGGGAGGAGAAGTAGCCACACGTTGACCACACTGTCGCTCCCCCCAGCCCAGTGCAGCAACACATGGAGAGATCTCTCCTGAGCATCCAGTTCCCCCAGTGGGAAAAGAAAACAGGGAGGGAAGACAAGCAGCACCCCTCGGAACTGTGGGCTGCTTGCTGGGGGCCTCTACTCTGGTCTTGCACCATGAGGTTACAGGGAAGTCTGTGGGGCTCAACCCCTGGGATCTGTGATGATGAAGAGGGGAGGGGCTTGCAACAACCCTCGCAGGGATCTTGGCAGATCTTGGCAGACTGAGTTTATACCTGCAGATCCCAAGTCGTTTTCCCAACAAACAGCTCTGTTCACCTGCAGAAGAAACTTGGGGGTGCACTCTGACCGGAGGACTCCAAGGGGTACAGATCTGCCTGATTTGGATCCTCAAAGGAGGAGCTTTGCTGGCTTTCGAGCCCAGGTTGCCTATTCCTGTGCAGGGAGCTAAATCACAGCCCCACCTGCGGTGGAGAGTGTCTTCTGGCCCCCTCTAACCAGAAGGGCTGAAGATAGTGTCTGCAATCTGTGCCATCTGGCAGCACTTGAGCCAGGAGGTGGGTGGGTAGAGCTGATAGTTTGCTGAGCAAAGCCAGTGGCCGTGTTCAGTCCAGAGACTTGGAGTGTGGGTTGGCTTGAGTGAGAGTTAAGATGACAAACAAAAATCTTTACTGGCTTTAGAGCTGCTTCTCCCACTGCCCCAGAGCTGAAAACCTAAAGCCTAGTCTCACTCATAACTGAATACAGGTTCAGCCTGTTCTACCAGAGGACCTCACCAGAGCATGGCGGGAGGCAGCACAGCCTATTCAGTGGCCCCCTGTACAGCAGCATTCACACAGAGAACAAAGCCGATGGCTTCCCCCACCTGCAGAGCAAAACCTGTGGCCTCGTCTGACCAGGGAATTCAGTGCACACTGTGGCCTGATCCAGGTCCCCAAACAAAGAGCTGTATAGGTCCCAGGTTCCATCCTGCTGCCCCATCAGAGCACATAAGTTAATTCATGGCCCTTTCATTACTGAATCCAGGGTCCAGTCCCAACCATGTCGTAAGCTTCATCAGGAAAAACAGGCAGCTACAGAGGCCACCCGATAGTCTCACTGGGACAGAGAAGCAAGCCAGTAGTTCTATCCAACTGTTCTCAGCCCGTGGTACATCCCTCAATCTCCATCCTCAATGCATGTAAATGAAACCATTATGCTGTATTGCTTCAACTTATATAGTGATATATGTCAATTATTTCTCAATAAAACTGGGGAAAATATTTTCCATTGTGATACAGATAATAAAAGGCTGAGCCACAGTTGATACCCAAATCTGTCTCCAAAGACTTCAAGAACTTAGTTTGTTGATATATCATCCCACCCACAGAAATCCACTCAAGCCCATCATACTGTTTCACACATAGAGCTTTTTCTCAGTTAAATACTTGAAATGAATAATCAAGTTGTGACTGTTTTCCATCACTCATACTTTAATATGAATAAATACTCAAAACTCCATTTCTACATAGACTAAGATCTTGGGGAAATCAAGAAGAGAGGAGGATAATTCTATAAACAAGCTTCAATTACAATGCAATTTTCTTCCAAAGGTCACAGCAATATGTCAGTATTTTGAAAGTATTACACAGATATGTATTATTATTAAAATCTTACCTATGCTAGACTCTGGTGGGTTTGTGATTTTCAAAGATAAAGATAATTTAAAATTTTAGTTTAAGACGACATTCTATTCACTTTAAGTCATATAGTCAAATTTGAGTGTCTACATAGGAAAATATGAGCTTCCTCAGTGGCTCAGCTATAAGGAATCTTCCTACAATGCAGAAGCTACAGGAGACCTGGGTTCAGTTCCTGGGTGGAAAAGATCCCCTGGAAGAGAGCATGGCAACCCACTCCAGTATTCTTGCCTGGAGAATCCCATGGACAGAGGATCCTGGTGAGGTACATTCTATAGGGTAGTAAAGAATTGGACCTGACTGCAGTGACTCAGCTAGTAAGCATAAGGAAATATACCTGTGTTTAAGGTTATCTGATGGTATAGCAACATTCTGACAATGGGACGTTAAAGCTATTATTTTAATCTTGTTCCCTAGATACTGATTTTAGTTCATTTTATTAACATATTTTCCTTTGTTTACTAAGATACTTGTCTTTTCCTACAGAGGATAAAACACTAGAAGATATATATAAGCAATATTATTCCTTGTCATGACTTCACATCCAGGAATACACATTTCAGTAATAGCAATTGCTATTTATGATGCACCTCTTATGTCATTTACCTAGCCTTTGCAAACTGATACAAGCCAATTTGATCATTCCCAATTTCCCTGAAGTTTTAGTAAATATACAATGCTAGAGACAAGTGAATGAATATGTTTCTCCCACACAAGCTTAACCAATAGGTGTTATATTCTGATAAGAGCTAGTTTCAGATCAAGTTCTACCACATCAAACATAAATTGGCAAGCAGGCATAAAAAGTGGTCATGTGATATTTTTGGTCAAATTAGTAAAGTCCTTGCACTTTGACCTGTTAGTCAGTCTGATTCTTCAAATGAGAGTTTATTTTGAGGTTGTTGAATATCCCCAAATATTGCTAGACAATCTATAAATCAGGTTGATTAGAACACACTTGGTAAGCAAAAACACCACCTTGATGGATCTTAGAAGGGTCTCTAAAGGAAGAAGTCAGAAGTGACAGGTTATAGGGTTTTATCATCTGGGTTCAAGTTTTCTGAAGCAGATTTTTAATGGTATAAAATTGACTGGTTTTGAGCAAAGTAGTTGTTGACCTTGTAACTGAGGACTGGTAGACAACAGAGAAGGGAAGCTCTTCAAGCAAGTCATGACAAGTAAATTGTGGTTTGATAAGCAAGATATTTGCCTAGGTGTACAGATTGTTGGAGGCTTTCCCAGGTGGTGCTAGTGGTAAAGAACCTGTCTGTCAATGTCAGTGCAGTAGATGTAAGTTTCGATCCCTGGGTCAGGAAGATCTCCTGAAGAAGGAAATGGCAACCCATTCCAGTATTCTTGTCTGGAAAATCCTATGGACAGAGAAGCCTGGCAGGCTACAGTCCATGGGGTTGCAAAGAGTCAGAGAGGAGTTTGTGACTAGACCAACAATGATTAAGTATTTAAATTCTTTGAAAGGCTGAGTAAATTCCTAATGTCAGTTACTCATTTGAACGATTACCCTGCGAGTATAATTAAAGTTCATTCACACATACATCTATTGATATCAATGAGTATTTAATTATAGTAAATATGACACTTGCAAGTATACAGAAGTAGAAGTACAGGAAGGAGTATAACATAAAAAAAAAATTGCAAATACAGATCCTGCTGATAACGAGTAAACAGAATCATCCTTAGCTATTTTACTATGTTATTTTTGCAGGAGAACATAACAAAGACATACCCAACCGAATGCAGAGTTCCAGAGAGTAGCACAGATAGATAAAAAGGCTATCTTAAATGAACAGTGCAAAGAAATAGAGGAAAACAATAGAATGGAGAAGACTAGAGATCTCTTCAGGAGAATTGGAGATATCAACGGAGCATTTCATGTGAAGATGGGCATGATAAAGGACAGAAATGATAAGGACGTAACAGAAGAAGAGACTAGGAAGAAGTGGCAAGAGTTCACAGAAGAGCTATACAAAAAAGGTCCTAATGACCCAGATAATCACAATAGTGTGATCACTCACCTATAGCTGGACATCCTGGAGTGTGAAGTCAAGTGGGGCTTAGAAAGCATTACTATGAACAAAGCTAATACAGGTGATCAAAATCCAACTGAACTATTTCAAATCCTAACTATTTTAGTTTTCAACATTTTTATTATTAATATTTTCAAAATATAAGAGTTAAAGGAAGTTTTACTATTCCATACTCACAGCCTGCTGCTGCTGCTGCTGCTAAGTCACTTCATTCATGTCCGACTCTGTGCAACCCCATAGACGGCAGCCCACCAGGCTCCCCCGTCCCTGGGATTCTCCAGGCAAGAACACTGGAGGGGGTTGCCATTTCCTTCTCTAATGCATGAAAGTGAAAAGTGAAAGTGAAAAGTGAAAGTGAAGTCGCTCAGTCATGCCCGACTCTTCGCGACCCCACGGACTGCAGCCTACCACGCTCCTCCGTCCATGGGATTTTCCAGGCAAGAGCACAGCCTATTTTCAACAATTATCAATACTTTGCCATATTTGCTGTATTTATCTATTTTCTACCATCTACCTAAATTTTACTGAACACTTTCAGAGTGTTTCAGATATCATAACATTTAAGCTTTAAATAGTTAACCATGTGAAGACCAAGGACATTCTCTAGCAAAACCTTCAGAAAATAAAACTCAGTACCCAAGTTATTATCAAATTTTTACATAAATATTCAAATCATATTCTATGTTAATTAAAATATAGAATTTAAACAAATTCCAACTTAATTGTTATACAGCATTCCAAATCAGTATATACCTACACGCTAGTAACTGTCTCTTATACACATCTAGATGTGTATAAGAGACAGATTATAATAACTTCTATGTGTGAGTTTTAAAGGAAGAATTTTTTATAATATTTAATGTTAAAGAAATGTATTTGAAAAGTTAAATCAATGTACTTTTGCATGGTAATAAGATTATACTTTTCATTATAATTTTCATGACATTTCACAGAAAATCGAATTCTGCAAAGTGTCAGTGTGAACATCATTAGAATGTATTCTAGACTCCTATTTCAGAATATTTTGTATGGCTCTATGCTGCAGTTAATCAATACATTTTTTTTTTCTTATTTGAGGTAATTAAAGGATAACATCTCATTTTACTTTATGTAGTATTGCTTAACTTATATTAATATTTTTGTTAACAACCAAATGCCTTAGTTGAAAAAAGCTTATTCTCAAGTCATCCTCTTCTCTTAGCAATGTCACGCCAGGTCTCACAATCCCTAGGGAGACTGCCAGGCTACTGCCTTAAGATCTCCAAATTGGTTTTTTTTAATGGGTCTTCTATGTTGAAGCAAAAGATAAGAGATATTCACTCTTGAGTATATTTCTTCCTGAGTTTTATCTTCACAAGAGTCTTATTACAGTAAATGAAGGGGAAAAAATCATCCTATCAATATGTACTTGTTAATTTTAAAGACAAATAACTTTAACCTCATGCTTCCTTTATAGGCACTCTGCACATTCCTAAAAAAATTTGAATGTAAACCCAGCCACTGATCCCAATTAGCTCTCTTGCCGTCAAAAATATATGATTATTTTCAAAGTATGTATTTAAATAATCTGTGGATTGACTTGAGTTTCTGACTTTTATTTATACAATATGTTAAGCAGAAAAACAGTGTTGAAGTAAAAATGAAAGGAACATTATCAATTATGATGATTTAATAGCAGAATATTATCAAACTGAGATTGGCATTATTCAATTCTGTATATCCAGATATGAAGAAGCCATTCTAAGTTGGGACTACCATGCAAATATGAATCATGATGCTATGGTCTTCTGAAGGTTGTTGAAAAGTGAAAACAACATCTGAAAATATCCATTAAAAGGAAATATGGCCTGGGTGAGCTGAGCCAAAGGAACAGGTAGCATAGCTCTTCAGCCAACAATTGCTTGAGTGATCACACAACAACAAAGAATAATTTGCCACCAGGCATGCATCATCACTCCCTCTATTTCACACCCTGGCCCAAGGCACCTTCTCAAAGATTTCCTTGAAAGCTCTTGTTTCTTATGAAAGAAATCATTGTAGTTGCATGCAGCTACTCGGGGTCCCAAAGAGTCGGACACGACTGAGCAACTTCACTTTCACTTTTCACTTTCATGCACTGGAGAAGGAAATGACAACCTACTCCAGTGTTCTTACCTGGAGAATCCCAGGGGGAGCCTGGTGGGCTGCCATCTATGGGGTCGCACAGGGTCTGACACAACTGAAGTGACTTAGCAGCAGCAGCAGCAGCAGCAGCTGCTTCATGCTTTAAAGTATGTTTTGAAATTACACACACCTGAGAACAGCGGGAAGCTGAAAAAATACCTAGTCTCATGCTTTGTTTCTTTAATCTGCTACAATAAAAATACACAAGACTTCTTGTTTTAAATATATGTTTCCAATAAACCATTCTGATTTTATTAACTGTGATATTTTAAAATATTAATTGATCAAAAGTACTTTAATTTAGAATGTGAAGCTATAAAAGGGATTATCTGCAGTGTAGAGCATGACACTGGAGTCCAAAATATTTGTGTTCAAATCTGTGTCTACCATGTTGCTGTATAATTTTGAACAATTTATGTAAATTTCAGTTTCTTCAATGGAACACTGAAGTCATTAGAATCTATCTCATGAGTTATTGAGAGGATTCACTTAAAAATTTTGTAAAAGTATTAGGAAATGATCTGGCATCTGTCATTATTTTAATCTTATTATTATATTTTAGTTTTATCAGTGTAATGAGAAACAGTTACCAGTATTATTTCTATGAATGTCTAATAGACTTCACTCTTTATTGAACTGTAGTGCAAGAACCGATCTAAGCTTCTGCACATAACATTTTTTCAAGCTATCGTTGCCTCCTAAATTTCTAGATTTAGAATATATTTGATTTCAGGAAAATGATATTACATTTTGTGGAAGTCTCCTTTCTGATTTTTCAATTTCATTTCTCTTTTTTGTACACATGGCTGTATTGTATTTTTCAGTATCCTTAGCAGGCAGGTTTGACAATGTAGCTGACTTAAAGTTTATGGAGCACAAACAACAGATATCACATTTAGGCCAGGCCCCTAAAGCCCTCTCACCATAATCCTCTAGGTTTTTCTCACTCTATTTCCTTCATTCAGAAAAGCAAGGCAACACTAGAATCCATATTTTCAATATAGAAAGAGCCTAAGGTGGAAGAGTTTAGGGTCTCTACATCACGTCTTAAAAGAGGACTGTCTACCTATCAGATCCACTTGTTTGGACTTACACGATTGAAAAATAAACTTCAGCTTACATTTAGCCTCTGATAATGTGGAATGTAACTATTTCAGCAGCTTTTATTACCCTAACTAAAATATTGTTCATGATGGGAAAATCTTACATACATGTTCACAATTTCAAAGTCAGAACAAATACTCAAATTATCTCTAGTCTTACAAAGCTTGTTATATAAGGTATTTAAAAACTAATTGCTATCAGTACAAGGACTGAAATTTCTTGTCTCTTTTTCTAGACATTAAAACTTTATTTCTCTGTGGGGCTTATCTAGCTCATAACTGGATCTTTTCCACTGTCATTTCTTAAGGATAATCAGAAGCTGATCTGTAAGTGACATCTGAAGCAGAATTCATATTCTGTGAAACATGAATCTTTCATTAAGTTTGATCTGTGTGGACAAAATGGACTCAAGAAAAGTAGACGGGGCTTAGAATTAGTCAGACCTACGTTTAAATCCAAGGTCTAATATATTATTTTTCTCTTTAAGCTATTAGGCAAGTTAACTTAAATTCAGGTAACCAGTCAATAAAATGTAATAGTAATACATTTAGCAACATTAAGGAATAATTATAAAATTTAATGTATACATATATAATATATAGTTATAAGCTATAGTTACATACTTCTATGCTCATGAAATACAGTATAGAAAGAGGAAAGGAATTAATTTACTGAGCATGTTCCATGTGTCAGGCACTATAAGTATCTTTTACGATACTTATAGGGTATTAATATATCTAATTCCCTGGAATAGGAAATAGCACCCACTCCAGAATTCTGGCCTGGTGGGCTACAGTACATAGGGTCGTGAAGAATTGGATATGATTGAGCACATTGCCTCCTCTTTAATTTATTTAATAACCCCTATGACCGCATACTTGGGCGTGGGGTATCTCTTCACGGCTGCTCCAGCAAAGCACAGCCGTTGCTCCTTATCTTGGACAAGGGGTATCTTCTTACCGCCACCCTTCCTGACCTTCAACATGGGATGGCTCCTCTAGGCCCTCCTGGGTCCGCGAGCCACTGCTCCTTGAGTTGCTCGTCCTGGCCGCCGCCCCTGGCCTCCAGCACAGGGTGGCTCCTCAGGGCCACTGCCCCTGACCTGGGGCATGCAGTGGCTTCCCTGGCCACCCCTGACCTCGGATGTGGGGTAGATCCTCTTGGCCGCTGCCCCAACAAAAACAAGACCAGGAGCTGACTGTGGCCCAGATCATGAACTCCTTATTACCAAATTCAGACTCAAATTGAAGAAAGTAGGGAAAACCAATAGACCATTCAGGTATGACCTAAATCAAATCCCTTATGATTATACGGGGGCTTCCCTGGTGGCTCAGAGGTTAAAGTATCTGCCTCCAATGCAGGAGACCTGGGTTTGATCCCTGGGTCGGGAAGATCCCCTAGAGAAGGAAATGGCAACCCACTCCAGTATTCTTGGCTGGAGAATCCCCTGGACAGAGGAGCCTGGTAGCCTACAGTCCATGGGATCGCAAAGAGTTGGACATGACTGAACGACTTCACCTTCACCTTCACCTATGATTATACAGTGAAAGTGAGGAATAGATTTAAGGGCCTAGATCTGATAGATAGAGTGCCTGATGAACTATGGAAGGAAGCTCATGGCATTGTACAGGAGACAAGACCATCCCCATGGAAAAGAAATGGAAAAAAGCAAAATGGCTGTATGGGGAGGCCTTACAAATAGCTGTGAAAAGAAGAGAAGTGAAAAGCAAAGGAGAAAAGGAAAGATATAAGCATCTGAATGCAGAGTTCCAGAGAATAGCAAGAAGAGATAAGAAAGCCTTCTTCAGTGATCAATGCAAAGAAATAGAGGAAAATAACAGAATGGGAAAGACTAGAGATCTCTTCAAGAAAATTAGAGATACCAAGGGA
>SJYT01004397.1:174310-217993 GCA_006410635.1 Cephalophus harveyi | reverse complement strand
CAATAACCTCAGATATGCAGATGACACCACCCTTATGGCAGAAAGTGAAGAGGAACTAAAAAGCCTCTTGATGAAAGTGAAAGAGGAGAGTGAAAAAGTTGGCTTAAAGCTCAACATTCAGAAAATGAAGATCATGGCATCCGGTCCCATCACTTCATGGGAAATAGATGGGGAAACAGTGGAAACAATGTCAGACTTTATCTTTTTGGGTTCCAAAATCACTGCAGATGGTAACTGCAGCCATGAAATTAAAAGACGCTTACTCCTTGGAAGAAAAGTTTTGACCAACCTAGATAGTATATTCAAAAGCAAAGACATTACTTTGCCGACTATGGACCGTCTAGTCAAGGCTCAGACTCAAATATGGATGAGAGAGTTGGACTGTGAAGAAGGCTGAGCGCCGAAGAATTGATGCTTTTGAACTGTGGTGTTGGAGAAGACTCTTGAGAGTCCCTTGGACTGCAAGGAGATCCAACCTGTCGATTCTGAAGGAGATCAGCCCTGGGTATTCTTTGGAAGGAATGATGTTAAAGCTGAAGCTCCAGTACTTTGGCCACCTCATGCGAAGAGTTGACTCATTGGAAAAGACTCTGATGCTGGGAGGGATTGGGGGCAGGAGGAGAAGGGGATGACAGAGGATGAGATGGCTGGATCGCATCACTGACTCGATGACATGAGTCTGAGTGAACTCTGGGAGTTGGTGATGGATAGGGAGGTCTGGCATGCTAAGATTCATGGGGTCGCAAAGAGTCGGACACGACTGAGCGACTGAACTGAACTGAACAGATGACCCTATACTAGTTTATCAGTTGAGTTCCTGCTGGAAAGCATATCTCCTTCACATATGACAGGTAAAATGGGGGCTAATATAATGACTAAAATTGTTTAATGATGGAAAGCCTTAATGATGAAGGTCAGGAAGGTTATGGCTAGGAAACAGGACAGTCGTTAACCTCTTCAGCATGAAGCACAAGTACAGATGGAAAAATCCATGCCGCAGTATGAGGATCACAAGTGAAAGTTCAAAGAAGGATCTGCAAAGTTGTCTTACTGTTGTAAGCAGTTCACTGAATAAAGTTGTGGTGTCTGACTTACACCTACTTCTTAATCTTATATGAGTTCTTGGCAAACTCTAACTTGGAACTGCACCCCAAAGAGAATTCTGAGGGAGGCAATTCCCAGCTTTAGTTAGAATGGAAAAGTGTTGATGCTGAGCAAGCAACAGACAATCCAGCATGCTTAGATAGTGTTGTCCCCATAATTTAGGAAAAGAAGTAAACATAGTAACAAAAACAACAATATATCTGGCATTAACTGTGTTCCAACAACACTTCATAAAGTGTTTACATCTACATGCACTTAACAGTCGCAAACTGTTTCTCTTTTACATATTAGGATATAAGAGTGAGCAAGTTAAAGTAACTTGAATAAGAATTAAAACTGTTAAGTAGTAGAGTCAAGATTCAAACCCTGTTATTTCTGATGTTAGAGGTTGAGGCTTTTAAAAATGAAACCAGAAATAAAATTTTGATATGTTTAATTGCAAAGCCTATGCCATTGACATCTTTATCACTTTTGTGGTACAAAACTTGGAGTTATTTCCCTCAAGTTAATTGCTTAAGATAAAGACAGATAATACAGCAATATATTAATACACTGTAATAGAGCTGTAAAATTATATAAATATGTTTAAAATTGTTGGAATATATGAGAGTCAGCTAAATTTCAATAAAAAATAACTACAATAAGATACATAACTAGAAATTAGGGACTTCCTATCAGTCAAGTGGTTAAGACTCTGTGCTTCCACTGCAGAAGCACAATGGCATAGTCAGGGAACGAAGAGCCCACATGCTGTTTGGAACAGACAAAAAAACAGTAAAAAAATAAAGTTGGATATTTATCCTCTACTAAAACACAAAATCCTTATGGCAGAAAGTGAAGAGGAACTAAAAAGCCTCTTGATGAAAGTGAAAATGGAGAGTGAAAAAGTTGGCTTAAAGCTCAACATTCAGAAAACAAAGATCATGGCATCTGGTCCCATCACTTCATGGGAAATAGATGGGGAAACAGTGGAAACATTTTGGGGCTCCAAAATCACTGCAGATAGCGATTGCAGCCATGAAATTAAAAGACGCTTACTCCTTGGAAGAAAAGTTATGTCCAACCTAGATAGCATATTCAAAAGCCTAGACATTACTTTGCCGACAAAGGTCTGTCTAGTCAAGGCTGCGGTTTTTCCAGTGGTTGTGTATGAATGAATGTGAGAGTTGGACTGTGAAGAAGGCAGAGTGCTGAAGAATTGATGTTTTGAACTGTGGTGTTAGAGAAGACTCTTGAGAGTCCCTTGGACTGCAAAGAGGTCCAACCAGTCCATTCTGAAGGAGATCAGCCCTGGGTGTTCATTGGAAGGAATGATGCTAAAGCTGAAACTCCAGTACTTTGGCCACCTCATGAAAACAGTTGACTCATTGGAAAAGACTCTGATGCTGGGAGGGATTGGAGGCAGGAGGAGAAGGGAACGACAGAGGCTGAGATGGCTGGATGGCATCACTGACTCAATGGACATGAGTCTGAGTGAACTCCGGGAGATGGTGATGGACAGGGAGGCCTGGCATGCTGTGATTCATGAGGTCTCAAAGAGTCAGACATGACTGAGTGACTGAACTGAACTGAACTGAAAACATAAAAACAAAAAACAACAAAAAGTCACATAACTAGAAATTAATAATATGATCATTATGGACTTAATTGCATCTCCCCCCTTCCCCAAATTTATGTTGAAACCCGGCCTCCCAATGTGACTGTATTTGGAAATAGGCCCTTTAAAGAGGTAATACGGAATGAATTAATTTTAATGGTGGGACTCTAATTCAGTTATTACTGGGGTTATTATACAGTGAGGAAAAGACAGAAATGTGCACATACACTCACATAAAAGCTCCTAAGGACAGGGTAAGAAGCAAGAAGATAGCTGTCTTCAAGCCAAGGAAGGCACGTCAGTGGAAACTAAACTGGTCAACACCTCGATCTCGCACTTCAAGCTTCCAGAAATGTGAGAATTAAAAGTCTGCTGTTTAAGTTATCTAGTCTTATAGTATTTTATTACGGCAGCCCTAGCCCTAGCCCCAGTGTAAGGATCTTTACATAACATAATAAGAGAGAGGATGGATCCACCTGTGCATTGGTGTGATGAGAAGTACTTTAAATTTCACAAAAAGTGTACCTGTTTACTTTATATAATAGCTGTATCAATCAGATTTCCTAGGTAACAGAAATCAATCTGTCTAGTTAAAGAAGAAGAGGGTATTCATGAAAACAAACAAACAAACAAAACTACTGCTAAAATCATACATAATGATGAAAGATTGAATGTTTTACTCTAAGATTCGCAACAGTACAATTTCTATTCTCAGAACTTCTACCCAGCATATTACTGTGTATTATAACTAGTGCAACGAGGAGAAGGCAATGGCACCCCACTCCAGTACTCTTGCCTGGAAAATCCCATGGATGGAGGAGCCTGGTAGGCTGCAGTCCATGCGGTCGCTAAGAGTCAGACACGACTGAGTGACTTCCCTTTCACTTTTCACTTTCATGCATTGGAGAAGGAAATGGCAACCCACTCCAGTGTTCTTGCCTGGAGAATCCCAGGGATGGGGGAGCCTGGTGGGCTGCTGTCTGTGGGGTCGCACAGAGTCGGACAAGACTGAAGTGACTTAGCAGCAGCAGCAGCAACATAACTAGTGCAAAGAGGTAAGAAAGAGAAATGAAAAGCTACCAGATGAGATGAGGAAAAGTGAAATTATTCTTAGTCACAAATGAAATGATCTGTTTTGTAGAAATCTAAAGGAGTCAACAACAACAGAAAATACTAAAACCAGTGGATTTACCCTATTTTCATGATACAAGATCACTATTAAAAATTGTTTTGTTTTGGTCTTATATATAAATAACAAACAAATGGAGTTGATATTAAGATATGAGAAACAATAGTACCAAAATATGAGGTATTTGGGATAAATCAGACCAAAGATCTATAAAACCTGTGAATGAAAACTACAAAGTATGGCTAGAAGAAATTTAAGGAATATATAAACAGAGACCAACCATGTTCATGGTGGGAAGACAATATCTTTAAATGACAACTCCCCTGAAGCTGATCTATAGATAGGTTAAATGTAATCTTTATCAAAACCCAGCAGACTTTGTGTGATTATGTGTATGATCTGTATGAAAAGCAACAATCTTAAACTCATATGAACATGAAAAGAACCTAAAATAGCCAAAATAACTTTGAAATAGAATAAACTAAAAAAAAAAAAAAGAAATTCAGGGAAAACACACTCCACAATTCTAAGACTTATCACAAAGCTACAACAATCAAGATAGTGCAGCACTGACACAAAGTTAGAAAAATAGATAAAAGAAGCAAAATAGAATTTGGAAATAACTGACACATACATATACAACTTATTTTCAAGAAAGGTAAAAAGGAGATAGTTGGAGAAAAGAAGGTCTTGATTTTCTTTTTTTTTTTTAACAAAGGGTGCAGAAACACTTTCAAATTTATACCTAATCTATACACAAAAAATAATGAAAATAAATTATAGAATTTTATATCTTATGTGCTAGATATATTTGTGTTTTAATAACTATTAGTCTGGAGAGCACTTAGATTAACTATAAAAAACTTTATCCTTTCAATTCCTGGTATTAAGCTATTTTAGGAGGGGCAGAGAAACCAGAGATCAAATTGCCAACATCCCTTGGATCATAGAAAAAACAAGAGAGTTCCAGAAAAACATCTACTTCTGCTTTATTGACTATGGCAAAGCCTTTGACTGTGTGGATCACAACAAACTGTGGAAAATTCTTAAAGAAATGGGAATACCAGACCACCTGATCTGCCTCCTAAGAAATCTGTATGCAGGTCAAGCTGCAACAGTTAGAACTGGACATGGAACAATATATGGGTTCCAAATCAGGAAAGGAATATGTCAAGGCAGTATATTGTCACCCTGCTCATTTAACTCATATGCAGAGTGCATCATGTGAACTGTCAGGCTAGATGAAGTACAGCTGGAATCAAGATTGCTGGGAGAAATATCAATAACCTCAGATATTCAGATGACACCACCCTGATCAGCAGAAAGTGAAGAAGAACTAAGGATGAAAGGAATATGTCAAGGCTGTATATTGTCACCCTGCTCATTTAACTCATATGCAGAGTGCATCATGTGAACTGTCAGGCTAGATGAAGTACAGCTGGAATCAAGATTGCTGGGAGAAATATCAATAACCTCAGATATTCAGATGACACCACCCTGATCAGCAGAAAGTGAAGAAGAACTAAGGAGCCTCTTGATGAAAGTGAAAGATGAGCGTGAAAAAGCTGGATTAAAACTCAACATTCAGAAAACTAAGATCATGGCATCTGGTCCCATCACTTCATGGCAAATAGATAATGGACATGAGTTTGAGCAAGCTCCAAGAGTTGGTGATGGACAGGGAGACCTGGAGTGCTGCAGTCCATGGGGTTGCAAGGAGTCAACACATCTGAGCAACTGAACTGAACTGAGGAGAGGCCAGGTCACATTTAGTTAAGTGTTAATTACTCTTTCATCATTCACACTCCCACTGAGGCCAAACCCTTCTTGAACTCTATCCAACATCCTATTCATTTTAAGGTTTTCCATTCTGACTGAAGGTAAAAGGAATTACTTTTGGTCATGTATAAATTTGAGAGATTGTTTCTTCTGATCTTTTTTGTTGATTCTTCCCCAGCCTAGTGTAACTTTGCCATATGTATTCATTGATCATTACTCCACCAGAGACTGCAGAGAAACCTCTGAAGTTCTTTGTCCCTACAAGCTTGTCACCTTGGCCCTTCAGATGCATGGTTCCATCTCCTGAATTCAGAGAGGACAAGGATAGCTTACAGTGAACAATGTGGGATTCATGATCACCAAAGAATGTTTAGCTTCGGGACCAGGGACCAGGCTTGATCACTCAAGAGCTTTTGTGTAGCAGAGTTTTATTAAAGTATAGAAAGGCACAGAGAAAGCTTCTGACACAGACATCAGAAGGGGGANATAGCTTACAGTGAACAATGTGGGATTCATGATCTCCAAAGAATGTTTAGCTTCGGGACCAGGGACCAGGCTTGATCACTCAAGAGCTTTTGTGTAGCAGAGTTTTATTAAAGTATAGAAAGGCACAGAGAAAGCTTCTGACACAGACATCAGAAGGGGGATGGAAAGTGCCCCCTCATTAGTCTTAGCAAGGGAGCGATATACTTTTTTAATTGGTTATTACAATAAATCAAAAGAATGTCTCAAGGTTGTAGAGATCTTACTAGACCCACTCCCACAATTTACATTTTAAGGGGACAGGATTAGAACTAACAATAGAAAGATTTTACCAGATCCATTCCCATAATATACATTTTAAGATAACAGGATTAGTCAGAAGATTCTCAAGAAGGAGAAACTGTCCTCAAGCAGGATACATTGTTATATAATCCCTGTGTGTGTGTTTTAGTCTCTCAGTCTAACAACTCTTTGTTGATCCTGGGAACTGTAGCCCACAAGGCTTCTCTGTCCATGGAATTTTCCGGAGTGGATTGCCATTCCCTTCTCCAGAGGATCTTCCCAACCCAGGGAACGAACCCTTGTCTCCTGCATTGCAGGCAGATTCTTTACCATTTGAGCTACAGGGAAGTCTCAGGGAGGCTTGGCGTGCTGTGATTCATGGGGTCGCAAAGAGTCAGACACGACTGAGCGACTGAACTGAACTGAACTGAGTTTAAGCTGAGTTGTTTTGTTGTGTAATCATCAGCTCTGTGCTTAAAGAAAAAACACGTTTTATTTGACTACGAATAAGGAATATAGGGAAAAAAGCTTGTCCTTTTCTCCTTCTTGAGAACTCCAGACCCCTTTCTCCTCTTTGAAAACCCCAGACTCCTCTTTCCTCCCCAAGGACCCCAGACTTCTTATCAACGTACCTAGAAATTGACTCTCTCAACACCAAGCTATGTCTCTCCTTGGGCAGCACTGTGGAATGTCTCTCGAGACAGAGAAATTAAAAAACTCATATTATCTGTTTCCCATCCTAGGGTTCATTGTCCTTTGTAGCCTGATAGCTTGAAAATTATTATTAATATCTATTTGGCCAAATATTTTCTTATTTTTTTAATGTTTCAAACAGGTTACATCTGGTTCCCTTTACATCATCTTTAGCTACAAATGAAAATATCAGTCTTTTTGATTCAGATATAAAAATTAAATGCATTCAACAAGGTATGTGTAGTAAAGAAGAATGGAGCAAGAAAAAGGAATCTGAAGATGTGGTTTTACTCTATTTTTATAAATTAGAGGCTGCAGCCAAGGACAGGTCATTTAGTCTTTCTAGACTTAGTGTTCTGATCTTTGGAATTAAGATATTATTATCTGACCTTTCTGCTCTATACTGTTATTGTGAGGATTCAATGGCATGGCATGGTTTATGTATGTTAAAAGGAATATTGCAAGTAGCTTACCAACAAGAGACATTTCCATGGTAAGAAAACTGATCATGGAAATATTAAAATACATATTGAGAAGACAATAAATTTTGCTTTCAGTCTCATGGACTTAAAACAGTTTCAGCTATTTATTAGCTGTTTGACAAGCTAATTAAATCACTGAATCTCAATAGCCTCTTCTTCTAAGTGAAAGTAACTGTACATACATTAAAGGATTGTTACAGAGAATTTTAAAAGAAAAAGTATACAAGATTCCTTGGAAAATGCATGTGGTAGAATGCTAACAAATGTGTTAATTCTTGAATTGTGAAATAAGGAGTTAAAAAAAGAGGGAAAGAAGCAGTGGAAAAGATAACAGACAACTCTGTACATAGGTACTAAATATTTGTGTTGTCTTGACTTTTTTCTAAAAAGTGAGCATCAGGGCTATCAACAGTCAATGCAGCATTCTTGTATGAGCTATAAGTAGAACTCACGTGGATAAATATCAAGGAGCACTATTGCTGGATTATACAGAAAGTGTACACTTGGTTTTTTATTTAAAAAAAAGCTATAAATACAATGTGTGAACAAATTAGGAAAAGACACCTTTTGCTTCTGGTGATACAGCCCTTTAACAAGCAAATTGTAAACTAGATTGCAGCCTCTCACTCCCAGGACAGGTGTCACTGTGAAATGAACAAATTGTGCAGCTTGATACAGAGGCCGTGGTGGTAACAGCCCCCCGTGTACATTCACATCACTCTCTCACCTTCAAGGCTTCTTGCTCAGAATCCACACCATCAGACAAAAGGGAATAATTTGACAATCGATAGAAGATGACATTTGATCTTGAGCTATTTAGAAATATATTTTCCTGAGCTCAGAAAAGAAGTTGAGTTGGAGAATGTGCTATTTGGGAGAGGCTAGTAATTTGAAAAAAACAGGTTTTTATGTGACTCTGTCTAAGAGTTAAACAATGTGTGAATACTTGTTAAGAACTGGTCCTTTAAAAAAGGTAAATCTTTTATCTAAAAAAAGACATAAAAGTATATACAATTATTTTTAGATTATGTTTCCCTTCTTTTGTGGAGGGCCTTAAAGATGGTAGTGATCCCTCTGAACGAAATTTCCTGGATTCAGGCAGTGAAATATAATGAATATAATGATAAACATCTGGTTTAGATTTTTAAAAGTCAAGTAATTAGAACTCTTGTTATAGAAGCCTATCTGTGTGGGATCTGTTTATTTAAAAGGAAGAGGTAACCTAAGTGAGAAGAAGGAAGTGGCACACTGCCAAGGCAGGTTTCTGAAGGCTTGACAGCATTCCAATCAAGACAATCTCATTATTTACAAAAAGGAACAACAGCCAAAAAAGCCATAAATCTATCTTTCAGTGAGATAAAGATGCAACATCATGAATAAACGGGTTGTTTTACCTGACATTTTGTATGCAAATAGCAATTTCAAAGAATTTCAGAAATATCTGCATTGTGTTTATACCTTCTTTTACTCATTTACTCACATATCCATACACTTACTGAAAATAACCATGCCATCCTTCAATTTACTGCATCATTTCTGAACTAATCATCACAGGAAAGATTTTCAAAAGTGTTGTTTACATACGATCAGCAATTCCATAAGTTCCTTTTCCCTTCAGCAGAGCCACACTTATTTCCCAAATGCCTACTAGAACTACTTTTGCTAAAGTTAAAAATGACTTAGAACTTCCTAATTTTTATAGTTCCTAACCCCTTCTCATTTTATCCAATTTCTCAATGGCATTCAAAACAGTTGACTACATTTGCCTTCTTTTTTTAAAGATAATTTTTTAGAGCAGTTTTAGGCAAAACTGAGAAAAACAGAAAAATTGAGAAGTTACAAAGATTTCCCATATACCCCTACGCCTACACAGCCTCCCCCATTATAAACATCTTCCATCAAAGTGGTACATTTGTTACAGCTGATGAACTTATATTTACACATCATAATCATTCAAAGGTCTTAATTTACATTAGAGTTGGGCTTCCCTTGTGGCTCAGCTGGTAAATAATCCACCTGCAATGTGGGTAGACCTGGGTTTGATCCCTGGGTTGGGAAGATCCCCTGGAGAAGGGAAAGGCTACTCACGCCAGTATTCTGGCCTAGAGAATTCCATGGACTGTATAGTCCATGGGGTCACAAAGAGTCGGACACGACCGAGCTACTTAACTTTCACTTTCTTTTCACTCTTGGTTTTGCACCTTCTAACGGTTTGAACAAACATATAATGACATATACCTATCATCACAGTACCATACAGAGTATTTCCACTGCCCTAAAAATCCTCTATGCACCACCTATCCATCCCTACCTCCACCCACCATTTTCCCATTCCTGGTAAGCTCTGACCCATTCACTGTCTCTGGAATTTTGACAGTTTCAGAATGTCACATAGCTGGAATCATCAAATTGGTTTATTTCATTTAGTAAAATGAATTTGAAAGTCTTCTATGTCTTTTATAATGTAATAGCTCATTTCTTTTTAGCATTAAAACATTCCATTTCTAGGAGGTACCATCGTTTATTTATTTACCTACTAAAAGAAAATTAGGTTGCTTCCAAATGTGGGGAATTATGACTAAAGCTGCTATAAATATTTTCATACAGGTTTTTGTGTGATGTGAGTTTTAAACTCATTTGGATAAATACTAAGGAGCACTATTGCTGGACTGTACAGGAAGAATAGATTTAATGTGTAAAAGAAAAGCCACTGAATTGTCTTTCAAAGGTGGTGGAAACCTTTTACATCCCCACCAGCAGTGAATGAAATTCTGGCTGCTCTATATCCTTGTCAGCAACTGGTTGTCAGTGTTTCAGATTTTGATCATTTGAGCAACTGTAGTAGTAGTATCTCATTGTCACTTTAATTTACATTTTACTGAAGAAACATCAGTAAAAAACATTTTGTAGAGCATCTTTTCATACATTTCTTTGTGTCTGCTTTGATGAAGTGTCTGTTAATGTTTTATCCTCTTTTAAGTGAGCTGTTTATAGTTTTATTGCTAAGTTTTAAGAGTTCTTTGTGTATTTTGAAAAAAAATCCTCTATGAAATATATTTTTTGCAAACACTGTAGCCTATGGCTTGTCTTCTCATTCTCTTGCATTAGCTTTCCCAGAGTGAAATTTTTAATTTTATTGAAGCCCAAATCTATCAATTATTTCTTTAATTAAGTATGGGAAATCTCTAATGTATCTGAACAGTCATAGCCAAACCCAAGGTCATCTAGATTTTCTTCTGTTTTATCTTCTAGTAGTCTTATAGGGCTTCTCTGGCAGCTTGCTGCTGCTGCTGCTAAGTCGCTTCAGTCGTGTCCGACTCTGTGCGACCCCACAGACGGCAGCCCACCAGGCTCCCCTGTCCCTGGGATTCTCCAGGCAGGAACACTGGAGTGGGTTGCCATTTCCTTCTCCATCTGGCAGCTTAGATGGTAAATAATCTGTCTGTTATGCAAGAGACCCAGGTTCAATCCTGGGTGGTGAAAGTCCCCTGGAGAAGGGAATGGATATTCACTCCATTATTCCTGCCTGAAGAACTCCAATAGCTTGCATTTTATATTTATATATATTGGTTCAAAATGTCTTAAAATTTCTTTTGATATGTCTTTTTTATTCATGTGTTATTTAAAAGTTTTGTTTAATCTCTATACCTTTTGGGATTTTCTCATTATCTTTCTGCTAATGAGTTCTAGTTTAATTCCATTTTAGTCTGAAGACATTGTATGTTTTCTATTCGTATAACTTTTTTACATGTGTTTTATAGCCCCAAATGTGGTCTATGTTAGCGAATGTTCTATGTGATCTTGAGAAGAATGCATATTCTGCTGTTTTTGAATGAAGCAGTCCGGAGATATTGTTTATATCCAGTTGGTTGATAATGTTGTTAAGTGCCACTGTGTCCTTACTGATTTTCTTCCTGCTGGATTTGTCCATTTATTTTTTAATTCAGCTTTATTGAGATGTAATTGAGATGTAAAAATATAAAATATTGAGAGTACACACGATGGTGATTTGATATATGCATACATTGTGAGAGTGGATCTGTCCATTTCTGATAGCGGAGTGTTGAGATCTCCAACTATCATAGTAGTTTCAACTATTTGTGAATTTCTTTCAGCTTTTTGCCTCATGTAGTTTGACATTCTGTTTTTAGCACATACACATTAAAGATGGTGACATCATTTTGGAGAATTGACTCCTTTATGATCACGTAAAGCCCTTATTGCTGGTAACTTTCATTGCTTTGAAGTCTGCTCTGTCTAAAATTAATATGAACGTGTTAGTTGCTTAATCATGTCTGATCCATTGCCACCCACAGATTGTAGCCCACCAGGCTCCTTGTCGATGCACTCTCTAGGCAAGAATACTGGTATGAGTTGCCATGCTCTTCTCCAGGGGATCTTCCCAACCCAGGGACCAAACCTGAGTCTCCTGCATTGTAGGCAGATTCTTTATTGTCTGAGCCACCAGGGAAGCCACTTCTATTGTCTTTTAACCAAAAGAAGTGTTAGTATGCTATATTTTTTTCCATCCATTTATTTTAACCTACACGTCCCTTTATACTTAAAGCTGGTTTCTTGTAGACAACATGCTAGGGACTTATTTTTGCTTTTGTTTTTAATTTTTCCATTGAGATGTAATTGACCTATATTAGTTTCACTGTACAATGATTCAGTGGATGTCTATCTTTTATTGGTACATTATTTTTGAATTTTTTCCCTCTATGTTTTAAAGGGGGAAAAAAAATCAATATATTTTCTATAGATTAGATTTTTACTTATCTCTTTTTTGAGTCCTTATGGAAAAGATACTTAATTGTGCACCATATTTTCTGATCATCATTCTAAAACATAGAGGTTTCTTTCATAAGTAGTTGCCTGTTATTAGAAACTATATTACCTACTTCACTTCCTGGTATGGCTGTGTAAATTACAGTTTTTACCCACGGAATGTGAAAGAAGGTGATATGTGTCATTTTGAAGTAATGGATATGCCTATCATTCTCCATTTTCTTCTTTCCCTTTTAATGACAACTCCCAAGGCATCTGAATTAATAGAACAAAAAAAATTTTGGTCTCTGAATCATCAAATGGAGAAAAGTCACTTGTAGATGAGACATTTCTGGTCTTGAACTACTGTGTGAGGGACTTTTTTATTGTATGGTGGTGTTATGCACTTTGGGAAACTAAACCAATCAATCCTAAAGGAAATCAAGCCTGAATATTCATTAGAAGGACTGATGCTGCAGCTCCAATACTTTGGCCACCTAATGTGAAGAGCAAACTCCTTGTAAAAGACTCTTATGCTGGAAGAGATTGAGGGCAGGAGGAGAAGCGGGCAGCAGAAGATGACTTGATGGAATCATCAACTCAATGGACCTGAGTTTGAGAAAACTCTAGATTGTGAAACACAAGCAAACTTGCTGTGCTGCAGTCCATGGGGTTGCAAAGAGTCGGACATGACTTAGCAACTAAACAACAACAGTTTTTTTTAGTATTCTGAATTACTATAAATAAAATAAAGCCAATGCAATACTATTTGAGTGGAAAGTATTATAGCACAAGTGGAGGGAATGGGCTTACATAGAACAAAAACACTCTATAAATATGAGAAGAAAGGACTGAAATGCATATAAAAGTAAAGTAAAATTATTAGCTTTAGGTGATCAAAGATATAGATAACTCTTAGCTGTTTCTATTTTCTCTAGGAATTATGAAACAAACACCCAACAAAGAGTGGGAGGACAGGAGAGTTGAATAATATAGATGAAAAATACAAGATAGTCATCTCAACCAAATAAGAAAGTACATTAAAATTATCTGACAGTGTTAAACATTAATTTGCAATTCATAAATCCTAGAGAATTTCCCTAGTACTATCCAGTTGCTCACTTGGGTTTACCTAGCAAAAGAGATTAATCAGATGACTCTGACTAAAAGACAGAGGGACAAAGAATTAAAGATTATGTATAAGGAAAATAATCTTGTATCTAAACTAAAGTGAGTGACGTGAAAGAACTGTGAACATGGGATGAACTTTGAAACATGGCTGAAACAATACAGAGCCTGCATTCATCAGACAGGCCAAAAAAATTGTGAGATTAGAAGTATTTTGATAAGTAAATGAAATGATACAAGGTAGTACTGGGAATTTCAGAGGGAAATAAGTAGTGCAACCTCATAGTATGAACTTCAATTAAGTTGGGGATTTTTAGAGAAGAAGGAGAAATTTGAACAGCTCTTAGTAAAAGAGTTCTACAATACTCTGTCCATTTTTGACCCCTACAACCTGCTGACCTTTGACTGCTTCCAAAGAACTTTCCTACAGCACTATAGACCTACACAAGGTAGCTCTGTGCTATTCTTAACAAAGTTATCCTTGAACTGAATTATACTCTTTACTTGCATTAGTCATTTACTAGTTGGATGAAGGCTGTTTAAACTTTTTGGGTTACAACTTTTTCAGCCCTTAATAGCAATCATGACATCTACCTCAAAGGATAAGTATACAGATCCAATTCAGTTCAGTCTCTCAGTCGTGACTGACTCTTTGCAACTCCATGAACTGCAGCAAGCCAGGCCTCCCTGTCCATCACCAACTCCCGGAGTTCACCCAAACCCATGTCCGTTGTGTCAGTGATGCCATCCAACCATCTCATCCTCTGTTGTCCCCTTCTCCTCCTGCTCTCAATCTTTCCCAGCATCAGGGTCTTTTCCAATGAGTCAGTTCTTCACATCAGGTGGCCAAAGTATTAGAGTTTCAGCTTCAGGATCAGTCTTTGCAATGAATATTCAGGACTGATTTCCTTTAGGATGGACTGGTTTGACCTCCTTGCAGTCCAAGGGACTCTCAAGAGTCTTCTCCAACACCACAGTTCAGAAGCATCAATTCTTCTACACTCAGCTTTCTTTATAGTCCAACTCTCACATCTATACATGACTATTGGAAAAACCATAGCCTTGTCTAAATGGACCTTTGTTGGCAAAGTAATGTCTCTGCTTTTTAATATGCTGTCTAGATTGGTCGTAACTTTCCTTCCAAGGAGTAAATGTCTTAATTTCATGGCTTCAATCACCATCTGCAGTGATTGTAGAGCCCAGAAAAATAAAGTTACCCACTGTTTCCACTGTTTCCCCTCTATTTGCCATGAAGTGATGGGACCAGATGCCGTGATCTTAGTTTTCTGAATGTTGAGCTTTAAGCCAACTTTTTCACTCTCCTCTTTCACTCTCATCAAGAGGCTCTTTAGTTCTTCACTCCCCTGTCCCTGGGATTCTCCAGGCAGGAACACTGGAGTGGGTTGCCATTTCCTTCTCCATCTGGCAGCTTAGATGGTAAATAATCTGTCTGTTATGCAAGAGACCCAGGTTCAGTCCTGGGTGGTGAAAGTCCCCTGGAGAAGGGAATGGATATTCACTCCATTATTCCTGCCTGAAGAACTCCAATAGCTTGCATTTTATATTTATATATATTGGTTCAAAATGTCTTAAAATTTCTTTTGATATGTCTTTTTTATTCATGTGTTATTTAAAAGTTTTGTTTAATCTCTATACCTTTTGGGATTTTCTCATTATCTTTCTGCTAATGAGTTCTAGTTTAATTCCATTTTAGTCTGAAGACATTGTATGTTTTCTATTCGTATAACTTTTTTACATGTGTTTTATAGCCCCAAATGTGGTCTATGTTAGCGAATGTTCTATGTGATCTTGAGAAGAATGCATATTCTGCTGTTTTTGAATGAAGCAGTCCGGAGATATTGTTTATATCCAGTTGGTTGATAATGTCGTTAAGTGCCACTGTGTCCTTACTGATTTTCTTCCTGCTGGATTTGTCCATTTATTTTTTAATTCAGCTTTATTGAGATGTAATTGAGATGTAAAAATATAAAATATTGAGAGTACACACGATGGTGATTTGATATATGCATACATTGTGAGAGTGGATCTGTCCATTTCTGATAGCGGAGTGTTGAGATCTCCAACTATCATAGTAGTTTCAACTATTTGTGAATTTCTTTCAGCTTTTTGCCTCATGTAGTTTGACATTCTGTTTTTAGCACATACACATTAAAGATGGTGACATCATTTTGGAGAATTGACTCCTTTATGATCACGTAAAGCCCTTATTGCTGGTAACTTTCATTGCTTTGAAGTCTGCTCTGTCTAAAATTAATATGAACGTGTTAGTTGCTTAATCATGTCTGATCCATTGCCACCCACAGATTATAGCCCACCAGGCTCCTTGTCGATGCACTCTCTAGGCAAGAATACTGGTATGAGTTGCCATGCTCTTCTCCAGGGGATCTTCCCAATCCAGGGACCAAACCTGAGTCTCCTGCATTGTAGGCAGATTCTTTATTGTCTGAGCCACCAGGGAAGCCACTTCTATTGTCTTTTAACCAAAAGAAGTGTTAGTATGCTATATTTTTTTCCATCCATTTATTTTAACCTACACGTCCCTTTATACTTAAAGCTGGTTTCTTGTAGACAACATGCTAGGGACTTATTTTTGCTTTTGTTTTTAATTTTTCCATTGAGATGTAATTGACCTATATTAGTTTCACTGTACAATGATTCAGTGGATGTCTATCTTTTATTGGTACATTATTTTTGAATTTTTTCCCTCTATGTTTTAAAGGGGGAAAAAAAATCAATATATTTTCTATAGATTAGATTTTTACTTATCTCTTTTTTGAGTCCTTATGGAAAAGATACTTAATTGTGCACCATATTTTCTGATCATCATTCTAAAACATAGAGGTTTCTTTCATAAGTAGTTGCCTGTTATTAGAAACTATATTACCTACTTCACTTCCTGGTATGGCTGTGTAAATTACAGTTTTTACCCACGGAATGTGAAAGAAGGTGATATGTGTCATTTTGAAGTAATGGATATGCCTATCATTCTCCATTTTCTTCTTTCCCTTTTAATGACAACTCCCAAGGCATCTGAATTAATAGAACAAAAAAAATTTTGGTCTCTGAATCATCAAATGGAGAAAAGTCACTTGTAGATGAGACATTTCTGGTCTTGAACTACTGTGTGAGGGACTTTTTTATTGTATGGTGGTGTTATGCACTTTGGGAAACTAAACCAATCAATCCTAAAGGAAATCAAGCCTGAATATTCATTAGAAGGACTGATGCTGCAGCTCCAATACTTTGGCCACCTAATGTGAAGAGCAAACTCCTTGTAAAAGACTCTTATGCTGGAAGAGATTGAGGGCAGGAGGAGAAGCGGGCAGCAGAAGATGACTTGATGGAATCATCAACTCAATGGACCTGAGTTTGAGAAAACTCTAGATTGTGAAACACAAGCAAACTTGCTGTGCTGCAGTCCATGGGGTTGCAAAGAGTCGGACATGACTTAGCAACTAAACAACAACAGTTTTTTTTAGTATTCTGAATTACTATAAATAAAATAAAGCCAATGCAATACTATTTGAGTGGAAAGTATTATAGCACAAGTGGAGGGAATGGGCTTACATAGAACAAAAACACTCTATAAATATGAGAAGAAAGGACTGAAATGCATATAAAAGTAAAGTAAAATTATTAGCTTTAGGTGATCAAAGATATAGATAACTCTTAGCTGTTTCTATTTTCTCTAGGAATTATGAAACAAACACCCAACAAAGAGTGGGAGGACAGGAGAGTTGAATAATATAGATGAAAAATACAAGATAGTCATCTCAACCAAATAAGAAAGTACATTAAAATTATCTGACAGTGTTAAACATTAATTTGCAATTCATAAATCCTAGAGAATTTCCCTAGTACTATCCAGTTGCTCACTTGGGTTTACCTAGCAAAAGAGATTAATCAGATGACTCTGACTAAAAGACAGAGGGACAAAGAATTAAAGATTATGTATAAGGAAAATAATCTTGTATCTAAACTAAAGTGAGTGACGTGAAAGAACTGTGAACATGGGATGAACTTTGAAACATGGCTGAAACAATACAGAGCCTGCATTCATCAGACAGGCCAAAAAAATTGTGAGATTAGAAGTATTTTGATAAGTAAATGAAATGATACAAGGTAGTACTGGGAATTTCAGAGGGAAATAAGTAGTGCAACCTCATAGTATGAACTTCAATTAAGTTGGGGATTTTTAGAGAAGAAGGAGAAATTTGAACAGCTCTTAGTAAAAGAGTTCTACAATACTCTGTCCATTTTTGACCCCTACAACCTGCTGACCTTTGACTGCTTCCAAAGAACTTTCCTACAGCACTATAGACCTACACAAGGTAGCTCTGTGCTATTCTTAACAAAGTTATCCTTGAACTGAATTATACTCTTTACTTGCATTAGTCATTTACTAGTTGGATGAAGGCTGTTTAAACTTTTTGGGTTACAACTTTTTCAGCCCTTAATAGCAATCATGACATCTACCTCAAAGGATAAGTATACAGATCCAATTCAGTTCAGTCTCTCAGTCGTGACTGACTCTTTGCAACTCCATGAACTGCAGCAAGCCAGGCCTCCCTGTCCATCACCAACTCCCGGAGTTCACCCAAACCCATGTCCGTTGTGTCAGTGATGCCATCCAACCATCTCATCCTCTGTTGTCCCCTTCTCCTCCTGCTCTCAATCTTTCCCAGCATCAGGGTCTTTTCCAATGAGTCAGTTCTTCACATCAGGTGGCCAAAGTATTAGAGTTTCAGCTTCAGGATCAGTCTTTGCAATGAATATTCAGGACTGATTTCCTTTAGGATGGACTGGTTTGACCTCCTTGCAGTCCAAGGGACTCTCAAGAGTCTTCTCCAACACCACAGTTCAGAAGCATCAATTCTTCTACACTCAGCTTTCTTTATAGTCCAACTCTCACATCTATACATGACTATTGGAAAAACCATAGCCTTGTCTAAATGGACCTTTGTTGGCAAAGTAATGTCTCTGCTTTTTAATATGCTGTCTAGATTGGTCGTAACTTTCCTTCCAAGGAGTAAATGTCTTAATTTCATGGCTTCAATCACCATCTGCAGTGATTGTAGAGCCCAGAAAAATAAAGTTACCCACTGTTTCCACTGTTTCCCCTCTATTTGCCATGAAGTGATGGGACCAGATGCCGTGATCTTAGTTTTCTGAATGTTGAGCTTTAAGCCAACTTTTTCACTCTCCTCTTTCACTCTCATCAAGAGGCTCTTTAGTTCTTCACTTTCTGCCATAAGGGTGGTGTCATCTGCAAATCTGAAGTTATTGTTATTTCTCCTAACAATCTTGATTCCAGCTTGTGTTTCATCCAGCCCAGCATTTCCATGATGTACTCTGCGTATAAGTTAAACAAGCAGGGTGACAATATACAGCCTTGACGTACTCCTTTTCCTATTTGGAACCAGTCTGTTGTTCCATGTCCAGTTCTAACTGTTGCTTCCTGACCTGCATACAGATTTCTCAAGAGGCAGGTCAAGTGGTCTGGTATTCCCATCTCTCTCAGAATTTTCCACAGTTTATTGTGACCCACACAGTCAAAGGCTTAAAGTGTGTTTAAACAGTACTTATAAAGAAATGGTTAAATTATATGGTCTCAAAAATAGAATGTTAGCAAATTATAAGTAATTATAAAATTGTTTATTTTTATTCTGTTATTTATTATCATATTGTGATTTCCAGAAGCAGAATTAAGAAACATGATTAAAAGTTATAGTAAGGTCAGTATCCATTCAGTCTATAGAAGAGCTCTTGAACAGCAAGAACTATCCTGATTGAAAAATCAGTCCAGTTTTTTTTTTTTTTTTTTTTCTTTTTTTCTCTCTCCAGGCTGTAGAATCATCAGAAAAGGAGGAGGAAAGAAATGATATTTTATCTTACTTTCTCATGTGGGCAACAAAAACTCTGTTTCAAAGACCTCTGAGTTATTGCTATAGTCTCAATGTTTGTGTCCCTTCAAAATGCATATGTAAAAACCTTTATCCCCAAGGGGATGGCATTTGATGGTAGGGGTTTGGGGCTGTGATTAGGTCATAATCCTTAGGAAGAGATTAGTAACTTATAAAAGATGTTCTAGAGACCCTTCTTGTTCCTTCCATCATCTGATGGCACAGCACGAAGTTTTCCCACTATGAGGAAGCCAGCTTTCACCAGACATCAAATTTGCTAGCACTTTGATTTTGGACTTCCCAGCCTTTAGAACCATGATACATAAATTTGTATTATTTATAAGCCTTCCAGCTTATGATAGTTTTGCTATAACTGCCCAAATGAACTAGGACAGTTATCTTTTTCCTGTCTATGTTAAACGATCTTTTCTTTTTCATTCTGCAGTGATGAAAACTTGAGCATTAGTGAGATTGTTGAATTTCTGAAGAGGATAGCTATGTGCAAGCCAGAGGACTACATAATCAGTAAAAACAACAGCAACAACAACAACAAAACCGTAGGCAAAGGCAAGAAAATGAAATTTTGCAATGAAATAAGAGTTAGGGATTGTGTTTCCTTCTGTTCTGGCAGCATGTATGGCGAAGGAGACATTCTCATACACTACATGCAAACTAACATTACAACTAGTCCTTAAGTGCCTAACTGAAATCTGGCCCAAGGACTAAATTAGAATTATACTGTTCCCATAAAGAAGATTGATCATTATGGCTGACAGTAGGAGGTATTCCTTACCAGAAAACCATTCCTAATAACACAGCAGGATGTGCTTCTCACACCTGAATGACATACCTATCTAAAAAACCATCTTTATGTAACCTGACAGAACTTCTTCTCACGTAAATATAGTCTGAATTGAAAATGACAGCTTGCTTTCCACAGTCCCCTATTTTCCACCTCTCTACAATTTCCAAAAGACTCATTTCTTTATTATTTCATTTATTTTGAATGCTATACACTTTCATACTTGCATTCATTGGCTTCAATGCCAGTTCCAATTCCGCATTAATTCCATCAATTGCACTGAGTGATAAAGTACTGATGCTAATGTACTTGAAAAAAATGTCTTCAGTTGTATCGACTGTACTAAAGTAGGGTGCTTAATCCCAAACTAGACTCTTCTATTTTTCACTTTCCTCATTTTCCTGGAATCAGTTATTTTTCTTTGTCCAGGTCACTTTAATTTTTCTTGATTACCTCCCAGGAGATGACAAAGAAAAGACATGGATGTAAGCTGTCTTCCAAATTACAAATCAACTTTATGCAAACAGCACTCATGTTAATCAACTAGGTGCCTCCCGAAACATCCAAATGTTTGAAACCACCAGCTTCTCTGAATTTGTTGATTCCAACATTAGGTAACAGTAAAAGAGAGACAGGCTAAACAGACATGAAACACATATTATAATATATTCTACTCAGCAAAATGGTTAAATTTAAGTTTCTATACTTTTATTCTATTTCCCTGAGCATGTCTTTTATGAATCCCTCCCTCACCACAGGAGGTTTTTCTCCTTTCAATATATCATGTAATCCCCAGCCAGATCAATCTTTCTAGAATGCTATTTTAACAGTATCATTTGCAGAATAAAAAGTAAAACTCCTTACTCACCTCCCTACAGGGTAAATTCCAAGCTCCTTAAGCTACAACTTAAGGGTTGTAGGAGGGTCTGGTTAATCTAACTCCCTTGCCTTTCTAGAGCTAAGCACATTCTTCCCTAACTTCAAATCCCTGCTCAAGCTATATAAAGGTTTTCACTGTCTCACTTTGCCATATTTGCACCTTCACTAAGACAGTTATTCCTCCTTCTTTTTGCCTGCCAAAATAATATTCTCCATCAAGGCCCATGCCAAATCTCACCCTACTTTCTATATTACAATAATCTTGCTGGTATAAACATCTGTAAGTCACAATCATAAGTAGTTCAACGTTACAAAATACAAGTTTGACAGTTACCCACTTTTTCTTAAAAGGCCTAAATATACACGAAAGGAAGCTGGTCACCTCAATAAGTGGTTTTATTATGACAATCCTTATTTTTTTAATATACCATTTTCACTTATTCTTTGTCTAACCTACTAGTTTGTTTCTTTTTTACAGGCTTCTTATATTTCTATGTAGGGAATAGACTTTAGGTTTACTACATTGTTTTTCACCCAGTATAGAAGATGAAGATAAATAGATTCATAAGGATAGAAAATCTATGTGCTATTTTTCTTCCACTTTAGAGTTTACTCTAGTCCAGTACCTGACACAGAGGAGAAGGCAATTCATATCTGGAGAATCAATAATTGTTCACTTCTATAAAAATTTATATTAGAGTTATAGTATAAGGATCATGCTTATAATATTACAATCAAGCTTCATCTGAAAAGCAGTTGTTAATGTATAATTTTAGAAAAATGATGCTATGTCATGTTAGAAATGTAACATAGAGTATGCTATGAATTCTTACACAAAATTTTTTTTAAAAAAATACCAGAGACTATCACTCTCCCGATGGCCTAAGTATAGCTATTCAGTAGGGTTTGATAGAGTCAGATAAGATATGTTATCTCCAATTTCCATATTCAAAATATATTTACTAACCACAGTCACTCTGTAAGATTATGGAAATACAAAAATTAGAAAAAATGTTCTCCCATCAACAGCTATAAATTGAGGAATTTGACAAATGAGCACATAGCTGCAATGCAATGTAATATGGACTGTGATATACTAAGGACAGGTGCTGAGGTCATGCATCTCATAACGGATTACACAGAGAAAGCTTCTCAGATACAATCATATCTGAGTTGAATTTTAAAGAACTAGTAAAACATTAACTTTATTTAAAACAAATAAATAACAGCAGGGTTGGTGAGCTATTTGAAAGAAGTAAGGCTGTGTTTGACAGAAAATATCTTGTGTAAAAACAGATGCAGAAACACACTCAAGAAAGTATATATATTTCAGTATGACTTAAGTGTGATTATATTGGGTTCTTAGGGAAAAGAGAGTGGGAGGATGTGTAGTGGATAAATCATCTATAACTTTTTAGATTGAGGATGCTGTTCAATGCTTTTAAGCATCAAACTGAAATAGATTCAATTTATGCTTAAGAAATACTATTGACAGCAAAAGGTTGGATGGATTGCACAAAACAAGAAAGAGGAAACTAAAGGAAAGAGTTTTGAGATTGTGCAGCAAGCCAGGTGAGAAATCATAAAAGCCTGAGCTAAGGAACTAACAGTGAGGATTTAAAAAAGAAAAAAAAAAAGGATATATTTTAAAGACGTTAAAGGAAATCAATAAGTTTCAGTGACAGATACTACATTGTGTTAAGAGATGGGAAAGAATTAAAGATGACACTTGAGTTTGTGGCTTGACACACTTTTAAGATTGTGAAAATATCTATCTGGAAAGAAAGAAAAGAGAGAGGAACAGATCTGGGATTGGCATCCTGATTTCTTGTGTTCCAAATAGCCAGAATACTTACTATTATAATGGTCATTTAAAAAAACAAACATGTTTTTTATCTGATAATGATTAAAATAGAACACAGTCATCTACAAGGATAAATTAGTTGCTATTTCGATCCCTGGGTCAGGAAGATCCCCTGGAGAAGGAAATGGCAATCCACTCCAGTATTCTTGCCTGGAGAATCCCATGGACGGAGAAGCCTAATAGGTTACAGTCCATGGGGTCGCAAAGAGTCGGACACGACTGAGCGACTTCACCTTCACCTTCATTAAACAATGAACTAGTATTGCTTAATAGCATTTAAGACTAAAACATTGCAGAATTTTTAACTAGAAGATACAAACAGCACTTAATCACACTAAACTTCAATGTTATAAATCATTGTCATTTTCCTTCTTTATCTTTGATAATTTCATTGATAGAAACATTTAATATCACTGTGTGATTCAATAAGAACTCAATGAAGCATTTTTCAAAGAGATTACTATTTAATCATTCAGTGCCTGACTATTCAAGTAGAAAGATAACACCAGGGCAGAAGAGAAGGCATTAAGAAGAAAAGGAATCTCTTCCTTTGTCATGTCAACATAAGACCTTCCCTGCTTTAGGATTTATTCACATTTTTGTCCTTCTTTATATAGACTACTTAAATAGTGACACAGATGTCTTCAGCTCCATTTCCTTGAAATATCTTCCTTTCTTTTGTTCTGACTTAAGGTAATCTGGAGATAAAAACAGTCTGTCTCCTATATCATTGACTTTACAACAACCATTTTTGTTCCATTCACAAAACATAGCGTTACTCTCAGTTCATACCTCTATTTCACTTTAAGTGTTTGCTGGAAATTTATTTTAAAAATTACACTAGTTAACCTGCATTGCCATTATGTTAGCTTCTTTGCAACTACTGCTGCTGCTGCTAAGTCGCTTCAGTCATGTCTGACTCTGTGTGACCCCATAGATGGCAGCCCACCAGGCTCACCACCCCTGGGATTCTCCAGGCAAGAACACTGGAGTGGGTTGCCATTTCCTTCTCCAATGCATGAAAGGGAAAAGTGAAAGTGAAGTCACTCAGTTGTGTCTGACTCTTCAAGACCGCATGGACTGCAGTCCACCAGGCTCCTCCTCCATGGGATTTTCCAGGCAAGAGTACTGGAGTGAGGTGCCATTGCCCTCTCCTTTGCAACTACTACGTAACCAATATTTATACAGAGTGTTTGAAAACAGAAAAATAACTTTATTGTAAAAGCATTATAAAAGTAATACATAGTTACTCTAAATAATTCAGACAATAAAAAAGTAAATAAGAAAAAAAAAGACTCAAAATTTCATCTCTCTTAGAAAATCTATGTTAATATTTTAATGAATGATATTTCAGGTGTGTGTGTGTGAGAAAGAGAGAGATGAAGAGAGAGAGAGAGAAATGCAAATTGGTAACATAATTTTATATTCATGGAGTTACACTGTACTTCCAATTTGATAATATGTTTATTAAACAAAATATTTTATCTGTCTTTCCAAGGGGGCATATTCTCTGCTTATTTGATAAGCCATAATTTTCTTTTACCACTACCATTTAATAAATTTGAGGTGATTTCCTTTTTATGTCAATATAAATAGTGTTTCAATATGAATCTTTGCTATTGGATTATCTCCTTAATGAAAACAATTTTATGCAAATTGCCAGGATACATAGCAAAAAAGCTGTTATCAATCTCTATATCTACCAACTTCACATAAAACTACTGCTTTCTCTTTTCCTCATCTTTGCCAATCTTTTATAAAAAAGTATCACATCAGTTTGCATAAATGGTACTTGGAAGAAAAACTTCCCTGGTCCCCTTCTATACAATAGCACAGTTCTATTCAATAATCACACTTTGCCTCCCTTATTCTTTTTTCATGGCATTGTCACTACCTGACATACCACATATTGATTTAGTATTTATTGCCTGTCTTCTTCTACTAGAATTTATACTCTATGAGGGTGTAGACACTGTCTCTTTAGTTTTGTATCTCTAACAACTAGAGTAGATTTTGGCATATAGCAGATATTTTAAAATGTTGAATGAATTTTTGAAAATCATATGTTTTTACTTGATAAATCTCTTATTTATGTTTAATGGACTTTTCTCAAACTTTATCATATACTAAATTCTCATATTTATTCATATTTATGTTTTATTTGCTGTAGTCCATAGGTTAACATGTCTATGTTTAAAATCAATATTACACCCTTATTTTTACTATATTTCCCTAATACATTTAATTCTGAAAGGACATGCTGCTGCTGCTGCTGCTAAGTCACTTCAGTCATATACGACCCTGTGCGACCCCATAGACGACAGCCTACCAGGCTCCTCTGTCCCTGGGAATCCTCCAGGCAAGAATACTGGAGCAGGTTGCCATTTCCTTCTCCATGAAAGGACATAACCAGCTCTATTTTGTTCTTTGGATGTTACTAATAATGCCTTGCCTTTATATTCTTATAGATGATCTTTTCAACCACTTAATCAAGTTCCACATAAATCTATTTAAACTGTAATTGAAATTGCACTTACTCTGAAAAAATATTTAAAGAAGTTGGACATTTTTATTGCCATCCTAAGACAATGCATGTTTGTAATTATAAAACTTCATTTCAAAACACACAAAACTTCATTTGTGTGCCCGTAGAGGATGTTACAGTTTTCTTCACATATAGACTGAACATTTCTTAAAAGTCTACATTTAGGTGTGCTACGCTTTTGTCATCATTGTGTGTGTCATTGTGTGCCATTGTGACTACACTTTAGCTGGTGTTTAAATTACTCTTTGAATGACCTTACATTAGAAATTCTCAGAAACTCTACCTACATTATAATGCCATAAAGCATACTGAAGATGAACTCAAACTTTACATAATAAAGTTGTTTTAATAAAATATGAATTAATAGCTTAAAATGGACAAAATCAACTTATATTTACATGGAGTTTAAAAATCGACCTTATTTTTCTTAATGAAGCCCTCAGTCTTTTATATTTAAAACAACTATTTCAGAAGTGTAGTCGAGTCATTTTTCCAAATTGTTTTCCAAGATGGTGATTCTCTCTCTATAAAAGAAATGTTCTTTTTTTCTCAACGTATTTAAATAACCTAGAATTAAAACTCCAGTAGTAGATGAGAAATAAGCACACACAATTAACATGCTCACTTTCGAGACTTCAATGTGAAAGAACTCAGGGATGATTTGACCTGAGAAAAACCAAGAATTCTCACAAATGTAGCTGTAAAATTTTGTTTGCTTGTTTGTTTTACATAAATGCCACGCTAATCTTTACGTCGTCATAAGCTGCATAGTTTAACCGTTAAGGACAGAACTAGAAAGCTTAAGACGTGTAAAGTTTCCCAAAGGTGTTTCTAAGTCAAACTATTGTTGCTGAGTGAATATGATTTCTAATAAATGTGTTCACAATCAGTTGAGTGAAGAGCCTGAGTAAGAAGAATGCTAAACTATAGCTTCCTGAGTATTTCTAAAATGACCATATATTTAATATATTATTGGACTTCTGGGTACTGATTGCTAAACTGATTACAGCTTTTCGGTAGCGCAATCTCTTTTTGCCCTATTTCAGCTTGCAAATATAAACCATAACTCCTACACAGTTACATTTGCCATGACCTGAATGAATCTCCCTGCGTAATTTCCACTAATCATTTTTATTCCTCCATCTGTGCAAAAAAATGACTTGATATTACCAACTAACCATCTGAATGTTTATGGAAAGGCTGCATAGCGCCTGCTTATGTGAAACCACACATATCCTTTCCCATTGCAAATTGAATTCACTGAAAGAAGAGACTGTAAAAATATTTTTAAAGGTTGTTTCTCTTATTAAATAAAGATACATAAGATGGCTAATATAATATAATCAAGCTGCATAATATAAGGGTTAACCACAATATTTCAGTTTCATTCTTTGTGGGAGAAAAAGAGTTTTAAAAATTAAAGTACAAAATAAGGAGATGGTTTTAAAGCAAAACTATGCTAAATTGGCAGCTTTGCCTCACAATATTTTGTTGGAAGATAAGAAGGCAATTTCTGCCAATTTTGCAAAAATACCTCCATTTCTCTGCCTTAGTTACTATCCCCTGGGCATTTTATATCTTTTCAAGTAGACTAAGAAGATTCTATTCCTCTAGGCAATGAAGGAAGAAGTAATCTTACCATTTGCTATTCACCATTCCAAGGTCTGGTTTTCTGAGATTTTCAAAAGCAGAGCTATGGTGTTCGGAATCACATCTTTCACTCCTGGAAACCATTCCTATAGACTTAGTCCAGGCTTTCGTCATTTGCAGTTTTGAATGTTTTCTATCTTTCCTCAGAACTTTTTGTTTCTTTTGAGATATTTGAATATACTTGACAACTGAAATCACATATTTTACTAATTTTCAAACATAGCTTGGTCGCCAAAATTGTCTTTAATAGGATTTACTCAACAGGATGCATATTTTAACAATCAGCTAGTATGCTTCCTTGATTATGCTGCATATTTGAATACTTAAGGTTTTATATATTTTTTGATTGAGGCTCATACTTTAATGAGCCACACAAATTGCATCTTTGCAGAGAAGGTTTGTCAGAAACTTAGAGTTGAAGTATTTGGGAGACTTTTTCCCTTGCATCATTGCATTTTTGCTCATGTATGTGTGTGTGTTGGGAGAGAGGTTTTGCTGCTGGCTGAGAAGTTGCAGTTAGACATAAGCCTAAAGAAAATGTACTTGCTTAAAAAAAAAAAAAAAAAAAAGATGAGCACTAATTTCTAATTCAGGTTAGAACTGAAAGGAATTGTGCTTTCATGCAAAAAGAAAAATACTTAGAATCCCATTTCTTTGATATAACATTAATATTTTAGTGGCCAATCTTCTATACATCTCTGTATGTGAGGCACAAAGGATAAACTCTCAAATGCCTTGGTTTTGTTGGGAGAGTGTGTAATTTCCTTGGTTCTGTCTCACAACAAAAATTTGAAGCGACGGATGGACCAGCTTGCAACGCTTGGATGGACCAGTGTTACAGCTTCGTGTTACAGCTCAGTTTCATTCAGAAAGTAAAGGAAAATACATCCTTGAGGTGGGAGGGCATGCCGACACAAAAGATGTGAAGAGAAGAGAGGCCCCTGGCCCAATTTTGGCCCCTCTTTTCATGTTTTGTTTTCCTCCCCCTGAGCCTGCCTTATGTAAATTGGGCTAGCCAGGAGGGCTATTTGTTTAAACTGAGGTTCTCACACCAGTCCTCCAACCTTCCTTTTTTCTATTTTCACAGGCTTTTCCCTTCCTTGTCTTTTAGCCACCGCCATTCTGGACTCCTTTTTCTGATTCTAACTACCTAACAGTTTTATATAGATGTGCTGGATTTACATCTTTAGAGTAAAATCAGGCAACTGTTTTATTTTTCACTTTTTTAAAGCTCTGATGGTTCTCACTTCCCTGCCCCTTGTCAGCAATTTGGTCAGAACTCAAAGTTTAATAGTAACTTTCAGGGAATGAAAAAGTCTAGTCTAAGCAAAATAAATACTTTTATACTTGATGTAAAGTTTCTTTTCTTTCCCTAGACCAGAGAACAGCAGTAAAAACAAAGTATGTAAGGGTGGCCTTTCCTTTCAGCCTCCTTTCTTCTCCCTCAGCTATTATGATTACGAAAATGAAAGTGTTAGGCACTATCATGTCTGACTCTTTGTGACCCAGTGGACTGTAGCCCACCAGGCTCCTCAGTCCATGGAATTCTCCAGGCAAGAATACTGGAGTGGGTAGCCATTTCCTTTTCCGGGGGATCTTTCTGATCCAGGGACTGAGCTATCAAACCTGAGTCTCTTGCATTGCAGTCAGGTTCTTTCCCATCTGATCCATTAAGGAAGCCCTGCCTCAACCATTTTAGAATTACAAAAAAAAAAAAAGAAAAAATCTTTCAATCACTGGAGCTATCTATTAAACTTTACTGGGTGACAATATCTTCAACCAAGTTTGTAAATGTTCAAACACCATTTCTCTCTGTCCCTCTGCTTTCTCTTTCTGAAGGGACATTTGTGGATTCTTGTATTTCCTGCCCTGCTGCAGATTTGACTGGAATGGACACCAGACTGTGCTGACTCTGACTTCTCACACTGACCCCTCAGACCTGGCAGGCGATATGTGCCTCAGAGCTTTTCAATGAAGTCCTGTTCAGGTAAAGTCCTTTTAAGACAGCTTTAATTCAGCATGTACTAAAGCCAGAGCTGCTCCCTATATCATAGCGCCACCATCCAGTGGAAAAGTTTTAGCCCGTGCATTTCTCTTATTGCTTTCAAATCTCTCTAGAGTGAGATCTGGTAGCCTCCAACTTTGAGGGCATATTCCATGAAATTTTTTAAACTCTTGTTCAACGAACAATGAGTAGAGGATACACTTCAGACCCTCAAGACAATCTCTCTTAGGGGCTCAATTTCCCTAATTATGGTTCAGGGCAAGACAGGGACATTCCCAAGTGCTCCTTCTCCTTCTAACCCCTTCCTTAAAGGCTCATTCCTAATAAAAAGACTTCTGTTATGTAGCATATTGGGGTGACAATCACTGGGCCAGTTTAACCACTGTTAGACCCATGAGGATGTGTCCAGCTCCTGTTTTTAGAGGATTCTTTTAAAATGCTCATTTTAAAAAATGTGTCATATTATCTATAATTATCTTCATATGGGTTTTGCAGTCAAGAATACACTGTGGAATTTTCTCCCAGTCAGCTGGTACAGAATTAATTATTTCTTTAGTGGTTACATGATTCTATATTCAACTATTTGTCAGTTGAAGGACATTATCTTTCTTCTTTCACTATAATGCTTTAGTAAGCATTTACTGATGTTATACTTTTATGGGATAGATTATCAGAAATGACTGGGTCAATTTTTAAATTAAATTGTTTTCAAATGAAAGACTGCAATAATCCATAAAACCAACAGCACTGTATGGAAGTATTTTTTTTTTCTGGAATCACTGGCTCTGGCAGTATTTAATCTTTCTTTTAAACTAATTTCTATTGTAGCATACTCACAGTATTTAATCATTCAAAAATGTATTTTGTATTGCTCATCTTTAGATTAATTTCTATGCTTCAAGCTACTTGTGATATTATTGTTTATTGGTAATTTAGATGTGTTATTTCAAATTTCCTATTCATAACCATTGTTATTTTCATTTTGAATATTTTTTCCATTTCCTAAAATGCTTTGATATATTATATACATTAAAAAACATGTTTTCAATTTTTAAATATTTTACAGCTAAAATGTTCATGTATATATAAAAGTAGACAGAATAATATAGTGAATGTCTATAGTTTTAACAATTATTAGCACATTTCAGGAGAAGGCAATGGCACCCCACTCCAGTACTCTTGCCTGGAAAATCTCATGGATGGAGGAGCCTGGTAGGCTGCAGTCCATGGGGTCACAAAGAGTTGGACATGACTGAGCGACTTCACTTTCACTTTTCACTTTCATGCATTGGAGAAGGAAATGGCAACCCACTCCAGTGTTCTTGCCTGGAGAATCCCAGGGACGGGGAAGCCTGGTGGGCTGCCATCTATGGGGTCACACAGAGTCGGACACGACTGAAGTGATGAGAGCAGCAGCAGCAGGAGCATCACATTTCAATATTTGCTTAAGATCCTTGTGCTAGGAAAGATTGAAAGCAGGAGGAGAAGGGGACAACAGAGGATGAGGTGTTTGGGTGGCATCACCAACTCAATGGAGTTGGTGATAGACAAGGAAACCTGGCATGTTGCAGTCTATGGGGTCACAAAGAGTCAGACACAACTGAGTGACTGAACTGAACTAAACTGAGTAGATTGTATTACTTATTGCAATTATTCATCCTTCCTGTTACCAAAGGCACATGACTGAAGTTTTTCCCACAAAGCAGGCTATATTTTATGTCACTTAACTTGGGCTCATTCAAATGACTTGCTTCAGTCAATAGAATAAGACAGAAGAGACAGTGCTGGTCAGAATCTTGACCTTCAAGAAGGATGAAATACTAAGAACAGAAGGGAACTTCTTTAAGCCAGTTACGGGCCTCTATGGGAAACCTGCAGCTAATACCGAACTGAATGATAAAAACTGATCGTTCTTTTCCTGGAGTTGTGTAAAAGATATTCATTCTCAGAATTGTTATCCATCATTGTATTGAATACCCTGGGTTCTCCAACAAGGCTAAACAAATAAGATATAATAATAGAAAATAAGGAGAATCATCTTTATTCACAAATGACACAATTTACTTGTTAAAAATTAGAAGAAAATTAGTTTATAAGATTAGCTGGTCAAGAGTGGAAGCTTGAAGAAATGTGAAAAAAGCACACATTTTCAGAACGTCTGTACTGAGATCTTATGAGGTACTACAATAAGTCAAAGTTGCAACATATATCTATATCTATCTATGTATCTATCTATATAAATATGTATATATGCTGGTTTATGCTGAGATATATCTTTTTACTTTTAGATATCTGTCTCATACAAAATAAAATTGCATTTATTTATATTTCTTAAATATTTAAATAATGGCCTTGAATTGGTGGATTTGAGATGAGATTTTATTTGGATAGTGTATCTAGGTTACCAACAACATATCATTCATCTAACTGACATCATAATAAAAATGATCTCTAACTCTCATGAACCATTCAGCAACAGTGAAAAGATATGCAGGAGGAATCCTTGATTTGTGTGTTACTTAGAACTTCTTGGAAGGAAATCTAATGGCAAATATTATTTAAAATGATTTTTGTCACACCACTATACGGTAAGAACTGGGATATTACTGGTTGTATTACTATTCATCATTTGTTAAAGAACACTAACGCAAGTATCTTTTAAAGCCAGGTGCTGCTAGATATTAGGTAAATAACTGTGAGAAAAATGTAACTCCTGATATAGATACTTTGTTCCACCTGTAATGAACAATTTCAGATTTTAACTCCACAGAATTCAGGCCTCTTCTGATAGTTTAATGAGTTTGTAAGTCTGGAATTACAAAAAGATTGAGATTTTACTCTACTTGCAAGATAAATTATCTGGCTACAGTTGCATATATGCTAGCAGAAAAACATAAAACCTCTGGGCCAGAAAGACAAAGTTTATTACTCACAAAAATGACAGTAGGCAGAATATTATCTTTGTGCTGCTCAGGTGAGCCCCAGTTCCCATACAGAAACATGATTAGGGAAGGATGCTGAATCTTACACGGTGAGAATGTATTATACAGGAGGAAGGCCAGAGATTAGGAAGCCCTTGGTCTTACAGAGGGGCTTATGACAACCTGAATGTCATATTTTTTGAGAGAGACATTGTCTATTACCCTGGGATGTAGGTGAATCTTCTCTGGAGATGGGAATGAGGCATCTCTATTTTTACTATACTAGAGTATAAATAAATCTGAAATATTGATTATTAATGCCTAGACATGAAGTAACATGAGAGATTCATAGATAATTAATTTCCAGCAAAGGTAAGGCCTCATTATACTTCTACAAAGGACTAACATATGAATAAAGGGACAACCTCTCGCCTCTATTCTCTACATGGTATTTTACTTAAAAGGTACAAACAACCTAAAGCTAATTTGAAAATTTGTCCTTAAATGATGGAGAATCCTTTCTCTCTCTTTTCCCCATTGAACATGCACAAAGTATAATTGGACAAGATTAGTATATTCAAAGAATAGCAAGGAGAGATAAGAAAGACTTCCTCAGTGATCAATGCAAAGAAATAGAGTAAAACAACAGAATGGGGAAGACTAGAGATCTCTTCAAGAAAATTAGAGATACCAAGGGAATATTTAATGCAAAGATGGGCTTGATAAAGGACAGAAATGGTATGGACCTAACAGAAGCAGTCAAGAGGTGGCAAGAATACACAGATGAACTGCATAAAAAAGAGCTTCAAGACCAAGATAATCACAATAGTGTGATCACTCACCTAGAGCCAGACATCCTGGAATGTGAAGTCAAGTGGGCCTTAGAAAGCATCACTATATATCTTTCTTTTTCCCCTTTGCTTTTCACTTCTCTTCTTTACACAGCTATTTGTAAGGCCTACTCAGACAGCCATTTTGCTTTTTTGCATTTCTTTTCCATGGGGATGGTCTTGATCCCTGTCTCCTGTACAATGTCAGGAACCTCAGTCCATAGTTCATCAGGCACTCTGTCTATCAGATCTAGTCCCTTAAATCTATTTCTCACTTCCACCATATAATCATAAGGGATTTGATTTAGGTCATACCTGAATGATCTAGTGGTTTTCCCCATTTTCTTCAATTTAAGTCTGAATTTGGCAATAAGGAGTCCATGATCTGAGCCAGTCAGCTCCTGGTCTTGTTTTTGCTGACTGTATAGAGTTTCTCCATCTTTGGCTGCAAAGAATATAATCAATGAATTCCAGGTGAGCTATTTCAAATCCTGAAAGATGATCCTGTGAAAATCCTGCACTCAATATGCCAGCAAATTTGGAAAACTCAGCAGTGGCCACAGGACTGGAAAAGGTCAGTTTTCATTCCAATCTCAAAGAAAGGCAATGCCAAAGAATGCTCAAACTACCACACAATTGCACTCATCTCACATGCTAGTAAAGTAATGCTCAAAATTCTCCAAGCCAGGCTTCAGCAATACATGAACTGTGAACTTCCAGATGTTCAAGCTGGTTTTAGAAAAGGCAGAGGAACCAGAGATCAAATTGCCAATATCTTCTGGATCATCAAAAAAGCAAGAGAGTTCCAGAAAAAACATCTATTTCTGCTTTATTGACTATGCCAAAGCCTTTGACTGTGTGGATCACAATAAACTGTGGAAAATTTTGAAAGATATGGGAATACCAGACCACCAGACCTGTCTCTTGAGAAACCTATATGCAGGTCAGGAAGTAACAGTTAGAACTGGACATGGAACAATAGACTGGTTTCAAATAAGAAAAGGAGTATGTCAAGGCTCTATATTGTCACCCTGCTTATTTAATTTATATCCAGAGTACATCATGAGAAAACCTGGGCTGGAAGAAGCACAAGCTGGAATCAAGATCGGCAGGAGAAATATCAATCACCTCCGATATGCAGATGACACCACCCTTATGGCAGAAAGTGAAGAGGAACTAAAAAGCCTCTTGATGAAAGTGAAAGAGGAGAGTTGAACAAGTTGGCTTAAAACTCAACATTCAGAAAGCTAAGATCCTTGGACTGCAGTCCATCCTAAAGGAGATCAGTCCTGAGTGTTCACTGGAAGGTCTTATGCTGAAACTAATATCCCAATACTTCGGCCACCTCATGCAAAGGGTTGACTCATTGGAAAAAACCCTGATGCTGGGAGGGATTGGGGTCAGGAGGAGAAGGAAACGACAGAGAATGAGATGACTGGATGCCATCACCAACTCGATGGACATAAGTTTGAATGAACTCTGGGAGTTGGTGATGGACACAGAGGCCTGACGTGCTGTGATTCATGGGGTCGCAAAGACCTGGACACGACTGAGCGACTGAACTGAACAACATCTTAATGTGCAATAGTGAAGTGAAGTCACTCAGTCGTGTCTGACTCTTTGTGACCCCATGGATGGTAGCTGACCAGGCTCCTCCATCCATAGAATTTTCCAGGCAAGAGTACTGGAGTGAGTTGCCATTTTCTTCTCCAGGGGATCTTCCTGACCCAGGGATTGAACCTGGGTCTTCTGTGTTGCAGGCAGACACTTTACCATCTGAGCTACCAGGGCAATAACTGGACTCCATTTCGTTGTCAACCAGCCTAGAGCAGGTTAACTCCTCTCCTACATCTATGAGCAGAGGTAAAACAGCTACTGTTTTTTACAAATGTTTCCATTCAGTTATGACCTTCTCATTGGGATTCAGAAACATTTTCTTCTACAAAACTAAGAATAATAGACAAAGAGCTCAAATTCATTATGACCATCAGTAAATGTATCACTACTGTTCTTCAAACCTTACTTTACCTCCCAACTAATGTTCTTCTAGAATCACTATTTTCCTAAATGTCTGTAAGTGTTACTTCCATCCAACCAGGCAGAAAAATATAAGACTATTCACTCAAAAATATATTTAGTGAGCCAAATATTTAAATTAGATATACCATATGGGGTTTGATCCCTGGCTTAACTGATAAGGAATATGCCTGTAATACAGGTTTGACCCATGGGTCAGGAAGATTCCCTGGAGAAGGAAATGAAAACCCACTCCAGTACTCTTGCCTGGAGAGTTCCATGGACAGAAGAGTCTGGCAGGTTACAATCCATGGGGTCACAAAGAGTCAGACAAGCCTGACCAACTAACACTTTCACTTTTTTACTTTATCTTACTATATGGATGATGAATGAAAGTTACTCAGCTGTGTCTGACTCTTTGTAATCCCAAGGACTATAAAGTCCATGGAATTCTCCAGGCTAGAATACTGGAGCTGGTAGCCTTTCCCTTCTCCAGGGGATTTTCGCAACCCAGAGGTCAAACCCAGGTCTCCCACAATGCAGGCAGATTCTTTACCAGCTGAGCCACAATATCGTATACTAAATTATAAAATTGTCTCACAAAATACCCTATTCATATTTCACCCTCTAGTGACCATATCATTCAGTTCAGTTCAGTCGCTCAGTTGTGTTCGACTCTGTGACTCCAGCACTGAGTCTACAACTGGACTGCAGCATGCCAGGCCTCCCGTCTGTCACCAACTCCCAGAGTTTACTCAAATTCATGTCCATTGAGTTGATGATGCCATCCAACCATCTCATCTTCTGTTGTCCCCTTCTCTCCAGTCTTTGATCTTTCCAAGCATCAGGGTCTTTTTAAATGAATTTGTTCTTTGTATCAGGTGGCCAAAGTATTGGAGTTTCAGCTTCAGCATCAGTTCTTCCAATGAATATTTAGGACTGATTTCCTTTAGGATCAACTGGTTGAAACTCCTTGCAGTCCAAGGGACTTTCAAGAGTCTTCTCCAACATGACAGTTCAAAAGCATCAGTTCTTTGGCACTCATCTTTCTTTAGGCCACTAATAAAAAGAAAAAGAAATGTGTAATTTAAGGGTAGACTCTCTTTCCATTACTTAAAACATACGTCCTAGAGGGGAAATAGATGGGGAAACAGTGGAAACAGTGTCAAACTTTATTTTTTTGGGCTCCAAAATCACTGTTGATGGTGACTGCAGCCATGAAATTAGAAGACGCTTGCTCCTTGGAAGAAAAGTTATGTCCAACCTAGATAGCATTTTCAAAAGCAGAGACATTACTTTGCCGACTAAGGTCTGTCTAGTCAAGGCTATGGTTTTTCCTGTGGTCATGTATGGATGTGAGAGTTGGACTGTGAAGAAGGCTGAGCACCAAAGAACTGATGCTTTTGAACTGTGGTGTTGGAGAAGACTCTTGAGAGTCCCTTGGACTGCAAGGAGATCCAACCAGTCCATTCTGAAGGAGATCAACCCTGGGATTTCTTTGGAAGGAATGATGCTAAAGCTGAAACTCCAGTATTTTGGCCAGTACCTCATGTGAAGAGTTGACTCATTGGAAAAGACTCTGATGCTGGGAGGGATTGGGGGCAGGAGGAGAAGGGGACGACAGAGGATGAGATGGCTGGATGGCATCATGGACTCGATGGACGTGAGTCTGAGTGAACTCTGAGAGATGGTGATGGACAGGGAGGCCTGGCGTGCTGCAATTCATGGGGTCGCAAAGAGTCGGACACGACTGAGCGACTGAACTGAACTGAACTGAGAGGGTCTATTCCTAAGAAACTGTAATTATTCATCAACCATGATGCCTATGATCTTATTTTTAAACTTTCCACTTGCTCATGCTTTATTTCTCACTCCTTTTCTCCTGTTCTTAATTTTGTCATTTTAAATTCCAAATGGCCTTCTAACTGCAATTCAAATGTGTGAATTCTATTACTTTGGTATAAAAATTATTTTGGTAAAAATAATATTGTTCTTCCATCTATCATTAATTCTAAGACTATGTGCCAGGCACTGTACTAGTTCCTAGGGCTAGTAGAGAAGTAGAGAAATCATGATCAAATTGTCAGTGTTTAATAAAAAAAATGCTAACAAAAATTAACTGTGATGCGGATAAAATGGTACAGGAGATGCAACAAAGGGAGTGATGTCATCCTTTGAAAGGGCTTCATGTGCTCCTGTGTCTGGAAGGATGAATTAGCCAACAGACAAGCAGAATAATTCCATCCCACAAAATGAGAAGAATGTGCAAGACAGGAGAACATGGAAAAAAGTACAGGGCAAAGCAAGTAATTGGGGATGATTAAATTGTAAAGGGCAGAGAAATAGAGCAGCAGCTGATAGTGTAGAAAACAAAACAGAACCAAGAGAAATGCCAGGATATGGTCAGCCCTGGTAATTAATATGAATATTCTAATATCATATGAGTTCATTATCACTTTAGAACCATGTGTCCCAATTGTGCATATCTAATTTCTGCTCAAGCACTTGATATGACAATGTGTTAATATTTATATTCTGCAACAGGAAATAGGCAAATAGTGAAAATAAGCTTGATACTCATCCATTTTTCAGACTCAGTGATTTGTAACATCATGATCAAAAGTCTGAATTTCTGAATTAAACATTAGTTCTATGGTATTTAAGAATAATTGAATTACTAAAATTTTTCTTTCAAATAAAATTGTTAATTGGATTCATTTCAGAATTGCATGTAAAAATCTATGTTCAACCAAACTGGAAACCTCATACACAGTATAAGTGATGTTACTATTAACAGAACATGTATGACCTCATAATGTTGGTCATTTTTCAGAGAATAGAAATGAAGGTGACTCTTCTAGAGCATAGTTATTATTTTGTTACCAAAACTTCTTGACCCTGATTGTATTTACTCTGCTTCACCAGCACTTTTGTAATCATTTCAACATCCACAGTAATAGGGTCAAAATCTAGGGTAAAAATTTAAAATCATCAATACCTGAGTCCACAAATGGACGTATTTTCTACACATGTTTTTGATTTGTTTAGTAATTATTGAGAGTTACAGGAGGTTTTCACGAAGACTGGTTAATGTCTCTCTTCTTGAAATGACAACTTTAGTTGCAATGAGGAAAGTGGGTGTGAGAGATTTATCAGGGATTTAAAAAATAATTGCCTCTCTGTGTTCCAGATAAGGGATTATGATGGTCTCAACTAAAAGCATTTATAATAGAAGAATATTGATTAAAGAACAATTTTGAAAACTTGTTAATATAACTTGAAAAGAGTTTGGTTGTGGATGACAGAAAGCAGTGAACGTCACAGAGGGCCAACTAAATATGCCCAGAAATTCTATTGTTTAATTTAAAATTTTGAACATCAGGAAAACATCAAAAAGAACTTAGATAATCCAATCGGTCATTGCAATGATGCTTTTCATAATACTAGACCATATGTATTCAATGTCAGTCAAGGTAGAGAGGTTTTTGTCATCTTCAAAAATCTCATTCTTTCATATGTATTCAGATTCTGTTCTTGAAAGTTTGAGAGCTATTACTCTGATCTTGTTTTGAGTATTTACACTGGTATGAATGATGAGGGAAGACCTCAACATTTATCTTTTTGGATAATATTATAGAAGCTAATCCTTGAGAACTTATTTTCCACATTTGTGCCTCTCTCATAAATGTGGTAATTTAGCATTTTTTCAATCATACGTCTCTGCATTCTGATGTTTGCTTCTCATTACATTAGCCATCCAGACAGCTGGGAGCTATTCCTCCTTCTCCTCCAATTTGGTGCATGTAGCACAAGAATGTGAGCCTGGAATATTAATCATGAATGCAATACAATCATTTAAAAAATTTTGAAGAGCTACTGAAGGAGACAACCTAAGCACCTAATCTTATTATCCTTGACCCATGAGCATGGTACACCCAACTTCACAGGAACACTATCAGGGTTGCAGTCAAATATTTTAAGAATGGAATAGAAATTACATTTATAAAAAAGACGTGGAGGTAACCTCAAAGACAGTGGAGGAATAGGACAGGGAAACCACTTTCTCCCCCCACAAATTCATCAAAAGAAGTTTTAAACAATGAGTAAATTCCACAAAACAACTTCTGAATGCTGGCAGAGGACATCAGGCACCTAGTAAAGCAGCCCATTGCCTTCGAAAGGAGGTAGGAAAAAATATAAAAGACAAAAAAAGAGACAAAAGAGGTAGGGACGGAATTCCATCCCAGGAAGGGAGTCTTAAAAAGAGAGAAGTTTCCAAACACCAGGAAACACTCTCACTGCTGAGTCTGTGGCAGGCCTTGGAAGAACAGAGGGCAACTTAACAGGGAGGAAAAATAAATAACTAATTAAAACGCACTAAATCTGTGAGAGACCAGTGGTAACTCCCCCAGTGGAGAAGCAGCACAGACGCCTGCATCTGCCACTAGCAAGCAGAGGCTGGGCAGGGAGGCGCGGGCTGCATTGCTTAGAGTAAGGACTGGGCCTGAATGCCCCAAGGGCAATCTGAGGGGACTAACTTGGACCTAGCAAACCAGACTGTGGGAGAGCCACAACGTGAAAAGCCTTAACTTAAGACACCGCCAGACCGGAGCACAGAACAAAAGACTGAACAGAACTAGCCAGCTGCAGACCATCCCCCTCTGGTGACAGGCAGCCAGAGCCGGAAGGGGGCAATCACAGCCCCAGAGAGACATTATCTATCAAACTGCAAGCAGGCTTCTTTGCTCAGACTTCTTGGGCTTCTGGACAGTCAACATCCGCCTGAGAAGGTGTGCCAGTTGTACACCCAGAAAACCGAGCAGCAGGGACAGGGAAGGCGATAAGTCGCAGCGACCATGCTCGCCAAACACCTCATCACCTGAGCTGTTCAGACCTGTGAAAGGCACAAAACACAGACCCAACTGAGTCTGCGCCTCTGAGGACTACCCGAGTGCTTGAACCTGAGCGGCTAAGACCTGGGAGGTGCATGCAGCCCAGGGCCAGCCTCGGATGGTTCCCGGCAGAGCAACCTAGAGCCTGAGCAGTGTTGGCAGGGAGGGCACATGCACCGTGAGTGGGGGCAGGCCCAGTGTGGCTGAAACACTTCGAGCACACGCCAGAGTTATTTGTTTGCAGCATCCCTCCCTCGCTACAGTGCGACTGAACAAGTGAGCCTAAAAAAAGTGTCCACCACCGCCTGCTTTGTATCAGGGCGGAAAACAGACACTGAAGAGACCAGCAAACAGAAGAAGCTAAAACAGAGAGAACCGCTTGGAAGTAACAGATGCAATAGGTTAAAACCCTGTTGATAGTACCGACTACATAGGAAGGGGCCTATAGATCTTGAGAAATATAAGCCAGACCAGGAACTATCTGAAAATGAACTGATCCCACACTGCCCAAACAACACCAGAGAAAGTCCTAGATATATTTTTACTATTGTTATGGACATTCTTTTTTTTTCTTTTTTTAAACTTTTTAAGTCCTCTATTACTCCTTTAATTTTCATTTTTATAACCTACTATTATGTTTCAAAAAAAAAGACCCTACTTTTTAAAGCAAACTTCATATATATATATATATAGGTTTTTTTAATAATTTTTGTGACTTTTTTTTTCTTTCTTGTTTTTCTTCTTTTCTCTAATATTGTATTTTTGAAATTCCAAACTCTACTCTAGGTTTTTAATCTTTACTTTTTGGTATTTGTTAACAATTTTATACCTTTAAGAACCCAATCTTCAGTACCCATTTTTACTTGGGAGTGAGATTACTGCCTTGACTGCTCTCTTCCATTTTGGGCTCTCCTTTTTCTCCACCAGGTCGCCTCTTTCTCCTCCCTCCCCCTTCTCTTTTCTACCCACCTCTGTGAATCTCTGTGTGTTCCAGATGGTGGAGAACACTTAGGGAACTGATTACTGGCTGGATCTGTCTCTCTCCTCTTGATTCCCCCCTTTTATCCTCTTGGCCATCTCTGTCTCCTTCCTCCATCTTCTCTGTATAACTCCAAGAACATCTCTGAGCGTCCAGACTGTGGAGCGCACATAAGGAAGTGATTACTGGCTAGCTTGCTCTCTCCTCTTTTGATTCCACCTCATCTCATTCAGGTCACCTCTAACTCCCTCCTCCCTCTTCTCTTCTCCATGTAACTCTGGGAACCTCTCTGGGTGTCCCTCACCGTGGGGAAAATTTTCATCTTTAATCTAAATGTTTTATCAATGGTGCTGTATAGAAGAAGTCTTGAGACTACTGTAAAAATAAGACTGAAAACCAGAAGCAAGAAGCTTAAGTCCAAATCCTGAGAACACCAGAGAATTCCTTACTCCAGGGAGCATTAATCAACAGGAGCTCATCAAACACCTCCATACCTACACTGAAACCAAACACCACCCAAGGGCCAACAAGTTCCAGAGCAAGACACACCATGCAAATTCTCCAGCAACACAGGAACACAGCCATGAGCTTCAATATACAGGCTGCCCAAAGTTACCCCAAAACCATTGACATCTCATAACTCATTACAGGACACTTCATTGCACTCCAGAGAGAAAAAATCCAGCTCCACCCACCAGAACACCGACACAAGCTTCCCTAACCAAGAAACCTTGACAAGCCACTGATACAACCCCACCCACAGCAAGGAAACTCCACAATAAAGAGAACTCCACAAACTGCCAGAATACAGAAAGATCACCCCAAACTCAGCAATAAAAACAAGATGAAGAGACAGAGGAATACCCAGCAGGTAAAGAACCAGGAGAAATGCCCACCAAACCAAACAAAAGAGGAAGAGATAGGGAATCTACCTGATAAAGAATGCCAAATAATGATAGTGAAAATGATCCAAAAATCTTGAAATCAAAATGGAATCACAGATAAATAGCCCGGAGACAAGGATTGAGAAGATGCAGAAAGGTTTAACAAGGACCTAGAAGAAATAAAAAAGAGTCAATATATAATGAAAAATGCAATAAATGAGATCAAAAAAACTCTGGAGGCAACAAATAGTAGAACAACAGAGGCAGAAGATAGGATTAGTGAAGTAGAAGAAAGGAGGAAAATCTCAGAGACCTCAAGGACAATGTTAAATGCCCCAAAATTCGAATCATAGGAGTCCCAGAAGAAGACAGAAAGACCATGAGAAAATACTTGAGGAGATAATAGTTGAAAACTTCCCTAAAATGGGGAAAGAAATAATCACCCAAGTCCAAGAAATCCAGAGAGTCCCAAACACGATGAATGCAAGGCAAAACATCTTAAGACACATATTAATCAAATTAACAAAGATCAAATACAAAGAACAAATATCATGAGCAGCAAGGGAAAAACAACAAATAACACACAAGGGGATTCCCATAGGGATAACAGCTGATCTTTCAATAGAAACTCTTCAGGCGAGGAGGGAATGGCAAGACATACTTAAAGTGATGAAAGAAAATAACCTACAGCCCAGATTATTGTACCCAGCAAGTATGTCATTCAAATATGAAAGAGAAATCAAAAGCTTTACAGACGAGCAAAAGCTGAGAGAATTCAGCACCACCAAACCAGCTCTCCAACAAATGCTAAAGGATCTTCTCTAGACAGGAAACACAAAAAGTAGTGATGAAAGAAAATAGCCTACAGCCCAGATTACTGTACCCACCAAGGATCTCATTCAAATATGAAGGAGAAATCAAAAGCTTTACAGACAAGCAAAAGCTGAGAGAATTCAGCACCACCAAACCAGCTCTCCAACAAATGCTAAAGGATACTCTCTAGACAGGAAACACAAAAAGAGTGAATAAACCTGAACCCAAAACAATAAAGTAAATGGCAACGGGATCATACTTATCAATAATTACCTTAAATGTAAATGGGTTGAATGCCCCAACCAAAAGACAAAGACTGGCTGAATGGATACAAAAACAAGACCCCTATATATGTTGTCTACAAGAGACTCACCTCAAAACAGGGGACACATACAGACTGAAAGCAAAGGACTGAAAAAAGATATTCCATGCAAACAGAGACCAAAAGAAAGCAGGAGTAGCAATACTCATATCCAATAAAATAGAGTTTAAAACAAAGGCTGTGAAAAGAGACAAAGAAGGACACTACATAATGATCAAATGATCAATCCAAGAAGAAGATATAACAATTATAAATATATATGCACCCAACATAGGAGCACCACAATATGTAAGACAAATGCTAACAAGTATGAAAGGGGAAATTAACAACAACACAGTAATAGTGGGAGATTTAATACCCCACTCATACCTATGGATAGATCAACTAAACAGAAAATTAACAAGGAAACACAAACTTTAAATGATACAATAGGCCAGTTAGACCTAATTGATATCTATAGGACATTTCACCCCAAAACAATGAATTTCACCTTTTTCTCAAGTGCACACGGAACCTCCTCCAAGATAGATCACATCCTGGGCCATAAATCTAGCCTTGGTAAATTCAAAAAAATTGAAATAATTCCAAGCATCTTTTCTGACCATAATGCATTAAGATTAGATCTCAATTACAGGAGAAAATCTGTTAAAATTTCCAACATATGGAGGCTGGACAACACGCTGCTGAATAACCAACAAAGCACAGAAGAAATCAAAAATGAAATCAAAACATGCATAGAAATGAATGAAAATGAAAACACAACAACCCAAAATCTGTGGGACACTGTAAGAGCAGTGCTAAGCGGAAAGTTCATAGAAATACAGGCATACCTCAAGAAACAAGAAAAAAGTCAAATAAATAACCTAACTCTACACCTAAAGCAACTAGAAAAGGAAGAAATGGAGAACCCCAG
>SJYT01004397.1:0-174029 GCA_006410635.1 Cephalophus harveyi | reverse complement strand
CTAAACGTAAGACCAGAAACTATAAAACTCTTAGAGGAGAACATAGGCAAAACACTCTCTGACATAAATCACAGCAGGATCCTCTATGACCCACCTCCCAGAATATTGGAAATAAAAGCAAAAATAAACAAATGGGACCTAATTAAACCTAAAAGCTTCTGCACAACAAAGGAAACTATAAGCAAGGTGAAAAGACAGCCTTCAGAATGGGAGAAAATAATAGCAAATGAAGCAACTGACAAACAACTAATCTCAAAAATATACAAGCAACTTATGCAGCTCAATTCCAGAAAAATAAACGACCCAAACAAAAAATGGGCCAAAGAACTAAACAGACATTTCTCCAAAGAAGACATACAGATGGCTAACAAACACATGAAAAGATGCTCAACGTCACTCATTATCAGAGAAATGCAAATCAAAACCACAATGAAGTACCATTTCACACCAGTCAGAATGGCTACAATCCAAAAGTCTACAAGCAATAAATGCTAGAGAGGGTGTGGAGAAAAGGGAACCCTCTTACACTGTTGGTGGGAATGCAAACTAGTACAGCCACTATGGAGAACAGTGTGAAGATTCCTTAAAAAACTGGAAATGGTACTGCCTTATGACCCATCAATCCCACTGCTGGGCATACACACCAAGGAAACCAGAATTGAAAAAAACACATGTACCCCAACATTCACCGCAGCAGTTTAAGCAACCTAGATGTCCATCAGCAGATGAATGGATAAGAAAGCTGTGGTACATATACACAATGGAGTATTACTCAGCCATTAAAAAGAATTCATTTGAATCAGTTCTAATGAGGTGGATGAAACTGGAGCTGATTATACAGAGTGAAGTAAGCCAGAAAGAAAAACACCAATAGAGTATACTAATGCATATATATGAAATTTAGAAAGATGGTAACAATAACCCTGTATGCAAGACAGCAAAAGAGACACAGATGTATAGAACAGGCTTTTAGACTCTGTGGGGGAGGGAAAAGGTGGGATGATTTGGGAGAATGGCATTGAAACATGTATAATATCATATATGAAATGAATCACCAGTCCAGGTTCGATGCATGATACTGAATGTTTGGGGCTGATGCACTGGAATGACCCAGAGGGATGGTACAGGGAGGGAAGAAGGAGGGGGGTTCAGGATGGGGAACACGTGTATACCTGTGGCGGATTCATGTTGATGTATGGCAAAACCAATACAATACTGTAAAGTAATTAACCTCCAATTAAAATAAATAATTTTTTTTTTAAAAGATTGAAGGCAAAAGAAGAGGGCAGCAGAGGATGAGATGGTTACATAGCATCACAGACTCAATGGACCTGAATTTAAGCAACCTCCAGGAGATAGCGGAGTACAGAAGAGCCTGGCGTGCTGCAGTCCATAGAATCACAAAGAGTCAGACATGACTTAGTGACAGAACAAGAACAAATGTAAAGAATTTCAAATTTATTGGCATAAATCACGGATAGCTTTCTTTTGCATTTTTCATCTCTATTGTAGTTATTCTCATGTGTTCCATGTTTAAATTTCTAACATTATTATTTCTACTTTCTTGCCTTTTTAATTGATTGATTTTTAGAAGTTTCTTAATGTTATTAGTCTTTTCAAAGAAAGTAAGCTTTTGCTATTGTCAGTCTTTTCCATTGTTTTAAAGGTATGTTTATTGCTTCGATTTATGCTGATTTACATTTCCATCTTATTATTTTTTTTGGATTGACTGTGATGCCCTTCTTCTAATTTCTTAACTTGAAAGCTTAGCTTGCTATTTTCTATTTTCTACTTTTCTTATGTAGACATGTAAAATGATAAATAGCCTTCAAGCACTAAGTTAGCTTTATCCTACAAGTCTTGATGTTTGGAAGGTTTTTTGTTTTCTTTCTAAATGCTTTTTAATTTTCGTTATGATTTCTTCTTTAATCCACACATTATTTAGAAGTGTGGTTTCCAAATGTATGATATTCTTCTGGCTCTGTATTTATTTCCCATTTCTAATTCCTAATATAATTTCATCATAGTAGAAAATGTGGTTTGAATTATTCTGATTCTTTGGTATTTTTAAAGATTTGCCTTTTGGACAACCCTATGGTAAGTATTTGGAAATGTTCCATATATGCTTGACAAAGGTTGTGAATTTCTGAATTTGTTAGTTGAGGTCTTCTTACCTGCTCATCATATAAGCCTTACTACCTGTATTGTTCAAAGATTCTATCTTTAAAAATTCAATGTGAACTGAATACTGTTTTACTACAAAGTCTGTATGTTTAATATTATATTGTACCCAAGTTTCATTTAGCTCATATTTATCTAGTATATATAGGCTTCCCTGGTGGCTCAGATGGTAATTCAGAAGACCCATGTTTGATCCCTGGGTCAGGAAGATCTCCTGGAGAAGGAAATGGCAACCCACTCTAATATTCTTGCCTGGAGAATCCCATGGACAGAGGAGCCTGGTGGCCTACAGTCTGTGGGATCACAAAGAGTCAGAGGGGATCGCAAAGACTGAGGGACTAACACTTTCAATCTCATCTAGTATATATTTTTCACGGCTTTACCCTCAACCTTTTTTAATCATTATTCTTGATTTTGTCTTGTTCAGATAAAATAGCATATGGAAAGCTATTTTGTCTCTTTGCATAATCCCTTGCTCTCTTTCATGTAGAGTAATGCATTAAAGGTACCTGTATAACACTTCAACAATCACTTAAGTGACTCACACACTAGACACTACTAATGATACAAAATTGAATAAGATATAATTTCTTTTCCTAAATACCTTCAAAACTAGTCTATAGACCATTATAAGCAGACAATTCCAGTATTAAGGCCAAATGTGAAGACAGTGGTATGCACTTGATAATATCTCATTTTGAGGCTAACTTCTCACTGTTTCCCTATAGTGTCTGGTGAAGAATCTTAGTAACTTTCTTCAAAAAAAAAAAAAAAAATCTAGGCTCTGTGCACATTGATTGGCAGATGGAAGGCAATCACCTAAGGTCCAACTTCATCCCTGTAGCCACTCTCTGGGTTCTTGACAGATTCATTTAGATGAACTTAGACAGGACTTCCCTGGTGGCTCAGATGGTAAAGCATCTGCCTATAGTGCGGGAGATGTGGGTTCAGTCCCTGGGTTGGGAAGATCTCCCAGAGAAGGAAATGGCAACCCACTCCAGTATTCTTGCCTGGAAAATCCCATGGACGGAGGAGCCTGGTAGGCTACAGTCCATGGGGTCGCAACGAGTCGGACATGACTGAGCGACTTCACTTTCACTTTCTTTTCAAACTTCCTTTAAAAAAGTATCAGTGAACATAAGAAATAAAAATGCCCTTAAGCCACAATATAAGAAGCAGTATATATGGTTTAACCTGATTTGTCTGGAACACAATTACACAAAGAGATACAGTAGAGTGTGTCCTGTGACTGGGCCATCATGCATGCCTTTGGGAACCTTGTGAAGCACCAACCTACACAGAAGTATGTTAATGGACCAATAACACATGGTTTGTCTTGCCCAGCAGTCATTAGAATCTGGCTATTTTCTGTGTAATATATATATATTTCACAGAAAATAGCCAGATTGGGAAGATCCCCTGGAGAAGGAAATGGTAACCCACTCCAGTATTCTTGCCTGGAAAATTCCATGGGCGGAGAAGCCTGGTGGTAGGCTACAGTCCATGGGGTCGCAAAGAGTCGGACACGACTGAGCAACTTCATAGTGATTTATGGTGAGATATATATATATATATATATGTATATATATATATATGTATATATATATATATGTAAGTCCTTAGCATTTTTGTGATTAATAGTCATTTGAGGAGCAGTCACTGCAGTATTGATTCTTTCAAATAAAAAAAAAAAATTATTTGGAGACTTTAGGGGACACTAAATCATGCCAGCAGACATTTGTTCCGGGCCTACTCTGTGCAACATAGTTCAACGTTAGATGTGTGGGCAGAGGATACTGGAGGGGTTCAGACATCCAGGGAGAACACCATAGGATACAGGAATGGAGACAAGCATGATGCATCTGAGCTGAGGAAAGTCAAAGATTAGCATCAGCCTCACCAGGAGAGCAACCTGGAATAGATTCTTCCTCTAAACCTCTAGGAAGAAGGGTTCAGGACCTTATGATCAGACATTCAGCCTCCAGGACTGTCAGACAATAAATTTCTAATGTTTTAAGCCACCCAGTTTGTTGGTGATTTGTTAAAGCAGATATAGGAAGTGAGTAAAAGAGAGACTGAATTAGATAGAAGGGTGGTGAACTTGGAGGTGTGCTCTGAAGATTGGTGGCTCTTTAAGAGCTGGTGCTTGTGACCAGTGTCTAACCTACAAGCATTGGGCTGTGAAAGAGTGACTCTCACACCTTTGGTGAACACGGATTGCTTAGGTGGGACGAAGATTCATATCCTCCATTCCTGCCTGTTCCTAACTTTCAGTGAATAAAAGAATAAAATAATGCCATTTGCAGCAACATGGATGGACCTAGAAGTTACCATACTAAGTGAAATAAATCAGACAGAGACAAACATACGATATTGCTTATATGTGGAATCTAAAATTGAAGATACAAATGAACTTATTTACAAAACAGAATCAGACTCATGAACATAGAAAGCAAACTTATGAATACAAAAGGGAAAAAGAGGACACTGAAGGATAGATTAGGAGTCTGAGGTTAAAATATACAGATTGCTATATATAAAACAGGTAACCGACAAGGACCTGAATGGCACAGGGAACTACATTCAATGTCTTGTAATGACCTGTAATGAAAAGTGAAGCATTAGTCGCTCAGTCATGTTTGACACTTTGCCACCCCATGGACTTGGACTGTAGCCCACCAGGCTCCTCTGTCCATGGGATTCTCCAGGCAAGAATGCTGGAGTGGGTTGCCATTCCCTTCTCCAGGGGATCTTCTCAACCCAGGGATCAGACCCAAGTCTCCTGCATTGCAAGCAGATTCTTTACCATCTGAGTCACCAGGGATGCCTCATATACATTATAGGTATATATGTATAACTGAATCACTTTACTGTATACCTGAAACTAAAAGAGTATTATAAATCAGCTATACATAAATAAAAATTTAAAATAAGTAAATAAATAAGGAACTCAGTGGTCAAGAAAAAAAGATGATGAACAAAATTCACAAGTTATTTTTAAACTTACATGTAGTTTTATTCTTTACCATCTGAGTCACCAGGGATGCCTCATATACATTATAGGTATATATGTATAACTGAATCACTTTACTGTATACCTGAAACTAAAAGAGTATTATAAATCAGCTATACATAAATAAAAATTTAAAATAAGTAAATAAATAAGGAACTCAGTGGTCAAGAAAAAAAGATGATGAACAAAATTCACAAGTTATTTTTAAACTTACATGTAGTTTTATATTATAAATCAGTGACATAAAGTTAAAAATAATCTGGCGCTTTTGTTACATTTATTGTGATAATACATTTTATTTAATAGAGCAAATGTATAGACAGCACATGGTGAGTGAAGGCAGCATCTTTGGGCAGATGATGTACGTGTGCGTGTCTGCTTTGTCTCTAGATGTATAGCCGATTCCTCTGGTGCTCACTGCAGGCATGCCTTCAAATGTAGTTATTGGAAAATTATAGACCAAAATAATGTTGATGCAAATGTGCAGAGCTACATATTGTAGGGTTAGCCAAACAACCCACATCATACTAAAATTAGTAATGATGAGCTAAGCTACCAGCAGTTTATAATTCTAAGGCAAGATTAGCATCAATTGAAAATCACAACAAACTCTTGATGTAATAATAACATTGTATCCTTCCCCCAAATTGTAAGAAATTAAATTGACTTGATGCCTATGCACCTGTGAAGAAGGAGCTGCCATTTGTTCAAATATTTCAGTACATACCCAGATATTAATCAAGCGTCTTGTAGGTGCATCAAGCATTTTTATTGATGCTGGGGATAGAGCAGTGAAGAAAACCAAGTCCTTTCTCTCACAGAGCTTACGTATTTCTGAACATGTGCAATACATATTCAACTTTGAGACCTCAGTGAACTCTGGCAAATCTAATCATGTTTTTAATATTAAAGCATGATAGGCTTCTGTCATGTAGTCTTAGCCATATATAAAAGAAATCTAAAGATTTACGTATCATCCACACTCTGAAAATGTCTGATATTTTTGGATCAGTCTACAGCCCATTAGGAGGGTAATTGCTGCTCACCCCTGGGCCACATACCATACTTAAGAAACACTTATCTAAAACATAGCACCTAGATCGCTGCAGATAACTGCTGGCATAACTTGACCTTTGACTTCCTGAAACAACTTGGTATTTTCTTCCTCTTCATTGGAGTACAGCAAAACATCAGCCTCGTTGATAGATTCTGCTTTCATGGGTAAGGGATGGTAGAAGTATAATCTGTTCCCCTTTGATGTGCCTGAAAAAGAAACTAGAAGTTCAGTCTGCCTCTTCTGTTGGGACACCCTGGACATACCAGACCCTGCCAGCTTCTCCAGCTAGTTCCTGCCCAAGCAGACGTGGAAGTCTACTTTGTACTGGAAACTAAGCTATAAGGTTCAAGTGGTTCCTGTGTACCTGATTAACTTTATCTTTTATTTGTCTGGAGTCTCCTCCATTAGATCTGTCTTACTTCTATTTCAGTCTGAAAGGAAATCAACCCTGAATATTCATTGGAAAGACTGATGCTGAAGCTGAAGCTCCAATATTTTAGCCACCTGATACGAAGAGCCGACTCATTAGAAAGGACCCTGATGCTGGAAAAGATTGAAGGCAGGAGAAGAAGGGGACGACAGAGGACAAGATGTTGATGGCATCACCGACTCAATGGACATGAGTTTGAGCAAGCTCTGGGAGATGGTGAAGGACAGGGAAGCCTGGTGTGCTGCAGTCCATGGAGTTGCAAAGAATCGGACATGACTGAGCAACTGAACAACAACAAATTCCTATTTCAGATTTATCCAGTTCACCTATTCAGCCTTCTCAGGTGTCAAAGTTTAATTTTGTAACAAGTAAAAAAATAGACTATTATACAACTAAAAAGTTAGCACATATCAAAATTTCTTTTGACTTGTTAATGAGGGAACCAGCAGGCTGGTAAAGCTGGTTCAGATGCAAATTTGAGTAAGTCCTGTTTAAGTAAGTTTGCTAAGTAAAAGACAAACCTGGTCAAGGTCCATCAGGACAATAAAATAACCTTTGGGGTTAATCTACCCTGTGGACAGAATCATTTACATGTCTCTTGAAGAGACTCTCCAAGTTGGCATATCGTCACAGAGTCTAGGCCTTAACCAGAAGTAGACAGGAGGTAAAACAAAGCTTTAACCTTTGAGGAAGCCTGTTAAACAATACTCCAGAATAACAATGCCAGTACTTGCATATACCTTATTTCCAAAATTTAAATAATCTTTGCTAACAAGGGGTTTTGCTTTTTTAAAGACCACAATGACCAAGCAATTTTTTAAACATATGTGCATATTACTATGGCTAATGCTTGTCTACTGGTTATAGTTTGAGTACCCATTTAACACCCACTGTGATATCTTTAAAACCTTTGGCTAAAATATAAAGCCTTCCCAGACTTACTGAATGTATGTATGGCCTGTCTCTTTCTGTGGGTCTCTTTCTGTGTATGTGTGTGTGTGTGTGTGTTTACCTCTTCACAGAAGGAGCAATATGTGAGGTGATGAGATGGATTTTTCTTGTGCTAGCATTATTGGTTCCAAGTCCCCTGTCTTCCATTTAAAATTGCATCCTCTAGGCGGAATAATCTGCAGGATAAGAATGTGAGCTTTGGCTTCAGAAAGCTTTGAGTAACAGTCCTGGCTCTTTTATTAACACTGTCTCCTAGCAAGTTAGTTAACCTGTCTGAATCTCAGCTTCTGCCTCTCTAAACTAGAAAAACAACACCTACAGTTGTAGGGCTAATGAGAAAATTGCATCTGAAGACCTCAGAACAATTCTGGCACATAGGAAACAGTATAATAAATATTAGCTGTTCTTCCTTCTTCTAAACTTTATAAACCCATTCACCAAATGGAAAAAAACTAGTACACCAAGGTCTTTAAGATAAAAATGTATGTTTTATATGGATGTTCAGTTTAGTTAAGACAACCACATTGCTACTCAGTCTAATATTAGCAATTATTTTCTTTTCCTCAATCTATTTTTAATTGAAGGATAATTCCTTTACAATATTGGTTTGATTTCTGCCATACATCAGCATGAATTAGGCCTATTTGTACATGCGTCCCCTCTCTTGAACCTTCCTCCCACCTCCCACCCTTGATGTTCAGTTGTTGCATTGTTTTTTTGTTTATTTTGCTCTTCATTTTCTTTGATTCCATAGCTTCTCCATGAATCTGGGCCCATAAAATAAGTGTGCTGTGATGACATTAGATATCTCTTCAAATGCACTAGACGTTCACAGTTGCATGTGGCTTTAATACTCACTAGTGATATCACTGAATCCTAATCCTCACTGTTTCTGAGGTAGTAACAAGGTGAAGGCATGATACCCTAGGATCTACTTGTCAACAGGGGAGTATATTCTTTGTGTTTATTCTTAATGTCAAAATATCAATTCTCTTCTGTATGCATCTCGAGAGGCCTCTCCAAATCAGACTCATGGGCCATCTGTTCAAGTCTAAAGTTTATTCAATCATTTTAGGTAGAGAGATATATAGTAGTATCTAGAAGAGAATCTCACTTAACTTTAACTTGTTCATGATAGAGTTTACTCCTTTGGAAAAATTTGTGTCAGAACCAAGGTTTAATTTCCTAACTTTTAATTTCTATCTGGGCTTCCCAGGTGGCACAGAAGTAAAGAACCCACCTGTCAGTGCAGGAGACCCAAGAGACACAGGTTTGATTCTTGGGTCAGGAAGATCCTCTGATGTAGGAAATGGCAACCCACTCCGGTATTCTTGCCTGGAAAATTCCATGCACAGAGGAGCCTGGTAGCCATCGGCTACAGTCCACAGGGTCACGGAGAGTCAGACACAACTGAGTGACTGAGTGTGCACAATTTCTATCTGTAGCCTGCCCCCTAGATGCAGACACGCTAGAAGCCATTCTAGCAAGATACAAAGCGAGAAAAGTCAGTTACAGACACATAAAGAAATCCAATGTCCTCTGAATTGTTTCATCAACAGTTGAGGAAGTGTAGGAAAGGTCGAGAATTGCTCCTTTTAGCCTGAGATTTAACCAAAACCCCTGTCACCTGGCTAGTGAACTGATTTCTGAGAAACCACTAGAAAAGGGAAAGGGAAAAGAAAGAATAAAAATTCCATTACCCAGTCTACAGGTGCAGTGGGTACTGTATCATTTGGTTCCTCTATGGATTTCTTGTTATTGTTAAATGAGATGAAAGGCTATATAAAACACCATAAAGATGTGAGGTGTTACAATTATTCCCACAGATTAATATTAAATCTGGAGAGTTTAGATGTGTAACTGTGCATTTTCACTGATGCTCTTGGCAGATTCTCTCTGAAGCAGCAATAGCTGTGACATCCATGGCCGCACACATTGCCTGTAAACAAGGAAGGCCTGCCTCAGAGTGGGGTTGAGGGAATTGATGCTTCACTCGAGTGCTTTGAGAGGCCAAGATCAAAAGCACTTTTAAGCATATCATATAATTATCATCATTAAGAAGCATGAGGCAAGGAGTCCTAAACTCCCAAATTTTCAAAGCAACACAAGCAGCACAGCTTTAATGGGACTTTGAAGTCAGATAAATCTCCAGGTATTTTTATTATAGAAACTCACAACTAATTAAGGAAAATTCTATCTGGGCCAGTGTTTAATTATGTTTGCTTGTCTGCCTGTGTCATGTACTATGTTCTGAAAGTAGAAGGGTGTCAATTGGATTGTACCAAAGACTGTGCTGGGACTAGCCAACAGCAATCCATTTTGAACAAAGCACACCAGAGCAGAGTTTTGATCTCTTTTGTCTAAATAGATAAGCTCTTAATACGCATTGATGATTTTTGTAATTGTCCACAGAACCCAAAGGTTAGGCAGAACTTTCCCTGCAAAAATCGCATCTACTTTATATTACAGGTACTATATTAAGTCATGAAATTAAAAGATGCTTGCTCCTTGGAAGAAAAACTACACCAAACCTAGACAGCACATTAAAAAGCAGAGAAATCACTTTGCCAACAAAATTCTGTACAGTCAAAGCTACGGTTTTTCCAGTTATGTACAGATGTGAGAGTTGGACTGTAAACAAGCTTAAGCACCAAAGAATTGATGCTTTCAAATTGGTGCTGGAGAAGACTCTTGAGAGTCCCTTGGACAGCAAGGAGATAAAGCCAGTCAATCCTAAAGGAAATCAATCCTGAATATTCATTGGAAGGACTGATGTTGAAGCTGAAACTCCAATACTTTGGCCACTAGATGTGAAGAAATGACTCACTGGAAAAGACTCTGATGCTGGGAAAGATTGAAGGCAGGAGGAGAAGGGGGCAACAGAGAATGATATGGTTGAATGGTGTCACTAAATCAATGGACATGAGTTTGAGCAAACTCAGGGAGATAGTTAAGGACAAGGAAACCTGGCATGCTACAGTCCATGGGGGTCACAAGGAATTGGACCCGGCTTAGCAACTGAACAACAATTAAATCATTTACATGGGGAGATGACTGAAAAAAGAAAAACAAATGGCACTAAATATATCATTAGAAGAGGCTGTTTATTTAAAAGATAGACCAGAACTCATAAATGGTTGCCCAAGAGCCAGGTCTTACCTAAAGTTTCTTTCTTTTTGGTATACAACATGGTCCATACTGTGGTTTTCCTAAAAATTTAAAATCATAGACTTAGCAGCAGGAGCCGCAACAGCAGAAGACAGCATTTAAATCTTAAGAAATATCCCCAAATTTTTAAATTTCCTGAAAATTTTAAAAACTTGAAAGGTATAGAAATAATGGGCTCACCTGGCAACCGTGGGCTGGTTGTGTCTTAGGAGAAAGATTGATCTGTTCCCCACAGACCCAACCATGATGACTGGATAAACTGAATGTGGTATATCCATACAGTGGAACATTCTGCTAAGTCTGCTAAGTCACTTCAGTCGTGTCCGACTCTGTGCGACCCCATAGACGGCAGCCCACCAGGCTCCCCCGTCCCTGGGATTCTCCAGGCAAGAACACTGGAGTGGGTTGCCATTTCCTTCTCCAATGCATGAAAGTTGTACTGCTGAAGCCTGGCTTGGAGGATTTTGAGCATTACTTTACTAGCGTGTGAGATGAGTGCAATTGTGCAGTAGTTTGAGAATTCTTTGGCATCACCTTTCTTTGGGATTGGAATGAAAACTGATCTTTTCCAGTCCTGTGGCCACTGCTGAATTTTCCAAATTTGCTGGCATATTGAGTGCAGCACTTTCACAGCATCATTTTTCAGGATTTGAAATAGCTCCACTGGAATTCCATCACCTCCACTAGCTTTGTTCGTAGTGATGCTTTCTAAGGCCCACTTGACTTCACATTCCAGGATGTCTGGCTCTAGATGAGTGATCACACCATTGTGATTATCCAGGTCGTGAAGCTCTTTTTTGTACAGTTCTTCTGTGTATTCTTGCCACCTTTTCTTAATGTCTTCTGCTTCTGTTAGGTCCAGCCAGAAAAAGGAGAGAAGTATTGTTACATACTACAAATTGGTTGAACCTTGGAAACATTGTACTATGGGGAGAATAATAGAGATGAAAGGCCACCTATTGTATGATTCCATTCATAGGAAGTAACCAGAAAAGGGAAATCCATGGAGGCACAGACAGCAGATTTGTGGGTGTTAGAGGCTAAAGGAAAGGGGAAGTGGGGGTGACTGTTGAACAGTTATTGGGTTTCTGTGTGGGGGATAAAAAACATGGTGGAACTAGATAGCGGTGATGGTTACACGTTATTGTGCATGTACATAATGCCATTGACCTGGATGTTTAAAAATGGTTAAAATGGCAAAATTTTTGTTCTGGGTATTTGAAAGTGAAAAGTGAACGTGAAGTCACTCAGTCGTATCTGACTCCTTGCAATCCCATGGACTGTAGCCTACCAGGCTCCTCTGTTCAAGGGATTTTCCAGGCAAAAGCACTGGAGTGGGTTTCCATTGCCTTTGGGTATTTATAGTCTAACAAAAGATCACAAGATACCCGTCCCCCCAGTGTTCAGGACCCTGGGAAGACGTGATTGATATGGCAGAAAACACAAGCCCTGCTGGCCACAAACCCCTTTGGCTGGTGAGAGTGGAAAAGAAATTGGCCTGAGTTGCTCCAGTGCCTCTCTGTGCCCCATGTCTGGGATGGCAAAAATCTCTAAAGTTTGCTATATGTGACCAGGTCCTAAGCCTTGCTGCCAGTAAAACCCACATTAGGACTCAAAGGCTGGTGACCTGTGTGGTAAAAACCCACCTTATCACACAGGGCGTCCCTGAGGCCGTGACAGATCCCTAGTCATGGAAGCTCCCTTGGCCTGTCACTCTAGGCCAGCTGCTGAAAATTACCCCAAATTCAATGCCACATCCCATGACTGGTCCCACAGAAAGGAGCCAGCATCATAGAATCTCAGTACAGAGGGTCCCCTAGCTGTAGAAATTAGAATATTTACATCTGTTTTTGTTTTTTGTTTTTCATGAAAAGAGGATGCTCCAAGTTATGAAAATACAATAAAATAGCTTTTTATTGAGCATCTGTGAGGTGCCTGGCACTGTTCGAGGCACTTTACTCATTTAATGTTCAGAATGACTCTGAGAGGTGCTTTATAGATCAGATAGGCCCAAAGCCCTTCTGGAATTTGCCCACTGCCCTTTGGCTACCAGTATACACTCTGAGACACACCGCAGAGAGCCTGTCTCCAAAGCCAGTGCCCCAGGTACCATGCTCTTCAGCACTGTGCCCTAAATTCTGTACACTTCGGCCTCTCTCAATTACCAACCACCGGCTACCCCTGCAGAAGAAAGCCCAGAAGACTGACTAGGGGTTTTCTGAATTTCTCCTGGGGAGGTAAAAAAGGATAGGCTGGCATCTCAGGCAGGTGGTGGGGAGCTGGCACCTCAAGCACTCATTTAAAGAGCACTGACTTCCAGGACCACATGCTCTCAGTCAGGAATTAGAAAGGAGAACAGCCCTACTGCGTGGGCCCTGATTGTGGGAGCCTGTGGACCAAGAAGGCTTTGCCTGGCCTCCAACCCTGGCGTGTCTTGGCCACACAAGGTCCAGTCTGCTGGTCCTGGTTAGAAAACAAGTGTGACCCTGGATACAAAGCTCCCTGTATCACCAGCAGAATGAATTACACCGTTTCTAGCAGGGCCAAATTCATGCTATGAACGCTCTTTTTGTTTCAGCAAAATATCATTGATCACCTAAGTTAATGTTGAGTTAGATTGCTCAGGTTTTTTAAATTTGGTTTATCTTTCATTGGAGAATACAGTTTGATTTTATAGCTTTATTAGGGCCTAAGTACAAGAAATATAAAGCTACAAATACTTTTTTGTATTCATGTAATACGATATTAAAAAATAATTTAAGTCAACAATGAGGGTTCTTGAGAACTTTTTTCCTTTAAATGAAAGTTTCAGGAATATTTGATTTTACTAATTCCTCCTTTTCCCAGTAGTAACTCTCCACATCACTTACAAGTTTTTTTTTTTTAATGGAAAAATAATTATGCTAAACTAATCATAAGGGTAATTATGTTAAACTAGTAGTAAAGAAAGCTGAGCATCAAAGAATTGATGCTTTTGAAATGTGTTGTTGGAGAAGACTCTTGAGAGTCCCTTGACTGCAAGAAGATTCAACCAGTCCATCCTAAAGGAAATCAGTCCTGAATATTCATTGGAAGGACTGATACTGAAGCTGAAACTCCAATACTCTGGCCACCTGATGGGAAGAACTGACTCATTGAAAAAGACCCTGATGCTGGGAAAGATTGAAGGTAGGAGAAGGGGACAACAGAGGATGAGATAGTTGGATGGCATCACCGACTCAATGGGCACGAGTTTGAGCGAGCTCCGGGAGTTGGTGATGGACAGGGAGGCCTGGCGTGCTGCAGTCCACGGGGCCACAAAGAGTTGGATACGACTGAGTGACTGAACTGAACTGAACTGAGTCATAAGACTGGTTCCCATCTCATGAAAGTCCTCAGTATAATCAGCTCTCACGTTTTGCTGATTTAACACCAAAAACCTTGAGCCCATGTTCTTCCTTGTCTGCTACCTTGATGCTCCGTGGGTTGTTGATGAGCTCTTCGGTACAGTGCAGTTTACTGTGCTGAGCACTGCGCCAGGCACTGGGAACACCACAGCACCCCAATCCCTTCCCTGGAGGGCAGTACGGTCTGGCAGGGGAGAAAGACCCAGGAACGAAGACACAGCCCAGCAGTGAAAGTGAAAGTGTTAGTCGCTTGGTCGTGTCTGACCCTTTACAACCCCATGGACTATAACCCGCCAGGCTCCTCTGTCCATAGGATTATCCAGGTAAGAATACTGGAGTGGGTTGCTGTTTCCTTCTCCAGGGGATCTTCCTGACCCAAGGACTGAATCCACATCTTCTGAGTTTCCTGCATTGCAGGCAGATTCTTTACCCCCTGAGTCATCAGGGAAGCTCCCCAGCCCAGCAAGGGTGCCGTAAAAGAAAGGAGGACATTACTCTGTAGAGGAAGAGTGTGCACTTCTGGACACCAAGGAGGATATCACAGAGGAAGAGGTTGCCGAGTTACATCCTGGCTATTCACCACGTGATATTCCCCCAAAACAGAACACCCAAACTTGGCACAAGTCCTTTTTTCTTATACAGTGTTTTCAAATAAAATATAGTAAATAGTATTGAGGTCATTTTCTTTCATTTCATTTTTATTTTTCATTTCCCTGAAGGCATTCAATCAGATGAGCTTCGATCTGAATCTTTCAGTTACTCGCCCTACGGTCTTGGATAAATGGCCCCTACTCTTCTGAGCTTCAGTGTCCTCATCTGTATAATGGGTGTGATATGATGCCCACTTCACCTGTTTGTCTTCCTCTAATCAGGTAATGTAAATAACATGCTAAGAATAAGGCAGTGCACATATCAGAGTACCATGGGTGATAACTGCTGATATGTGTTAGCAGTAGAACTCTTCAGATGCAAGGCTGGGAGACAGATCACATGCCTCACTATATCCTGATCACACTAAGATCTCATGGGAGAAAATCTATTTGCCAAGTTCTGGATACTCAGGAATGAACCTGTTTCATTTCTAATACAGTTGCCAAGAGATTCAGCTGATTTCAAAATCTGCCTTCTAGAGCCTATACAGAGTGTGCCCTTATGATATACCAGCTGTACTTTTATTTTCAGCTACATTAACCAGCCAGTCTTAATAAATTTAGGTCATAATAGGATACCAGAAAAGAATCACCCAGAGGGATAGTCTATGACCGCTAAACTGTTGTAACACTTAAGTAACTGAGACAAAAGTTAAAAAACAGTAAACAATTTTTTTAAGTCCACCAGTACATCTATAGTGTTATTCTGGGGCCAAGCTTGACATAATAGGTTTTTAGCATTTAGTAAAAATAACTAAATAAACAATATGGAGAAAGTTCAAAAAGAGAAAGAGAATATCATTCGTTTCAGGTTTTCAAGGGATGTTGGGCCTGCGTGTTTTTGTAAAGAAACATCTGTCAGGGTTTGTGAACCCACCAGAGTGCCAGAATTCACTTGTTTAATGTGGGGATAGATTGTAGAGCCAAAAGCCCCAGGCAGATTGAGCAGGCTGGTTGCCCCTGGGAAGGCAGGAATTTAGCTGAATGCCTGATGCCATTTTGGTGCCAACTAACAGAACTTCTTGATACTAATGAGGCTTCACCATTTCAGAGCAGTTACATTAATTGACATTAATCAAAACATCTATTGGAAAGCTCACCCTTTCTTTCAGAATATCAGTCAGAGGCCACTGTGTTTGGGAGCCCCTCTGTCAGATAGCAAATGCCTTGCTTTCACAGTCCTGAGCCCTAGAGAAGGCTTAGCAATTTCTGCTCACCTCTGTGCATCTGTCACCTGGCTCACCTTTCAGTGGTGCCAGCGTGGGAGAATGGCATCCCAAACACTGCTTTTTATGCTATGATTGCTTTGGAAATTTTCAGGGTGGAAATGTCTAGATGTCGACAGCTCTTTCAGCCAAGCTTCCTGATCCATTCGGGCAAAAGGGAACAGTCCTTAACCACAGTCAAAGCCTCTCGCTGCTGGCTGCCCTGCCAGTCTCCACACTGGTTTCAGTGGTGATTGTGAACCAAATTGCACAGTGGGATAATTTCACAGTTCATTATCTAAGAACTAGTGGAACCTCAAGCATTTCTTTGAGGGCAAGTATATACAAGGTTATATATATATATATATAAAATACCTAAATTTAATAAATTTATTGACATTGAGAGTTGTTGAGCTTTGGTCAGAATCACCTAGAAGGAAGTAAGAACTAGCCTTTGCTATATAACATTATTTGTGGTAGTAATTGAAATAGCTTTACTGTTTGTTTAGGAATTTTGTGAGGCCTCTTTGAAGGCAGGAAAATGGAATTGCAGGGTCCCTGCCACCTCCATGAGTTTATGAGTCCACAATTGGGCCGAAAATATACATAAATAGTCTCCCTAGAAGATTTCAGATCATACCAATTTGACCAGAACAACATAAAGACTGACTTTATCTTTTCATTTTCTTCACACAGCCTGGACTAAAGAAGACACAGGCCATGGCCTCTGTGCAAATGAAAGCTGACGGCAGGCTCAGAAGTCAGCCTGTTCCAGCTGCACCTCAAAGAGAGGTGCTGTTCCTGCAAGTCCTGGGATGTGTGAGGGTTCTGATTTCTCTAGAGCTTGGCTTGCTCACATTCAGCCATGACCAGGGACAGGAGAGGCTTCAGCCAAGTCTGAATCCTGCTTAGCCCCTGTGGGATTTGAGTTTAGTTCTTTTAAAACAACATTTTGATGAGTTGTGTGTAAATGAATCAGAAACATATGGATTCAATTTCCCTTGAAGTGTACGTGGGTTTAAAAATTAAGGGGGAAATGTGTGTGCTTGGGTATGTATCAAAGGCAAAATGTTTAAAAAATAATGCAAGATGCTTTGCAGAACAGAAAACATGCTTTCCTTCTTGAAGCCAGAGCAATCACAGCAGATGAGGAGGCCAGTCCTGTGACTCTGAAGTTACAAAGTATGCACGGGGCCTGGCCTTCCAAGACCTGCTGTTGCTCTGCTAGGAGCCCCCTGCAATGTCCTAGGACCTTGTGAACAACACCCAGAAATGAAAAGCAGACACAGTCCAATAGGAAGGACCAATCATATCTGGGTTGAAAATTAAATCACTAGGTAAGTCAGAAAGATTTTCAAACAAGGTACTTGCACTCTCTTCTCCAGTTAATTTAATTCTAAATGGAGGACAGTCTGCAGACTGAGATATAAACTGAAGCTGAGAGATAAAAACCGTGAGTTCTGTCTTCTGAACCATGAAGATCCATAGGGCCTAAGGCTGTGAATATCAGTGAAACAGACTGTTTTGGAACTGAAACTTGGCCAGAGAAGAGCTCAGCTACTAAATCCCTTCTGGCTTCTGCTGCTGCTGCTGCTAAGTCCCTTCAGTCGTGTCCGACTCTGTGCGACCCCATAGACGGCAGCCCACCAGTCTTCCCTGTTCCTGGGATTCTCCAGGCAAGAACACTGGAGTGGGTTGCCATTTCCTTCTCCAATGCAGGAAAGTGAAAAGTGAAAGTGAAGTCGCTCAGTCGTATCCGACTCTTAGTGACACCATGGACTGCAACCTACCAGGTTTCTCCATCCATGGGATTTTCCAGGCAAGAACACTGGAGTGGGGTGCCATTGCCTTCTCCAATGCGTGAAAGTGAAGTCGCTCAGTCGTGTCTGACTCTTGGCGACCCCATGGACTGCAGCCGACCAGGCTCCTCCGTCCATGGGATTTTCCAGGCAAGAGCACTGGAGTGGGATGCCACTGCCTTCTCCGCTTCTGGCTTCTGGGATGTGCTTATTATTTTCTTACATCCTCCCTCCTATAGAATCAGTTCCATTATAACTGGTGAGTCTAGACTTATGGCCAGAGAATAGCCAGGTTCTGAAACCACTGAGAGACAGATGATAAAAGCGATTGTTGCTACGTGAGGCCATCAAAAATAACCTGCAATCTACTATTATATTAATTGTGTGAAGGGTAGGACAATTCAACACCAAAATATATATGTAGGCAAAAATAAGAAACAAAAGGAAATCTTTCTTAACTAAGGTAGTTAATCAGTACATGCTGACATTTTTTTAAAAAATGAGCTTTCTTAATAATAATTTCCAGTGTAGTTAAGCAAATCTTCATATTTTATCTTAAAATTTCAATTACTTTTCACTGTTAATTGGAGAGGCCCAGTTTGTGCCGACAAATAATGGAAGAAAATCAGATTACAAAGAGACAACATGCCATCTCTGTTTCATCAGCTGGGGAGCTTGAGAGAACTGAGACACAGCAGCACTGCAGTACTCTTGGCCTTGCACGCTCCTCTGTCTTCTGGGTAAAGTCTATGGAAGAGAAGAGGGAGACCAGATGTCCGGCCTTGGAGCGGGCCAACAGCAAGGCCGCAGATGGATCCAGCATGACTCTTTCCACCCACAGCTCTGCAGGTCTTAATGTCCCTGTAGTGCAAGCAGCCTGGGGACTCCAGGGCAAGACTTAGCCTTGTAAAAGCTTTATCAATCACAGGCCCTGTCTTGCCAGTTCCACTGGATTCAGTCCAACGCTACAAGATTAGATTTATCTCGTTGCTCTCCCATCAAATGCTCATCTACTCTGGGTCTCTTACCTCCACTGATATGGACTTCCTCTCCTTTCAAACAAGTTTGAGTTATCCACAATCACACCGAGCATTTTCCTTGTTTTTAAATTGGAAAAGAATATCTGTTTATTTAAACTGTGGTTCCCTGAAAAGCAGATTGTGGTTAATAAAACAATTGTGATTTACATGATAGTTCTCTGAATTGATTCCCCAGGTCATTTCATTCTTTGCTTTCTACTACTCAGAGTTTCCAAGTGGAAAAGAGGTATAAGCCACTAGTCCTTGTCTCACTACCTCAAATTACTCCCTCCCTTCCTCAGCAAATTGTAGCATAAAGCAGATACCTCCCCTACCCCTCGACAGGCAATTATGAGACTGATAAAATTTCATTTTAGTTCTTTGTGCTCAAATTCAGGAAATTCCTAATACCAGCACAAGCTATGTAATGGTTTTCAAAATCCATTTATTCATCAAACATTTACTGAGTATACCAGGCACTGTCATCAGAACCAGAAATATAAAAGCATGAGAAATTGTTCCCACCATCAGTTGTTAGTTTCTAATAGAAGGACATAGGTGTAGAAGTAAATTATTGCAAATGAGAGGTCTGGTCACCAAGATAAATATACGCACTAAGTGTGATGAAGGAAAAGGGTGGTCAGCTCTACCTTGAGAGAGGAGTATGGCTTATGAAAACACACAATTGCTTTAATCACCTCCTATTCACTCTGCTGATGACAGAGAAGGAGGAGAAGGGGACGACAGAGGATGAGATGGCTGGATGGCATCACTGACTCGATGGACGTGAGTCTGAGTGAACTCCGGGAGTTTATGCCCAAAGGCATAAAGTAATGCTGTATGGAAAATATGCTGAATATTTTTAAAAACATGAAGGATTTCTACAGCTGTAGAAAAGAAACCATGATCTATCTTTAAAGTTGAAAATATTTAAACATTAGAGGTAGTGAAAAATGAGAAGACTTGCTAATACAGAGCAACATGATCCAACAGAAAAATAACATAAGACAGAAAGGTGAGCCACCCATGTAATTTTAAGTTTCTAATAGCCACATTTTTAAAAAGTTAAAAAAAAATAGATGAAATTAATTTTAATGATATAATTTAACTCATATTAAAAATATCATTTCAATATGTAGCAATATAAAAATAGTAGTAAGATATTTACCTTTTTCATACTAAGTCCTTGAAACTCAATATGTATTTTTATAGTTACTTTATACCTGCACTTGTACTAGCTACACCTTTCAAGTGCTAGATACCACCCTTAGCTGATGGCTGCTATATTGGACAGGACAGATTTAGAGCATCTTGAATTAGCTTAAGTTTGGAACAGAATGATACGTAGCTTTCTCATCTGTAAATCAGCTGTTAAAATAGCAAGCTTGCACAGCTGAATGTAAGTTTTTAGAGGAGGGATGGCAATGCTTGGCATGTATATTGTTGCTGCCACAAACTCCTTACTGTAACAATTACAGATACTGCTTCTAGATCCCAGCACTCTTTCCTGCAAAGTCTGCAGACTGCCACTCTCAGAGATTGGAACTGGCATGTAAGATGAATCCATATGCTGTCCGTTTCCCAGATACGCAAACCTTGTCTCCTTTCGTAACTAAGCTTTAGACAGTGGATTTTTAGGACACCTGAAATATAATGCAAAAGAAGCTAGGGCAGGAAGTTTTTAAAAACTCTTCAATTAATATCATTTGTTAGAACCTCTAGATGACATTTTTAACTTGGCTACTTGACTGCATGACTATACATTTTATATCTGAAGTAAAGCACCATCTAAACGACTGTTTTTGAACTTCTACAGAAAACACTGATGGTTTTCAACATAGTTACACTGAGTGCTTCAGAAAGTAAAGGTCGCTGCAAATAAGCTGTTTAGCAGGTTCCTATAAAGACACACTCCAGTGATTCACACTCACCGACTGTCGCTCTACTAACAAGATATATTTTTAGTATACCTGTATGACTCAAAAAATAATATATACCTGATTCAATATAGTTTCACTGAGTCTGAATTTTTTGGTTAAGAGATCTGTTTTATTTTGATCATTCATTTTTAAATACCTCTATGGGGTTCTTGGGCTTCCCAGGTGGCTCAGCGGTAAAGAATCTGCTTGCAAGGCAGGAGCCGCAGAAGACTCAGGTTTGATCCCTGGGTCAGGAAGATCCCCTGGCAGAGGACAGGGAAACCCACTCCAGTATTCTTGCCCGGAGAATCCCATGGACAGAGGAGCCTGGTGGGCTACAGTCCATAGGATTGCCAAGAGTCAGACATGACTGAAGCAAGTTATCACGCATGCTAGGGTTTCTTTCTCTTAGTGTTTTTTTTTCTGACTGCACCCAGATTGTTTTGACATCTTAAAGATGCCATTGCCTATGAATTCATATTTTGTGCTATGTATTTACTATATGATATGGGAAATAATTTATATTTTGATATAGAATGATCGGAAGAAACCTAGGAAAGGAGATGCAAAGATTTAGAGACCTTAAATGCTCTTAGAGTTTCAAACTGAGAAAAATTAGTTCTAACATATATGGATTGTGATCTAACTGGGAAAATATTGTGCTCACAGTGTACAGGATTCAAAGCATGAAAAAGTTAGAGAAGGAGGCCCTGATGCAGTCTAACAGAGTCTGAATATGCACTGATAAATAAAGGCATAGTTTACAGGATTATTAAAATAGTTACGAGGCAATATTAGAAACCTCTCCTAAAGGTTAACTAATAAAATACTCTATAGAACACTTTATGGACCAAACCAATACCATTCTCCTTTAGGATGAAACTGTACTGCTTTTTTTTTTGATCATATTAAAAAAGGCTTGCTTGACTAATTTCTCCCTATGAAATGTATGCATTTCAGTCTGAAAATTCCCCCAACCCATCATTCTAAATTTCATCTTTGACATACTTTAGGCAAATAGAAAAAAAAAAAATTAAAAAGTAATGAGGAAGGGGCCAAACAGCTTTGAGAAGTTCTCACATATGTGCTAATTAGTGATTCCATCTGAAAATATTCCCAGAAAGCTGAATGAGTAAAGCAGACTGGGATAAATAATGCAAAAACCCTGTAGCATTGTCACAAACACCGTAATCAGGGCTGTTCATGAGTTCAGAGAATCTCCAAGTGCTATGCCTGAGAATAAAACATCAGTGAAGTAAAACTGTGCTAACAACCTTGGGTTATCACATATGTGCTCAAGAGTGTACGTACACACACACCACTTTTTTCTTTCAACCTTTTGGTTCAGCCTAAGCAACACTTTCAGGGTTTATATCTGACTCACCCTCCACTTTGAGGTCTGTTTTTACATGAATTCAAGTAGAATTTCTTACATCTAGTTTGTGGTGCCATTGAAATGTGCAGTCTTCTTTCAAACACTGGTCCAGTTACATAAGCACACGGAGATGATTAGCTGTGAAATAAGGCATTAGTCCACAGCCGCGAACACCAGATGAAATACTCTCCGATTACAGGCACCGCAGCCTCTGGAGTCCCTTTTGTGAAATGACAAGCCTGCTGGCTTAGTCTTCGGATACAACGCCCAACTGTGTTTTTTAAGTACAATTGAGTTTCATTAACCATACCAAAAATACTGCTGGTTGAAATGCATTCTGTAAAGTCAGTGGAAAAATAACACTAGTAGTTCCATAAATGAGGGGTAAATAGCACTATTATGGTAATTTCTGGTTTTAATGCTTTCAGCTAACACAGGAAGACTATGATTTGAAAGGTGCAGAGGAGATATTAGAAGAAACACCTCGATCCTTCACTAGAAGAGCTACAGAAATAACAGCATAAACCATGCCATTTCACTCTGGGCTCCCCCCACCACCAGAAAAAGGAAAAGAAAAGAAGCCTTTAATGGCTTTATGAGTGCGTGTGTGATGTGTGCCTGTGTGTTTTATCAGCAGCATTTCTAAGGCTCCCTCCTTCCAGACCTTAAGATTGCACAAGAAGAAGTCACAGCCCCTCCTCCTCCCGCCAGTCCCCACCTGCTGAGGGGCACCCTGAAGCCTGATTGCTTGGGCCCCAGAGAAAGCTGTGTGCTCCCAGGCAGATTCCGGGCACAGCAGCAGCCTGGTACTTTGCAAGGCCAGAGTGCGCTCCCACCCTGCATCAGTGACCCATTTACCGGACCGATTTTACTGCTTCCTCGAACTTATTGGGCATGAAAACAAAGTCTGCTCTATAGGAGTAAACACAGGGTCTGGAAACAGTTTGAAGCCTGCCTGCTAATGAAGGCCTTTGGTCTCTTCTTTCTGTAAAATCAAGGCTTCTTACAAAAAGAATAAACTGCCCTCCATGACAGGGAGTCAGGTAACCAGGTATTTACATTTAGACAAGATAGAGTCTCATCTGGCAGCCCAGAAGAAGGCACAGCTGTCAGGAATCAAATGAAGGCTTTCAGAAATCTTTCTCAAGAGCCAAGGATGCCATTTGAAGAACAAAGTAGTGAGCAATTTCCCACTAACATCACAGGAATTTTAAAAACTAATTCTGCTTGAAAGATACAACCTGCCCGTATCCATGGAAAAGTCTATGGCTCAAGCCTTTAAAAAATATTTTTATAAATTTTAATGTATTTCTTGTATAGTAATTTTTCTTCTTTAAAGTCCTGGTATACTGATTTTTCACTATACAAAAATACTTTAATGTTTGAGGTAAAAAAAAGACCTCCCCTTCATACATATATCGCAATATGTACTCTTTATGAGTTTGATGAGAATGTACGAGTCAATTACTATCCTTTGTCTAAATCTTGTTACAATAGAAACAGAAGTCTATTCATACCATACATAAGGGTGTTCTCATTTCTATGCATTTTAATGCACTAGGGTCCTCAGTAGATTTACGCCCCAGAATTTGGCTTATGGATATTCCTGAAAATGTCTGGAAAATTATAGAGACAAGGTGATAGAATCCAGAGCTTCCTTTAATGACATTGGGAAATGGAAAGTGGAAGAGAGCAATTCTGAGTTCAATAAGACAACCCTAATTCAGACTACCTTCTGCCTCAGGCTTTTTGGGCTCCTGCATGCATCCTGAGAAAGGAAAGCTGCAATAAAACAAAGTGAAATTAACAAATAAGTGGATTATAAATGCATATACAAATGCATACCTAGGCGCAGTGTTTTATCATTCAGCATTCACTGAGTTCCTGGCACTGAGAATACTGTAGTTACATTGATGTAGGACACAGACATCCCTGCTTACCTGAATTTTATAACCTGGTGGGCATGGGGAGTTGTGAGGAGAGAATGCATCTAAATAAAATAGGCAATATATTTATAAGATGCTGTGCTGTGTGCTAAGTTGCTTTGGTCGTGTCCAACTCTTTGCAACCCTATGGGCTGTAGCCCGCCAGGATTCTCTGGCCATGAGATTCTTCAGGCAAGAATACTGCAGTGGGTTGCCATGCCCTCATCCAGGGGATATTCCTGACCCAGGGATCAAACCTGCATTTCCTATGTCTCCTGCACTGGCAGGTGGGTTCTTTACCACTAGTGCCACCTGGGAAGTCCATATTTATAAGGCACTTAGCTCTAAAGGAAACAAATCAGGGAAGGGACAATGAAACTGAGGACGTAGGTTGACATTTTAGGTAAGTTGGCCAGTTCTATCATCTCCGAGGTGACACTTGAGTAAAACACTGAAAGAAATGAGAAATAGAGAGAAGAAAGCTTTGCAGGCAGAAGAGTCAGCAAATGCAAAGGCCTTGAGTGAGGACCATGTGTGGTTTTTTCAGGGAGCAATGGAGTGAGTAGGTGAAGCAGAGTGGAAAACAGGTCATAATGAAAGAGTAAGGACAGGGCAGGGCAGGGCAGGGCAGGAAGGACCCAGTTAGCCACAGCGACAAAATCCACTTTCCCTTGAGGGGCAGCTCTTGAAGTGTCTGAGCAGAGATCTGGTCCCATCACTTCAAGGCAAATAGATGGGGAAACAATGGAAATAGTAAGAGACTTTATTTTCTTGGGCTCCAAAATCACTGCAAATGGTGACTGTAGCCATGAAATTAAAAGACGCTCGCCCCGTGGATGAAAAGTTACGACCAACCTAGACAGCATATTAAAAAGCAGAGACGTTTCTTAGCCAACAAAGGTCCATCTAGTCAAAGCTTTGGTTTTTCCAGTAGTCATGTATGGATGTTAGAGCTGGACCATAAAGAAAGCTGAGCGCTGAAGAACTGACACTTTTGAACTGTGGTGTTGGAGAAGACTCTTGAGAGTCCCTTGGACTTCAAGATCTAACCAGTCCATTCTAAGGGAAATCAGTCCTGATTATTCATTGGAAGGACTGATGCTGAAGCTGAAGCTGCAATACTTCGGCCACCTGATGTGAAGAATTGACTCACTGGAAAAGACCCCAATGCTGGGAAAGATTGAAGGTGGGAGGAGAAGGGGACGATAGAGGATGAGATGGTTGGATGGCATCACCGACTCAATGGACATGAGTTTGAGTAAGCTCTGGGAGTTGGTGATGTACAGGGAAGCCTGGCGTGCTGCAGTCCATGGAGTTGCAAAGAGTCAGACACAACTGAGCAACTGAACTGACTCAGCAGAGATGGGACATGATCTCAGGAATGACAGGGATAGAACAGAGGCTTGCAATTGGAAGAAGGGGCATTTAAATAGAGACTTTGAGGAAAAACCAAGAATTCCAAAAAGCTAAATGGGACTGGGGGAAATGAAACAGAAAGAATGTTTAGAGCCAAAACATGTGAGATGGCTCAGCAGAGTTGGTGCTGTGTTATCTGAGCTATCAGCACGTGATGGCAATGATAGTCACACCTCCTGTATTCTCAAAAGCAGACATCAAATTCCTTCCAAGGAAGAGTATCATGACCGCAGTTCCTGGGCATCAGTGAGGACAACACTTCGGTTATCCTCTGGTGTGTGTCCCCGCCATACCTGTGACCTGGGTATCAGCAGTGATGACTGGCATGGCTACAATGGGCCAAAGCAGAGGAGACAAGGAATGGTAGATGCCGTGTGGGAGACTGCAGAGATCCAGCTGAGCAATTTGCAGTTACTGGTCGTGACTCAGGGCCTTTCCATCCACTGTTTCTTCTGCCTGTAAAGCTTAGCACTCAGACATCTCTCATTTCCTTCAGTGTTTTACTCAAGTGTCATCTTCTGAGGCAGAACAACTGGTATTTAAAGATCTGAAGCTGAAGTCTTTTAAAAGTTAAATTAAAGCAAAGCCAGAGAAACAGAAAACAGAACTGTAAAAATGAGGGCTAAAGAGGAAAACTAAATGGATAGAAATTATGTGTATTTCTTTCAGATAACTTTTGAATCTGCTTATTCCTGTTGTCCACATAAGTATGCAGTAAGTTAGAGACGGCTAGGGAAGAAAGTGAGTATCAGAGAGAATTAATGGATTACATAACACCCCAGAGAGAATGAAAGGCAGATGGGAGAATGTGAATACAGGATCCTTGGTAACCAGCTCCGGTTCTTTTGCGCAATCCCTTCATGCAAATAGAGACAAGCAAGAGGAAGAGGAACAGCAACGAATAGAACTTGTTTAGAAAAAAAGGATAACTTGCATCTCCCAGAACAGTCACAGAAAAGAGCCATAGGCTTCCATATACTTCGGTGACAAGTTTATTTTCATGCAGCACAAAATAAACTTTAGCATATTTGTCAAGAGCTGCACCCCTTGCTTGTAGGAGAAATAATTTGTAGAACTGGGAGGAGGGGGGTCTGAATTTATGCTTTTAATATTCTTTAAATCAGAATTTTAAGCTTTGTAGTAAGCTTAATTCTGACTAACATATAGCTGATGCTCATTGAGCTACATAAGTACACATACTCCCAGTCAGCCTGCTTTAGAAATGAGGAACTATATGGACTCACAGAACTAGCCAGGCAGCGATGAAGCAGGTTGCTGTCTTGACTTAGTTCAGTTGGTCTGCTTCTTTTTCCTGTGACTTCTCGATTTGGAGCTCATCTATCAGAAGAAGAACAATGAGGAGTTCTGGGGGCCACATAAATATACAAAATAGAAAATTGATTAAAGTGTGCTGGGCTGTTATATAGCGATAAGAACATGCTGGAGTACTTCAAAGACTTGAAAATATAATAATAATAAGCCACTAAATCAAAAAGCAGGCATCACTGTGTTCAACATGATTCCATTTTTGTTGGAAAAAATAATGGTGCATGTTCAGAAAAAGAACTAGGCAGATATATATTGAGATATTAACTGTTGTAAAGTATATCTGAGCAACAGAAACAAGGGACATTTCTTATTTTGATGTTGGTATTTTCAAAATTTTCTACACTGAGTACATATTGTGAGAAAAGATAGAAATTACTTTAAAATCATGTAATGATATTTTTAAGTTTCATATTAAATTTTTAAGTGAATTTTCTTCTCTCTCTTTTGGTCTGGTATATCTTAATCACTGATGCTTAGGTTGTTAAAGGTCAATGTGATATGGCTCAAGTCAACTTACCACATGGAAAACTGTCCTGCTGGGCTGCTGGGTGAACTACCACAGCCATGTAAGCAGATTATGTGAAAATAAGGCCTGTAGAAACCTTCACCTTAAGACTGGGGGGAAGGGATAGTTAGGCAGTTTGGGATGGGCATGTGCACACTGCTATATTTTAAATGGATAACACGGACCTGTTGTATAGCACATGGAACTCTGCTCGACGTTATGTGGCAGCCTGGAAAGGAGGGAAGTTTAGGAGAGAATGGATGCAGGTACATGCATGGCTGAGGCCCTTCACTGTTTACCTGAATCTATCACAACAGTGTTAACTGGCTCTACCCTATTGCAAAATAAAAAGTTCAAAAGATTAGAAAAAAAAAAGATTATCCTGAAAATAAATTTTGTTGCTATTTAGTCACAAAGTCATGTCTGACTCTTTTGTGACCTCATGGACTACAGCCTGTCTGGCTCCTCAGTCCATGGAATTCAGTATTCAGGCAAGAATACTGGAGTGGGTTGCCATTTCCTTCTCCAGGAGACCTTCCCAACCCAGGAATCAGACCCACATCTCTAGTCTCTTGCACTGCAGGAGAATTCTTTACCACTGATCCATCAAATAAATTAGGTTGTTAACAAATAATCTAGGCAGTTCACTTCCATGGAAGAGATGAGACTCTTTCAAAGCTTCTCATGAATTAACATTTATTGATAATAACCATTGTTTATTAAAACTCACAATGTGACTGGCAATGGGTAGGGACCTTTATAAATATCCCTTGATTAGATATTAATAATTTCATTTCACTGATGAAGATGAAAGAACTGACAAGGTTATATAACATGTCACATAGATGCCAGCACGAAGATTGGAGCTCAGGCTTCAGTCAGTTCAGTTCAGTTCAGTCGCTCAGTCGTGTCCGACTGTTTGCGACCCCATGAATCGCAGCACGCCAGGCCTCCCTGTTCATCACCATCTCTCAGAATTCAGTCAGACTCACACCCATCGAGTCCGTGATGCCATCCAGCCATCTCATCCTCGGTCGTCCCCTTCTCCTCCTGCCCCCAATCACTCCCAGCATCAGAGTCTTTTCCAATGAGTCAACTGTTCGCATGAGGTGGCCAAAGTACTGGAGTTTCAGCTTTAGCATCATTCCTTCCAAAGAAATCCCAGGGTTGATCTCCTTCAGGATGGACTGGTTTAATCTCCTTGCTGTCCAAAGGACCCTCAAGAGTCTTCTCCAACACCATAGTTTGAAAGCATCAGGGTACTGATGGCCATTAAGCACAGGAGAAATCCTGGCTTGCACCTGCTCTGGCTCTAGCTCCTCCAGCTCTAACCCTAACCCCACCAAGATGCTTGCTTTGTATTTCACTACTCAAAAGTTGCCAACAGTTCATGGATATATTTTGAGGAAAAAAAAAAGAAGATATAGATAATTTTATTAATAAAAACCTTGCATGTGCTCAAATTTAAGTTTTGTTCATGAAAATTGTTCTCCAAAACATCTTCATTAGAAAGCTGTCCTCCCAATTGGACTAGTACTCATGAACACATTTGGAATATAAGATATGTCTTTCAATCGTGTATACTATTTACACTTTGGCAAAACATGAAATATCCCACTGCAGAAAAATAATTTCCTGGACTGAATCACAGCCATACGAGGAGGCATTCCAGTCAATCCTACCCCACAATATGAACAATTAGGAAAGAGGCCACAGATATGCTGGAAGTGGAGCTCTAAGCCCAGGAGTGAGCAGAGGAATAATAAAAATCAGAAGGAGACATTAAATTGGTCTTTGATATCCCTCTTCTTTTCTCTGTGACATCAAGAAATTTCCAGCAGCTTACTGTTCCAAAATAGGTTATACTGTGGTAGTGCTATACTTGATAACATTTACAAGAGAGAAGAAGAGAAAAACAGGTCAAACACCCTTCATACCCATTCATTGTTTATAACAATACTCTCCTTTCCCTGGTGGCTCAGATGGTAAAGCATCTGCCTGCGATGCAGGAGACCGGGGTTCGATCCCTGGGTCGGGAAGATCCCCTGGAGAAGGAAATGGCAACCCACTCCAGTATTCTTGCCTGGAAAATCCCATGGATGGAGGAGGCTGGTGGGCTACAGTCCATGGGGTCACAAAGAGTCAGACACGACTGAGCAACTTCACTTTACTCCTATACATTGCTTCTGACAATCTATAGGGAATATGTTATTTTTTTTCTGCAATAAAGCCAAGTTATACAAATACATTAAAAAATTCATATAACGAAAAATGCATTCTATTATTGCGTACTTCCCCACATAGAAATACAATCTCCCAAATACTCCTCTGAGATATAATATCATACCACTGGAATATAATTGCAATGTAGTGATTATAACACTTAGCAGACTATTTTCCTGAGTGCTATTCCATCCATTTTTCTTCTCTGTACAAAAATGATTAGTTCATTTCATGATGAAATCAATATATATTTTTAGCCCCTCACTTCCGTAATTTTACTCTTGGATCCGACCTTTTAAAAATGTATTTCCAAGTAGGAAATAAAGCAAGGGATTTCCTCTCCTCTTCTAAGGCTCGCACGTGCTGTGGTGATGCTTTCATCTAGTGTAAATCAAGTGAAACCTGTATGCTGTTTGGCAAATAATTCACATATCACAGTGAGATTTTTGGTGGCTGGCTTATCCTGCTATATGATACACAAAACTGTGTTCTTTAATCCACAGAATGAAAGCCAGCAGAATCACACCAGGATGCAGATCAAACTTTCTGTTTATGTGAATGAGGATTGAGTGTCTCCTACAACAGAAATGACTGCAGAAGATCGCCTCTCCTTTGTGGTTTTGGAGGATGTACGACCTAACAGCTAAGTAAGACCTCCTAGCAGAAGAGACCCAGATGTTCTTTAATCACTACAGGGACAACATCCAATTGGGATCCCCACAAGGAGGAAAAACTCTGGTGCCAAGATCAATAAAAGGGACAAAGCAATGTCAAAAATAAGACCACACTTTATTCTCGCAATAGAATTCAGAATCTTACAACGAATCTTGGCAACAAGGAAAACCTGTTTTGCAGATGCCTGCTCTCCTGCCCACTTCCCCCACCTAGACTGTTTATAAACACCCCCTTAGCTCCCCACAGAGACACCCCTGATGAGGAGTTTCCTCTCGATGATTCCAGCCCCTCAGGACTTGGTATCTGCCCACCTCTGCTACCACACTCCCTGTGATCATCTTTTAGGACTCAATTAAGTTCTACTTCCTCTCTGAATTGTTTCCAGCCCCATTCCCTGTTTAGAAAGTTCAGTCACTCTTTGTTATGCCCTCACTCTGTCCAGTATGTAATCTATCCAGTATATGGCAGCATCTAGAATGATATTGCATTTATTTATTTACTTATGTGACAATCCCTATTTAACTAGAATCTCTTTGAGAACAATAATCACATTTAAATCATTTATCTCTGTTACAAAGACTTAGCGTATAGTATTTGCTCAATAGATCTTTGATAAATAAATGAATACATGAATGATAAGTGAGAGAAAAGTGAGGTTAGAGAAATTAAGAAAATCTTCCAGACAGGACACAAAGCCAGAATTGGAAACCAGACCCCATCTGTTTGACTCCAAAAATTCACACCCTTTCTACTATATCCAACAGATAAGATAAAACTTATTCTTTCCCATACTTCAAATAGATGGCTCAGTTCAGCGTTTCAACATTAAAGGGACTTCGGGCATCACTCAAGTTCAATAGCCCAGGAGTTTCCAGGGAACACAACCGTCTCCCTCGACTCCCTCTCCACCCTCCCCTCCTCTCCCCCTCGACCCTGAGGATGGCCTTGTTCAGTCACAGTTGGTGACAACGTCTGAAAGAGGAAGATGGTCAAAGGAGAAGGGCCCGAGAACCCCGCTCCACCGTCTCTGGGGCAGCCCTCACAGGACGCTGAGCACCCAGGGCTGCACCCTGTCTGTTCCCTCATGACTGCTCAGAGTGCTCCCCTGTGACCCCCTGCCCTCCAGCCCCCTGTGCAGCCTGCAGATCTCTTCACTGATGCCCTCTCGGGACTTCCTTCCCGGCCCACCGCCTCCGTAGCCTCTTCTGGTGCCATCCCAAGCTCACCCTGGCCCCTGGGGAGCCCCAGGCTTCAGCGAGCCTCATGCCCAGGAAGTCACAGAAACACGAGCACTAAGGGCATTTACGGAATTCTTTCCCTCTTGCTTTCCAGTAACATTTGAAAGATCCTTCTGCTGTCCTAGCACCTATAACAGTCTGTTCCTCCTTGTCAACCAGCATTTAAATGAAAAAACCAAAGGTTTATCTCTTTTTCAAATCATCTATGCTCAATACTTCTAACAGAACAAAGCTAATCCATAAATATGCAAAAGGACTACAAGTAGTTGAAATGAGACTTTGCCTATGGTCTTTCTTTTCTCCATCAATTAATACCCAAAGGAGAAGCTCCCCAATCCTGATGTTTACAGAATGACATCCATCACACAGGTAATTACTCATCCATCTTAATGCTTCCTTTTAAGTTTGCCCTTAAGAAGCCTGTGATCTCCCAAGTCAAGGGCCTCAGTAAAATCAATAAAACCTCGTCCTCTCAGGCCACCAGCCAGATCATTTTCCACCTTTTAACAAGGCAGTGGTTATTAAATGCCTTGTTTGAAAACCCAAGTGGGGTCATCAGACTTTCATGATGAGAATAATCCATCAACTGTACATGTACTATCTCTTCAGTGTCTTTGATATGAGTGATAAAGTAGGTAATGGCTTATGGTTTTTCAATATCTGAACATGTTCTCCATTGCAGCAGAGCAAAGGGAATTTCATGATGGGAGGAAGCTTGTTAAGAGAGAGAGGAATTTCACTGCATTATTTCGGTCAATGCCTACGATATGCTGTTGGCTCCAGCCTTGAGAGCTGGGCTCCAAGCTGTCAACGCCTTCTTCAGCTACTCAATGACCAGAGATTCAGAATCCATACATTTACAGTATAATGCCTGTGATCATCATAACTCATATCATACCTTTTCATTAGCTGAATTCAGGCCATGAATTTGTAGAAGGGGTTAGAGATCTAGGATTATAAACATTATGAAGGATCAGTTAATGTCAGACTCTTCTTAAATGCCAAACAATCTTAAAACAGCTACAACAAGAAAACAAATGTATTTCTTGTGGGTGTTTATGAAAATAGTCCTGTCACCATGCAAGTTAGAAGGTAAGAAAGCACAGCGCAGGAATTTTAGCAATTTTCCTAATGATTAACTCATTTACTTTTACACTAACGTTATGATCTAAATATTATTAACTCTATTTTATAGATGAAGAAACTGAGGCAGAAATCAAATGAGGTCACGATGTAGCTCTCTGCCAAGCACTTGTGTCCTGCCACCATCAGACATTTGTGTCAATGACAAAACAATCCGTAACCAGACTACTGGAAGCTCCCTCTTTTCATTCCATATCTGCTGGTTTTGGTTGGGAAAGCATTTGGAGATTATGCATTTTCCACTTAAGACATAATCCTTTTTATTGTTTCACATTAATGATGAAATTAAATGGAGACTATTTCAAAATAATCACTGCATCATTCTAAATTTGCAGAATTAATCTAAAAATGTAATTCACATTTCAATCTAAGACAATTTCCATGTAAGGGATGATTATCTGGCATTCTACTGACTAAACATGACTATTAAGCCGTCACTCCTGCACTTTATCAGGGCAGTGATCAATGACATGATGATAGAAATCTTGAGAAACAGCATGGTTCGGAAGTATCTTTGAAATTATTAATGAAAAGTTTGAATATATGGTTTTGTTGTTAAATATATTTTTGAATTCTAAGTCTTTCAAATTAGGTAAACTAAAATGGTTTATTTGCTTATCTTAACTTACCAGATTATTTCATTACCCACTTGATTTCCAGAATATAAGAGCATTGCAGACAAAAAAGCAGTTCTTATCCTGACTATAACCTGAGAAATGAGCTTTGGCAATCAGGCCAAAGCAACAAGGCCACTGACTCAATGAGACACAAATGTACTTTGCATCTCCTACTTATTCCTCTTCTCTTTAGCTTTTTTATAATGCCTGTGATCATCATAACTCATATCATACCTTTTCATTAGCTGAATTCAGGCCATGAATTTGTAGAAGGGGTTAGAGATCTAGGATTATAAACATTATGAAGGATCAGTTAATGTCAGACTCTTCTTAAATGCCAAACAATCTTAAAACAGCTACAACAAGAAAACAAATGTATTTCTTGTGGGTGTTTATGAAAATAGTCCTGTCACCATGCAAGTTAGAAGGTAAGAAAGCACAGCGCAGGAATTTTAGCAATTTTCCTAATGATTAACTCATTTACTTTTACACTAACGTTATGATCTAAATATTATTAACTCTATTTTATAGATGAAGAAACTGAGGCAGAAATCAAATGAGGTCACGATGTAGCTCTCTGAGCAGTCGTGAGGGACCAGAGAGGGTGGAGCCCTGGGTACTTTGGCATCATAATTGCCAAGCACTTGTGTCCTGCCACCATCAGACATTTGTGTCAATGACAAAACAATCCGTAACCAGACTACTGGAAGCTCCTTCTTTTCATTCCATATCTGCTGGTTTTGGTTGGGAAAGCATTTGGAGATTATGCATTTTCCACTTAAGACATAATCCTTTTTATTGTTTCACATTAATGATGAAATTAAATGGAGACTATTTCAAAATAATCACTGCATCATTCTAAATTTGCAGAATTAATCTAAAAATGTAATTCACATTTCAATCTAAGACAATTTCCATGTAAGGGATGATTATCTGGCATTCTACTGACTAAACATGACTATTAAGCCGTCACTCCTGCACTTTATCAGGGCAGTGATCAATGACATGATGATAGAAATCTTGAGAAACAGCATGGTTCGGAAGTATCTTTGAAATTATTAATGAAAAGTTTGAATATATGGTTTTGTTGTTAAATATATTTTAGAATTCTAAGTCTTTCAAATTAGGTAAACTAAAATGGTTTATTTGGTTATCTTAATTTACCAGATTATTTCATTACCCACTTGATTTCCAGAATATAAGAGCATTGCAGACAAAAAAGCAGTTCTTATCCTGACTATAACCTGAGAAATGAGCTTTGGCAATCAGGCCAAAGCAACAAGGCCACCGACTCAATGAGACACAAATGTACTTTGCATCTCCTACTTATTCCTCTTCTCTTTAGCTTTTCCTGGGATTTATTTAGAAAGAAAATAAATTAGGAAGAGAAATAAAGTGGATCAGCTTCAGCCAGTTTACATTTCCCTGGTTAAAATATAATAATGGAAAAATAATAGTTAGGAATGTAATATGAATGATCACAAACTTTTTATTTATGGATTCAGGTTTACTTTACAAAACACCTGTGTTATTTCTGAAGTCACCCTCTGGGGTGAGGCAGCGGGACCTTGGCTCAAATCTCTGGTCGGTCACTTAGAAGCTGTGTGATCGTGGACAAGTTATTTACTGTTCTCTGCCTCGATTTCTTCATCTATAAAACAGAACTAATAACATCTATATCATAACATTAATGTAAGTTAATCATTAGGAAAACTGCTAAGATTTCAGTGCTGTGTGCACAGTTATGGGCCCTTTCCTATCTTCTAACCTGCACACTCCCTAAGAGCTCCAATTGTTATTTCTATTTTTACCAAGGAGGAAACTGAGTCTTGGCAAGGTTAAGTGATGTGCTTGAGGCAACTTGTCTAGAGAAGTGGGAGTTTGGCTGGGTCCACGGCATAGATTTACTCTCCCTCCCTTCACGATAGCCTTCTTCAGGTCCTCTGCACACACTCTCCTCGCCCGTCCCTTCGCACTGCTGGTCCCTCTGCCTGCGATGCACTTCCCTCCCCAGTCTGCCTCCCTAACTCTTGCATATTCTCCAGATCTCGATTCAGAAATCATTTCCTTAGGAGAGTCTCCCCCAAGCTCCCTTGTAGATCAAATTCTTCATTATAAGCTCCCATTCTACAAGTCAGTCTACAGTAACATGCTGTCGGGAGTGTCAGAGTCAAAGAAGGCGATGTGATGACCAAGAAGAGCTCAGAGTGATGCCCGTGCGAAGAGGCCACAAATCATGGAACACAGGTGGCCTCTAGGAGACAGGAGGGAACAAACGGATTCCTATTAGAGACCCAGAAAGAGCCAGCCCTACTGACAGCTTTCTTGTTTTCAGCCATGTGAGACCAACTTTCAGCCTTCTGACTTCCAGAACTTTATGATAGTATACTTACGTTGCTTTATTTTGGCCCACCAAGTTTGTGGAAACTTATTCACAGCAACAAGATGTTAATAACCTCAGATCCACTGATAAGGTCGTCTGCCTGACGATGCAAAGGTGATGTGCCATCGCCATTTTGCTGCAAGGTCAAGGTCAGTGGATAGATGTGAACAACATACAACACACAACACACAGTAAAGGACCGTTGCTGAACATTATCTGTGCGACTAATTACTCCAAACAGATATTCCAAATAGATGAACAAAAAGCCTGTTCTTTAGTCTGTACCTCTGAATAATGTGTATTTAAAGAAAGCAGATTCCAGGGAAAATTAATCTTAACTTTGTGTTCTGAGATAGTGCAACATATTGGGAAAAGTCCCTGGCAAAAGTCAGAAGATGTTGACTTGAGGGCCACTCACCACTGTTTTGCCGTGTGTCATCAGGCAGTGCCCTTTGTCACACAGAAGAAATGGCTTCTTTTTCCTATTATTATATTAGAAGGGTCAAGAAGCAGAAGCTAAAGCTGCTTCCCTAACCTATACTCCACAGGCGCATCACGTTTGCACTAGGTCTGAAGGACTTCACCTTTTCAGTAAAAAATGCTTGCTGCAGTCCATGCTTCTCCTGCCATGACCTGGCTTCTTCTTACATACTGCCCCACACTGAAATCGAAAATTTATCGTAAAGGCGGGCACAGTATCTGTAGTTCATGAAAATTACAAGAGAGTTGAAAGTTCAAGCTGTCACGGGTCATTCGTGCTTAAGCCCAGAATAGTCAGTAAACGGAGTGTTAGAACCTGGTTCCACTCAGGGTCTGCCTCTAAGGTGTAGTAAAATCTACATGGGTCAGGAACCTCCTTCTTAATAAATTCTCTGCCCTAACTTATAGGGGTATTAAAAATAACTAATAAAATAAAGCTCCTTAAAGCATGATTTTTTAAAATTTTTTAAAATTTTACTAATCTTGCCAATGAAATATACATGTCCTTTCTCTTAGATTGCTTTTAGTACTTATCCTTTTAAAGATTCAAGATAATAAAAGATATTAGAGAGAGTGATAAAAAGAAATGGGTGATGAGGAGAATTTTCAAATAATTCCTTGGACTTTTCTCTTCCTGAGAGCTGTAAAAGTAGAAAGATTTCAAAAAATCAAAATCAGCGATGCTACCGGCGTCACCACATGCCTGCTGACAGACAGATAATTTTGCTAATATACTCAGTGGAACTTGAAAAATTGAAAAATCTATTCCCTGTATATTGTAATGACTCAAGAGATGAAAAATTTATATTAGTATTGATAATGACATCCTTGGAACAAGAAAGGAGCAAGGATTGAAAGAGCACTGTATTTTTAAACATCACTCCAGACATCATCTCTGCAAAGACAGAGTTCCTGTCTTAACTGCTGTTTCACTGACTTATCTTCATTAAGTTGGAGAAGGAAATGGCAGCCCACTCCAGTATTCTTGCCTAGAAAATCCCATGGACGGTGGAGCCTGGTAGGCTACTGTCCCTGGGGTCGCAAAGAGTTGGACACGACTGAGCAACTTCACTTCATTAAGTAATATATAGGATGAAGAAAATGGCCCTCTTCCCAAAGAAACATTCTTCAATATGCTGTATATATATTCACAAAACAGCATCATTAATGCATGGGGTTATTTATAGCTCTTTATACACTATAGAGTTGACTCATGATTAGTTCTGAAATGGATTATCTAAGAAACCTGCTTCATAACTGTCTCTAAGACTAGAAATGACTGTTGGAGCTCTCTCAGAGACACCATCAGGGAGAAGACTGATCCGTAGGGAAGCACCAGTCTTCCAAACCTATCCTTATGTCTCTCAATGGGCCAGATAGAGCAGCCTCAGCTGTGAGGTTCTCTACACAATCACTAGTTATAGGTTTGCAGGGAAGGTATATCAGCAGCTTATAAAAAAGCAGGTAGAAAAAGTGAGTCATTGGTGAAGACTCAAATTACATTAAGTCATCTAGCAACATCTCAAAATACTGGGTTTCTTCACTTTCCTAAGTCCAAATATTTACTGGATTCGTTAGCTATACTAATATCTGTTGAGCATCTATGATGGGCCAACATAGGCTAAGAAAGAGTGACAGGGTCAAAGTTGGAAGAGGCTCATGAAAAAGAAGAGTAAATAACGGGCTGCTGTGGTAACAGCCTGAAGATGCCCCCAGGGATTCATTCTTTCACCCTGGACTTTCACACCCCTGGATTGTCCTTCAAATGTGAATTACAGTTGACTGTGTGACTGACAGAATGTGGAGGGAGTATGTTCCTTCCGAGGCTAGATACCGAAAGGCATTCCTGCTTCAGCCTTGGTCTTTTGAATCACACATCACAGGGGAAGCCAGCCAGCACGCTGGAAGGACGCTCAATAGCCCTGTGAAGAAATCCATATAGAAGGCACCAAAAGACCCTGCTCACAGCAGTACCGTTTTCCCTGGTGGCTCAGACGGTAAAGCGTCTGTCTACAATGCGGGAGACCGGGGTTCGATCCCTGTGTTGGGAAGATCCCCTGGAGAAAGAAATGGCAATCCACTCCAGGACTATTGGCTGGAAAATTCCATGGGCAGAGGAGCCTGGGAGGCTACAGTCCATGGGGTTGCAAAGAGTCGGACACGACTAAGCGACTTCACTATATCACTATAACAGCAGTACCCATCTGTCAAACACATAAATGAGCCACCATACCATCCCATCAAGTCTTCAGATGGTACCTCGGCCAATATCTGATACCAGCTTCATGAGATACCCTGAGTGAGAACTGCCCAGCTGATACTCCTGAATTCCTGACCCATAGAAACTGCCTGGAAACAAGTCACTATTGTTCTTTGAAGTGTCTAATATTAAGGGTGATTTGTTACACAGCAATTGATGACTAATCATTTCAAACGGATACAAGAGTTTAAGGGTGACTTTCAAAGCTGCATGATTCTGTAAGCTATTTTACCTTTCTAGACTTCAGTTTCCTTATCTGCAGAAGATGGATAATAACAGTTCAGTTCAGTTCAGTTCATTTAGTTGCTCAGTCATGTCTGACTCCTTGAGACCCCATGCATCGCAGCATGCCAGGTCTCCCTGTCCATCACCAACACCCAGAGTTCGCTCAAACTCAAGTCCATTGAGTCAGTGATGCCATCCAGCCATCTCATCCTCTGTTGTCCCCTTCTCCTCCTGTCTTCAATCCCTCCCAGCATCACAGTCTTTTCCAATGAGTCAACTCTTCTCATGAGGAGGCCAAAGTATTGGAGTTTCAGCTTTAGCAATGTACTCCTTTTCCTATTGGGAACCAGTCTGTTGTTCCATGTCTAGTTCTAACTGTTGCTTCCTGACCTGCATATAGGTTTCTCAAGAGGCAGGTCAGGTGGTCTGGTATTCCCATCTCTTTCAGAATTTTCCACAGTTGATTGTGATCCACAAAGTCAAAGGCTTTGGCATAGTCAATAAAGCAGAAATAGATGTTTTTCTGGAACTCTCTTGCTTTTTCCATGATTCAGTGGATGTTGGCAATTTGATCTCTGGTTCCTCTGCCTTTTCTAAAACCAGCTTGAACATCAGGAAGTTCACAGTTCACATATTGCTGAAGTCTGACTTGGAGAATTTTGAGCATTACTTTACTAGCCTGTGAGATGAATGCAATTGTGTGGTAGTTTGAGCATTCTTTGGCATTGCCTTTCTTTGGGATTGGAATGAAAACTGACCTTTTCCAGTCCTGTGGCCACTGCTGAGTTTTCCAAATTTGCTGGCATATTGAGGGCAGCACTTTCACANGAATTTTGAGCATTACTTTACTAGCCTGTGAGATGAATGCAATTGTGTGGTAGTTTGAACATTCTTTGGCATTGCCTTTCTTTGGGATTGGAATGAAAACTGACCTTTTCCAGTCCTGTGGCCACTGCTGAGTTTTCCAAATTTGCTGGCATATTGAGGGCAGCACTTTCACAGCATCATCTTCCAGGATTTGAAATAGCTCAACTGGAATTCCATCACCTCCACTAGCTTTGTTCATAGTGATGCTTTCTAAGATCCACTTGACTTTAAATTCCAGGATGTCTGGCTCTAGGTGAATGATTGTACCATCATGATTATCTTGGTCATGAAGATCTTTTTTGTACAGTTGGACTGCATGACTACTATGCAACTAGCATAATATATTAGTTGCTCAGTTGTGTCTGACTCTTTGTGACCCCATGGTCTGTAGCTTCTGCCCCTGGAATTCTCCAGGCAAGAATACTGGAGTGGGCAGCTCCGGTATTGGGAAGATCTCCTGGAGATCTTCTGGAGATCTCCAGGAGATCTTCCCAACCAGGGATCAAACCCAGATCTCCCATATTGCAGGCACATTCTTCACCATCTGAGCCTCCTCTAGGATTCTAGGATATATTGAAACTCTAAAATTCTGAAAAAAACATATATATATATATATAATAATATATTATATTATATATAAACAAAAGAAAGGAGAGACAAAAGACAGGAGAGACACTGTTTATTATGAAGCATTTATTCTATTTTGGCTATTGGACCAGACAGGTAGCTTACATATTTGAGGCTGCCTTTGAGTAAAATTTTACTTGATATCAATTGGGATCATATCATTTAAAAGCTCATTTTTAGAAGAATCTTTCCAAGAGGAGAGTTGAATGACTAAAAGCTACTGAATTCAAGTTCAAATGTGGCAAATGAATCCTTGTGCAAAACCTGAAAAGTATTCCATCAACCAGAAACCAAGAGGAAAGCTTTATTATAACCTAGCAGTGAGCTGACCCTATGATACTCTGGGGACAGGGAAAAGTAATCAATCCCTGGGTGTTTACAACCGGAAAAAAGGAAGCTTAGAGGGGAGAAGCTTAGCCCCAGGGGGCAACACTGCCAGTCTGTCGACTTCCTGATAGAGCTCCTGGCCGGGACCCAGCACTACCCTGGCCTTCGAGCAGTTCAGCCTACGTGTGACTTACAAAAACAAAACAACAAAACCTTATTAAACCAGCCTCTTGTGACTAAGACCTGAAAATTCACTAGGTTACAAGTATCTTTTTGTGAAGCATTCTGATTTGAAATGTTTTATTGTGTTTTTCTCTTGTGCTCTTTTCCCTATTTTCTGCCCCCATGGTTTCTGGTAGTCATGAAAACTTTGGATATTATCATTCCACAGACTCTCTTTCCATTTTTTGCCAATTCCAATTTGTCCTGAGTCCTGCAATAAATGAAATAAATAATAGATGAAAAGGCCAGAGGCAACAGCAGCATCACCCTGAACACTCAGGGGAGAATCCAGAGGTTACAGGGAGCTCTCTGCAGAGAAGATGGAAAACAATGTCTCAGGGGCCCAATTATTTATTGTAGCTGCTGAAATGAGATGATTTATGTTGGTGACAAGGCTGTCCTGAAAATCGTAACCAACTGGTATAAATTTAGACCTATTATTTAAAAAAATGATTCTTGGACCAAGAAAGCCCAATAGAGAAAAAAATTAAATGCCTCTGGATAGCACAAATACATGTTGCACTTTATATGTATAGACAGGTATTTGCTATTTAATAATAACTGGATATTCTGACATATTTAATTGGTTGAGTTTCAAGAAGCTAAAAATAGAAACATTTTGTATCTCAAATTCCTAAGGCCACACAAAATAATTTGAGCTAGGCCATAGGTGGAAGAGGATGGACTTTTAACTAAGAATTAGCTTTAATCGTCCGGTGCTTTTCATGAATACAGGAGCGTTTAATTGGCCATGATCTTGGTAAGGAAACAGGCAAGGGTTAAACTCACTTGACGAGATCAGGATTTGTTTACTTTAAAACAACACCCTACAAGGTCACATACTGAAATGAAAAATTCAAAATGTCAAGTAGCAAGACTGGTTCCACTGGATGAGCATCAAAAGGAAATCCTCATTAAACCCTGAGAGAGTCCAAAGCATGAAATTCCCAGGCCTCAGAGAGTCATCGAGAAAGGAGCCAGGTTGCGGCACTGTCAAGAAAGTTGTAAAGTTTTTTGAAGGTGTACACAATCAGTTAAAGAAATGTGACCATAGGTATTATGTGAAGATATATATTGTCACTTATGTCTCTCTATATCCGTCTATCTATCTATCTATATATGTTCCACTACATGAATATTCGTTGGAAGGACTGATGCTGAAGCTGAAGCTTCCATACTTTGGCCATCTGATGCAAAGAGCTGACTCATAGGAAAAGACTCTGATGCTGGGAAAGATTGTGGTCAGAAGGAGAAGCGGGCAACAGAGGAAGAGATGGCTGGGTGGCATCACCAATTCAACGAACATGAGTTTGAGTAAACTCCAGGAGATAGTGAAGGATGGGGAAGCCTGGAGTGCCACAGTCCAGACACGACTTAGTGACTGAACAACTCAACAACATATCATATACATTATAAAAACACGAAAAAATAAAAACAAAAAACAACGAAAGAGAAATATAATTATATGTTCCTTTATATTCTTCTATCTATCTCACTGGACTTCCCTGGTGGCTCAGTGGTAAAAGAATCACCTACCAATGCAGGAGACATGGGTTCAATCCCTGGGGAGGGAAGATCCCCTGGAGAAGGAAATGGCAACCCAGTCCAGTATTCTTGCCTGGAAAATCCCACGGACAGAGGAGCCTAGCGGGCCACAGTCCACTCTGGTGGGCCCAGATCATGGGGTCACAAAGAGACAGACATGACCGAGTGACTAAGAACTGCCAGTACTTAGTGTTCAAGAAAATAGCGAAAATATACAGTGGATATCAGTATAATTTCTCACCCCTCCAAATAATACTTTATCCCTTTTCTTGTGATTGTCAAGGATTTGTAACCTCAGAGAGGTCTATAGTCTTGATTTGCCCTCACCCCATCACTTCCTGGACTCCGCTTTTCTGCTATCCACATGGCCACTGGGAGGCCAAACACCTATGTGAACAAACAGAAATGAAAGCCAATACACGCTAACTTTGTGGCAGGAACAGTACTGACCCAAGGATTTTCTCACACACTGTCTGCACATCTGTATTGAATGGCTCTCAGACTTCAGTCACCTCCACAGAATACAGATACCTGAGCTCTGCCCCGTCCACCTGGACATTTTGCTTTGGCTGGCCTCCTGTGGGTCTGGTATTCTGCATTTTATAATTTCCACATGGTGCGGAGGCAGGTAAGTGATGGCGGCTGTAAGGAAGAGGCTAGACTTCCAGACCCTGAATCCTCAGTCTTCTTGCCCAGTCTCCATTCTTCCATACCATTTTTCTGAAGACTGCCGACTGGAAGATACTGACTTTGAAGAATTGTCAGACACCCTCTGGGGAAAGTTCAGACAAGGTAGAAGGGGGTAGGTCCCCTGACCCTCTGTTCCATNCTAGACTTCCAGACCCTGAATCCTCAGTCTTCTTGCCCAGTCTCCATTCTTCCATACCATTTTTCTGAAGACTGCCGACTGGAAGATACTGACTTTGAAGAATTGTCAGACACCCTCTGGGGAAAGTTCAGACAAGGTAGAAGGGGGTAGGTCCCCTGACCCTCTGTTCCATTAAGATCCGCAGATGCCTTCTGTCACCATTGCCGCGATCTCCAGTGACCAGCCTGTGGGTACTGAGCTCAGCCGCCCAACCCTTCGGCTCCAACCCCTGACAACAGGCATTTATGTAGAACTGCTGGAGCTGGAGGCACATTGGGTGAGCCATGCCAGGACAGCTTTGGGATCCTGTGAAGAAGTAGAAGTAAGGAAGGGCACTGTGGGACTGGTGAGCACTCACGTGTGGCACAGGAGGAGAGGTGGCATTGATGGGATCAGAAATCTATGTGGAACAAGTAGGGAGGGCAGTGAAACGCAGCTAGGGAGACAGAATTCAGTAAAAACGGGAGCTCCTGAAGGTGTTTTCAGAAGGTAAATAGGGACAGGAAAGTGAACCTGGAGAAACTAATCTCAGAGCAACAAGAGTGATGTATTAGAGGCGCGGGAATTTGAATGCAAGAAAACCAGGCAGACGCGCAAGTTCAGTATTTCACTATTTGACACTTTAATTCACTATCTGACACCTTATTGAGGAATTAACCAAGAAATTAATAAGCCCTTGGCTGTCAACAGCCTACTGGTAGAGATAGTAAAGGAAATTCTCAGCTCTGTGTGGTTGCCTACATAGACATACATGGCCACCTATTCAGATATAAATGCATATACACCAGAGTCTTAACATCAGTCAGCATGTTTAATACAAAAACACCTCCTCCACTCGCTCCTGGTTCTCTACCCATACCACATCCATTATGACCAAGGAGAAAAAAATTAGGAATCTTAATAATTGAATTTCATTTTACACATAGAGAAGAAAATTCTTTTTGGTGTTGCACTAGCTTTAAAACACAGAAAGATATAACCTTATCTTTTTATCCAGAAAGAGGAGGAAATGCTGAAAATAAATGCAGCCTACCCTGTCTTGCCTGTATAAAAAACCCCATCGCTGTATTTTAAATGGCTGGTTTCCCTCCTAGGTTATAAGATCCCTTAGGAGAGAGGCCAAATCTGTCTTGTTCACTGCGTTAATCTCAATAACTAGAGCTCCAATGCCTAGTTGACATACAGGAAATGCTTACAAAATACTCTTGATTGACTACATTGTACATTAGAATGTCATAGAAATAATTTCAGAACCCACAACCAGAAACAGCTATTTTATAACCCTACTGTTCTGCCAAACAAATCCAGGCCTCCAAAGACCAAGGCCAAGTGACCTGACTCAAACTGGATGGCCTTTTCCAAACAGGTTCACACCAGGAGAACAGGGCAGGTTCTTCTCGTGTTACACATCTGTTGCCTGGGTCTAACACAGGGAAACTACTCTGAGGGGCCCCATGCAAGTGTTACATGAACCACATAATGTAGCCCCTTAGAGAACTGAATGATGACGACCTACATATCTGATAGATTAAAGTTGCAACACCAGCCACCTTGCTCACGGTCTTAAGACCTTAATTCATATTGAAGATCTTATAAACAACTATTGAATTAAATACAGTGCTTTGCATGATTATGAGAATGGATGAGGGGGCTAAAAGGAGGTAAGTATAAAAGTGAAAGCGTTTTTTACCATTTCACTGGAATGGACTAGGACAGAGTAACCACAACAACGAGCGATGCCAATTTTCAGTGGTCTTGCACAATATACAGTAGTACCCTGTTCATTCAAAAACCAGGGCAGAGATTCCTCGTGACACAGCTTTCCTAGGGAACTTGCCTCTTGGTCCTCTTTCCGTCTATGAACCACTGTCTTCAACACATGTCCCCCATGGAAAGGAAAGTCAGAGACTAGAAAAGCAAGCAAGAATGAATCATAGAGACCAGCTCTGGAAGTGGCAGGTAACAGCTACTGTTAACAGTTTAACAGCGGAAACTGTTTAACAGCGGACCTGGAAGGAAAATGAAGTAGATTTGGAGAACGTGTGGCTTTATTTGTCCATGAAAGTTAGCAAGGTTTCTGTTCATCTCCTAAATCAGTCAAGCACAAACTAAGCTATGATTATTAAATTATATTGTATATAATTAACTGTATGTCTTTATTAACATTATATTTATCAAATCCAGGAAAATGTTATCTCCTTCTTAGTTTCAAAAACCTTCTTTCTTACAAACTTTAGCACCTACACGCTTCTGGTGGCCATCCAAAATCAGTCTGGCATTTTTTAAACTGTTACTTTATGTGAATGATCTACTTTTTCCATTTTCATAGAGATGACCTTTGTAAATTCTAAGATCTAATCATTTTAGTTAATTCAAAACAGGTGGGAAATACCTTATAGGAAGTCATTTGTTATGCACAAGATCAAGCTGAAATGTCATCACCTCTCCATAACTCTCCTTGAGATTTCCTTTCCCAGAGATAATTAATTGCCCCTCATCTGTGTTTTCACAGCATTTTACACATACTCAGTTTTAGAATGACTCATGTTATAGTATATTTATTTGCTTATGTATTTGTCTTCCCCAGGAGTTTGAACTCCTTGGGACTAAGGGAGTTTGTATATTCAGGGTCCAAAAGAATTGCTGGCATGTAACAAGCCCAGAGCAAGGGCTACTGAAAGAATTACTGATGCTTCTTCCCTCATCTGCCTTATAGCACTGTGTCCACACCAACTTTATAGCACTTAAAAAAAGGCATTGTAATTTGTTTTATGTATTTCTATGACTCTCTGGCTACTAAATTGTGTAACTTAGCGATGGAATAATACCTTATTGCCAATTGTCAACCATATGTTTGTCTATATGTTCAAATCCCAATTTGTTCCAAAAATTTTGTATGCTTCATGCTGTATATAGTACAAAAGGATAAAAAACAGGTACCTGAAAAAACAATGGCAAAGGGTAAATAAGGGTGGAAAAAACCGATGTAAAGAGTCCCAGAATGAGATAGATACATAAAATGCCTGGCAGAGCCGTCCTAAACTGTGTTTGTAGAAAATGAACTGTAAACGTGGCTCTGAGCCTTCTAGCAGTCAACACAAAAAGGGCCACATTCTCAGTTACAAAATGCAGCATCGCAGACATTCAAACAAGCTGTTTACTTGAGGCATCGGTGGTTTGTCTATTACTTTAAATTTTTATTTCTGGTTTTTAGTACCCAGTATTTTCTGTCAAACCAGATGTTATAACCATGAACCACATATTTGCTAGAGCTTTTCCAAATAAAATTAGGAACTATTGTCAAAAGATAAAAGGTGAGAACTTTTCTAAGCTCTATAATGAAGTTCCAAGGATTCCATATCCAATGGAGATCCACATGAATTACAACAGCCCTTCAATGAATGTCTTCTCCTTAGTCTCCTAATATCACCAATTCCAGAAGTGAGGTCACATGGGTAAATGAACAAAGGAAGGATTTGCCACATCAAAGGAATGAGGGAGAAAACAGAAGAAGGATGGAGGAAGACATGTGAAGTATATTTTATAGTAACCAATTGCATTATATTTTCACACAGATAATCCACAAATTAGGACCTCCATTCATCACGCCAGACCTTCTTTGTGAAGGAAAGGATTTGACTCATGATTCCTAAGTTTTCTTGCAGCTCTTTTAAGACAGGTACTATGCCCACTCAAATCTTGTGTCAAAGCAACTTCCAAGGAGTCAGTAATGTTCTATTTTACGTATATCATCAAGACAATTTGAAAGAGCAATTGTAATATTATAGACATTTAAAACAAGTTTTTGGCTCATACACTTATGTTGTCTAAGACTTGCTTTCACATAAGATCAGAGAACTAAAGTTGCTAGATAAATAATGAAATGAGAGAATTAATCATGTGAGTGGGTTTGCATATCCTGGGACCTCTGGGCTTTGAATTAAAAAAGAACCCAACGTGCCTCATGTAAAGCACATCTGAAATACACGCAGTTTGTTTAGCTGATGCATTTAATTCTCAGGAATCATCATGTGGGCACTTATGGATTTCCATATGCTGATAACTCTAGCATGAAAGAATATGACTTAGACCCCAGAGGAAAGACTACACAGTCCATGAGCATCAACGGGGAATGAGTCTTAATGGAAGAGGATTTGTGATAGATGTCAGATTTGAACTAGGAGGCACAGAGGTAAATAAGCTTGTCTCTGTTCGGGCATCAGTGGAGCCTGTTGATAGAAAGGGAACTGAAGCCAAGGTCTAGCTATCACTCCCTGTCTACTGCTTCCCCTGGGAGACACACATACACAAACGCACACTACATATAATAATCAATTTTCATTATTTGTGGTAGTTAAGTTCTATAAAGTGAAAGTGAAGTCACTCGGTCACGTCCAACTCTTTGTGACCCCATGGACTGTTGCCTACCAGGCTCCTCCGTCCATGGGATTTTGCAGCCAAGAGTACTGGAGTGGGTTGCCATTGCCTCCCACATTGCAGGCAGATGCTTTATCATCTGAGCCACTTTATGTTCTATAAAGTCACTGCAAACACTGAATTACTGAGTTAATGAATACTGAACCATTGTTCCTAGGAAATGTATACCTGTGTGCATGTCACATAGATCATAATCTTAAATTCTTAACATATCTCAGATCAGTAGATTCCGTTTGATTTATTTACGAAAGAGAACATGAGGTTCAAAAGTGCTGAGTGGTTGCCCACGGTCACTGCACGGCCATACATGTGGGATGCCAGCCTCGCCTGGTGACGTCAGCGTCAGGGCCTCTCACGCTGCCTCCTGTCTCCACCTCCGGTCCCTTCTGTGCACGAGGGAGACAAGAACAGAGGGGCGCCATGTTGGGCCCCAGCTGGAAACTTGTCCTTAGGGGGACTCAAAGTGTTCTCACCCTGAACACATCTGTGAATTTCAGCGAAAGCACCAGGGTGTTGATTTGAAATTACAAGCAAATTCCAATGAGGAGGCAAATCCACAAATATGAAATCTGTGAATGATGAGGCTCAACGGGTCATATCGTGTCACATTCTATCCTCGGAATGACCCTTCCCTCGGGGCTGGTCTCCTGACGAGGGGAAGAAGTCCAGATTTGGGATTTGCCCCTGGTAGGCCACGGCGCCATCCAACACTTCTCCACTTCCGCTTTCAGTCTCCAGCCTGCCTGCCACACAGACATACTTTAACTTCTAGCCTCCACACCTTTTGTATTTTTATGATCCTCATAGGCCCTGGACTGGTATAAAATGAGAGGGGAATGTATTTTATACAAAAAACTGCCTTCCCTCTCTGGCGATCCTTTGCCGGAAAAGCAAGAGTGGGAAGCACGGTGAGGAAGCCGCAGAAAGTCACAGGAAGCAGAGCTGGGAACACAGCCCTGTCGGGTGGTCATTGAAGGGGACAGTCGACTTTGAACAGGCTTTAGGTCTGCCTGCTACCTAGACGGCGTAGCAGCAGGTCAGAGAACAGACCCAAGAGCCCAGTAGGAGGAAAGCAGGCTCCTTCTGCCTTGATCTCTGGAAACCCGCTGAGGAGGGCCTTCAGGGCAGCACCTCTGAGCCATGGCCACGAGGCACCAAGTCCCTGCCTCCAGCTGGCCCTGCATTAGACATTTTGCATGTCCTAAGCATTTAGATCTCACAAGAACACCACCAAGAATGGTACCGAGTTCTTTCCACATGTGAGGGAAAGTAGGTCTTAAAAAGCTGAAGAGATTTGCCCAGGGCCATTCAACAAGTCAGCAGTAAGGCCAGGACTCAACCCAGTGCTGGCTGAGCTGATGGCCATGTCCCTCCACTTTGCAGCTGCCTTCTGCAGGTACCAGAGAGACACACTGGTATGAATCTGAACATAGTTGGCAGCACTAGAATTCTCTATTCCATGCAACAGTGAAGCCATATTAAAGGGCTACCTTGAGAGAAAAGAAAATGCAATTCATCAAATTATTCGCTTGGTTCCTATAAAAAGAAATTGACCTTCTGAACTAAGTGTTTCAATCTACTGGGTAATGATGCATGTGTTCTAATAATTATAGATTTTCATTCTCCCTATCATAAAAGAAATAATTTGTTGTAAAAAACATAGTTCAAAAGTTAGCCACCTCCCCTTATTGTCAGAAGAAGATGTTAAAGGCTTTAGAATCATGTATATTTTGTGTCCTCTCATATATGAATCAATTTTAAAGCTAAATATAGTGTTCAGCTAAAGATGCTTGATGCTTTTCTTGAATGCAAGACATTTGAAAAAATAACAGACTGGGATGTTCTATTCCCAAGCAGGCCTGGATGCAATTATCCTGGCTCAGGTACACCTGAAAACCAACCATCAACACGTAAGGAAACAGGCATTTACCCTCTTCTTCCAGGAAACAAAAGCATTACTTTAACACTCTTCTATCCAGCTACCTCCTCAGCCTTTGCAGAAAAACAGATACCATTCCTACAGCTCCCAAGTTTTATGTATTGTATTTTTTAAATGATGTAAGATTGATTCAGTGCCTTTGAACTTCCTCTAAACATCCAAAGCACTTAGGATCATTAAGATGCTTTCAGAGTGCAGAGAATGTATCCCTCAAGCACTCTTTGCTGCTCGCTGTAGATTGAATGTTGTCTCTGTCTCGCCCACCCTGGGTGTCAGCTCACAGCTCATTACTGTAAATTGCTAGCATGGCGAATCACGGAGATGAATTGTGGAAAACGTATACAAGAAGAGTTACTAGGCCACGTGTCTGTGAGAGGTGCTAGGTATTAATGCAGGAATATAAGATTCAAGGGTTCTGAAGATACCCATCTTCCGAATCAGTGATCATACTGCTGTGCAGGAACCTGGATGACATTTTTTAAAGTAGGCACCACTTTCCTGATTTGAAGCCACTCATTCTGAGACACGGCACAGTATTGACAATGGACAGAAAACAATGGAGATGACAGCAGGGTGTCCACGCTAGGAGGCCAAAGGTAGAAATAACGCTTGAGCAAGTTGAACTGAGTTTATTGTCTTGGGCCCCTCATTCAAGAGATCCCCAGTCTACTGTGGTGAGTGGCAAAGAGACAGGGACTCAGGGAGGCAGAACAATCAGGAGGCCTGACATACGGAGGGACAGTGAGTTTAAAAATAAGTACCGTTTCCATAAGTCACACCAGGAAATCAATACACTTACACTACAGTAGGGCTACTCTGATTTCTATTCACATACCCTGCTGCTGCTGCTGCTAAGTCGCTTCAGTCATGTCTGACTCTGTGCGACCCCATAGAAGGCAGCCCACCAGGCTCCCCCGTCCCTGGGATTCTCCAGGCAAGAACACTGGAGTGGGTTGCCATTTCCTTCTCCAATGCATGAAAGTGAAAAGTGAAAGTGAAGTCACTGAGTCGTGTCCAACTCTCAGCGACCCCATGGACTGCAGCCCACCAGACTCCTCCGTCCATGGGAGTTTCCAGGCAAGAGTTCTGGAGTGCGGTGTCATTGCCTTCTCTGCTCACATACCCGAGACTTGTGAAATCTTTCAAAGTTGCTGTCCTTGATGTTCATCTCACCCTGATTTGCCTTTGCAAAAAAAAAAGTTACAGGATGATAGGTAGTTTCAAAAATCCTTCTATAAGTAGTTTTCAGTGGCTTTCAAGCTTTTTTGACTCAATTTCCAAAATAAAAATTTTATGTCTTAACACAGTTCAGTTCAGTTCAGTCGCTCGGTCGTGTCCGACTCTTTGCGACCCCATGAATCGCAGCACGCCAGGCCTCCCTGTCCATCACCAACTCCCGGAGTTCACTCAGACTCACGTCCATCGAGTCCGTGATGCCATCCAGCCATCTCATCCTCGGTCGTCCCCTTCTCCTCCTGCCCCCAATCCCTCCCAGCATCAGAGTCTTTTCCAATGAGTCAGCTCTTCGCATGAGATGGCCAAAGCACTGGAGTTTCAGCTTTAGCATCATTCCTTCCAAAGAAATCCCAGGGCTGATCTCCTTCAGAATGACAGTACAAATATATAAATATATTAACAAAAGTATACACACAGAGAGGCAAAAACTTTAACGATACTTTAATTGGTGATGATGACTGTAGGAATAAAATAAAGGAAGACTTTAACCAAGAAGTGGTATATTATGAAGTTAATAGTTATATTGGTCTAGAATATTTCATAAGATGGTACCATCCTGACAATAAAACAATAAAGTGAAATAAAGGAAAAGATAGGCAAGTAATTGTGTACAAATTGTATGACCTCGGTTTTTAAACCAATCTTACCTTGATAATTTCAGATTATTAATTCAATTTTTCTTTAGGACTCAGAAGGAAAAAGGACTTTCTTAAAGTGAAAATATTAGTCACTCAGTGGTGTCCAGCTCTTTGTGACCCCATGGACTACAGCCCGTGAGGCTCCTCTGTCCATGGAATTCTCCAGGCAAGAGTGCAGGAGTGGGTAGCCATTCCCTTCTCCAGGGGATCTTCCTGACCTAGTGAGTGAACCTCAGTCTTCTGCATTGCAGGTAGATTCTTTACCATCTGAACCACCAAGAAAGTGAACAGTGTCCAATCCTACTTACTCTGTAGACAGCCAACAGAAGTATGGCTTATCAAGGAAAAAGATGAGAAGTTCTATAAAATTATAAAAAGGAAGTCATGATTTTCTGATAAATTCAGATCGTGTACACAATCAATTTCTATTATTAAAAGTATGAGTCTTAATTAATTATAATAACAGCAGTAACAACTATTAAGTACCTGCATTCGGGAATTCTCTTATTGCCTACTCAAAAGAAAACAGAACTGGAGTGATTCATAATTTATGCAATGCAACTAATGAGAAGTATTGAATTACTTTACTACTTTTCATTCATTCATTCATTTATCTGAGCACATAGTATTTTCTAACCACTATGATATTCCTGGCTCTTTAATAAGGCATGTCTTTACCTTTCCCCAAGCAGCTCAAAAAAGAGTGAATGATCCAGGCAAGTAGATACTGATGTTGAATGTGAGATGTAAACACCTGAGTCAAACATCAAGGGCTTTGGAGACAGGGATGCTGTAGGTCTTGGGTAAATGGGAAAAGATTCTCCATTTGGGTTGAGTTGTAAGAAGTGTGTGGATTTTACCAGGTAGACAAAGGATAGAAAGGCATTCCCAAGAGAGAGAATATAGCTTCAAAAGCTCAGAGATAAAAGAGAATGAGCCCAGTCTGAGAACCCAAATATTTCAGAATAACTAGAATGTAAGACACGATTCAGAGAGAGTAGGAAGAGATGAAAAAAGATTAAAAAACGTAAAACATAAGAACAGCGCTTTTTATGCTCTNTTACCAGGTAGACAAAGGATAGAAAGGCATTCCCAAGAGAGAGAATATAGCTTCAAAAGCTCAGAGATAAAAGAGAATGAGCCCAGTCTGAGAACCCAAATATTTCAGAATAACTAGAATGTAAGACACGATTCAGAGAGAGTAGGAAGAGATGAAAAAAGATTAAAAAACGTAAAACATAAGAACAGCGCTTTTTATGCTCTTCTTAAAGCTCAACATTCAGAAAACTAAGATCATGGCATCTGGTCCCATCACTTCATGGCAAATAGATGGGGAAACAGTGGAAACAGTGTCAGACTTTATTTTGGGGGGCTCCAAAATCACTGCAGATGGAGATTGCAGCCATGAAATTAAAAGATGCTTACTCCTTGGAAGGAAAGTTATGACCAACCTAGACAGCATATTGAAAAGCAGAGACATTACTTTGCCAACAAAGGTCCGTCTAGTCAAGACTATGGTTTTTCCAGTGGTCATGTATGGATGTGAGTGTTGGACTATAAAGAAGGCTGAGCACCGAAGAATTGATGCTTTGTGAACTATGGTGTTGGAGAAGACTCTTGAGAGTCCCTTGAACTACAAGGAGATCCAACCAGTCCATCCTAAAGGAGATCAGTCTTGGGTGTTCATTGGAAGGGCTGATGTTGAAGCTGAAACTCCAATACTTTGGCCACGTGATGCGAAAAGCTGACTCGTTTGAAAAGACCCTGATGCTGGGAAAGATTGAAGGCAAGAGGAGAAGGAGACAACAGAGGATGAGATGGTTGAATGGCATCACTGACTCGATGGACATGGGTTTGAGGAATCTTCGAGAGTTGGTGATGGACAGGGATGCCCGGAGTGCTGCGGTTCATGGGGTCGCACAGAGTCGGACACAACTGAGCGACTGAACTGAACTGAGAGCATGGAGTTCTCCCTAATGCAGTGGAGAGCCCACAGAGTGTCTGGGGCTAAGAAGTAACAGATCTTTTTTGTGTTTTAGAAAGATTACCCTGGGATGAGTTTGGAGGCACGCAGGGTTAGAAACAAGGAGGTTTATTTAGAAGGCGGACTTAAGCTTGCAGACCCTTGTAACTATTAGACAGGCTCTGCCAAGAGAATCTGCAGAGACACTACCCTCAGTGAATCCAAAGTCCAAGTTTAGATCCCTCAGTTGCAGCAGATGGAGACATGCTCTTTCTTCAGATAAATGTGCTCTGTTTCCTAGTACTTGACACAAAGAGAAGTGCTGGCCTCATAGAAATAATTAATCCCCCTTTTTCTGCCACTGGGATAAACAAAGAAGGAGAAAAAAGAAATAGATGTTATAAAAAAATAAAATCCGAGGCAGATCAAAGGGGATGTGGCAGAGGATTCAGCAACTGCCACCCTTAAGCAAAGAACAGTAATGAAGAAATGAGTTTTGGCAGCCCAGCCAATGGGATATTAAAGAAATTAATCCAGAAGGGATGTAATGACCTGAAAAAAATGATGAGCAAAGACCAGAAGGATCAGAAGAGAGAAAAAGGGAGTAGGCAGGTAGGAGCCATTTTCTCCTCTGCCCTGCCTATTTGAAGGGTATCAGATTTAAGACCTCAGCAAAGAAAGAAGATATGAAAAAGCAAGCCACAGAATTGATTCGACAAGGTCATTTAAATTTCTCATTCTTCTTATTCATTTTTCTTGTTAAGGCAAAGAATGGTATTTTAATTTACTGTCATAACAGAGGAACTGGCTATTGATAAAGGCAGGCTGGTTCCAGAATGATGAAGTTCCACTAAACTCAGGACGCATTTTCAGATGCTTTATTTTTCCAGCTAAAGATTCGAGTTGCTTTTGAGACTCAGACCTTTAATATAATGTATGTTGATGGTTTTTATTTTTTTCATTCCAGAATGGACTTCAGTACAACAGGGAATTAAACTGAAATCATTAAATTCTTTCTACTTAGCACTTTAGAGAACACTTATATCCAGCCTGTGTAAGGTTAGTGAATACTATAATAAACTGTTAATACTGAAGTCTTTGGGATTTATCTGATTTTTACATGATTTTTCTGCATCATTAGGTGGTCTTATTTTCTTCTGGTTCTGTGAGTTGAAGGTAAACTTGATGGTCTAAGAATATTTTCCTAACCGAAGCCTCTCAAATGAACTTTGAAATGGCATGGCCAGTAACAAGAACAGGTCAGCATTTGGAGTGAGTTCTGAGCAAAAGCTGCGCAGGTTCAAATTCTCATGTATTAACTGGTTTGTGCTTTTTACACACAGTTTGATATGTCTTCCTTTGGCCTAAACTGAGGGTACTCATCATGGGACATTTAAATGGGCCATTCAGTCCCAAGTTTTTAAAAAACATCCATCCTTACCCACTATTTTTATGAATCAGGAAACTGTGTTACCAAAAGTTCTGATTATTGAAGAAACTGCAGGATAAACACCAAAATAAGGAACCCTCCAATAATTTGACTTCAATAATCAGTACTGTGCTCCAGAATATGAAAAAAAAAAAAAAAGATATGTATTTATAACATTATGGCCATTAACCATTTTTTCCGGCTAAAATATCTTTTTAGTTCTTATATTCTCAACATCAGTTAAGTCTGCCTGTCATCTGATTTCTAGAACTTTAGCCTCCGTTGGCGCTACTCCAGTGTCTCCACCCCAGTTACCACCCACGCTGAAGAAAGGATGTATACCCACTGCCCACAAGTCAAGGTAAAGAGCATTTGCCAAGAAACCTGCCCTTCACCAGAAGCGGGCAAAGGGGCAGACTCAGCACACAACCTCCTAAGGGCTTTGTTTTGTGGTTGGAGGCTGTGAGAATGTTCTCGGCTTCCAAGGGGAGGGAGCCCTGACCCAGCTTTCAGCCAGAGCTGCTGCTGCAGAACTAATTACCAGTGTGAAAAAAAAAAAAAAAAGACTCGATTCAGGTCAGTGTTTCCTCAAACATTGTTTACATTTGATTTTAAATCCATACAATGGCAGAATTGACATTTGCAGCTCACGACCACATTAATTTGCGAGGTTTTATGTTATTTTATTTTCCGGTTAGAAATGTTTGAGGAGGCATTTATCATTAAAGCCGTGGCCTTTGCTCCTGGAGCTTTGCCTCCCAAGCACAATAACAAAAACTGCTAATTAAAGAGGGAAAACATTCAGGAGTGATCACAAAGGACATCCCTTCCTCATCAGCACAGAACAATGGACCTGCTCCTTCCCGCCTCCTCGCAGGAGGCTTAGTCCTGGGAAGCCAGCTCCACCCGCCCAGGGCTTCACTTAATTCTACCGGCTTAAGAACAGGAGGGGAGATCCAAGGTAGACTAGCTTATGATAAAAACAAACAATTCCCAAATCTCTGTGCTTCATTCCAACAGAAGTTCATTTCCCACAGCCTCAAAATCCATTGCAGGTGGAGGCAACACGCTGGAGAAACTTGCCCCCACAAAGTGACTGTGTAATTCCTCCTGAGAGAGGGACTGCCATCTTGTCAACACACCGTCTGGAACGTTGCCTTCCTTGTTCTAGCCAGGAGGGGGAGAAAGTGCTAGCCTCACACTAGCCCTTCAGTGCTTCATCCAGGAGGAAATGAATGGCACAGTACCTGGCCGTTAGTCACATGATGCCACCCACCTGTAAGAGGGCGAGAGAACATTGTTCTTCCACAGAGTAAATGAAGAGAATCTGACAAGGGTGAGCACTTATACGTGACACCTTACATATATATGGTCCTTCTCAGTTTATTTAACACTCCTATATTGTGTGGGATAGTTACTTTTTAAAGAGGGATACTTTCCCTCTTCCAATAAACTTTAAAATTCCTCACAGATACTTCTATTTTCCTTTTCTCATTTCTTTTCTATTTCCATTGACATGTGATTTTTTTTTCCTACCAAATGTCAGATAAGTCAGTTAAGAAAATTGATTTTTTCAAGAGAGAATATTCTTATATGCTTAACATTGTTCTCAAAAATACATTTTTATACTCTCTACCACCATGAATTTTATCCAAAGTGCAGTTTTATGACCTTTAATGAGACTCAAAGGCAATGTGTTTCCAAAGCCCTCTGAATTAGGACCTTCCATTTTATATATGAAAAAACTAAATTATAAAGAGGATACATAAATTGTCGAAGGTCACATAGCTAACCAGTGGCAGGGTCAGAATTCAACCCAGATATCCTGGCTATACTTTCCACTTTAAACCACAGTGCTATACAACCTTATCCACACACACACACAAACACACACAAAAAGTCTAATACTGCTGTCTATTTATGAAGGAGTTAAGGAACATGAGTTTGGAAAGACAGAGAATGTATGCTGGAGGGCTTTTTGTGCCATCCTAAGAAAGCTGGTTTAATCCTCTAACCTAGAGGCCTGCAAAGTTTTTCTGTAGAGTTAGATAGTAAATATTTCAGCTTTCATAGACCCTATACTAACTACAAATATCTAATGTTTCTTCATTGTTCATGGTTTTTTTCCATGTATGGAAGAGTTGAGCCTGTGCATGAGTTTTATTTGTATAAAAACAGGTGATGGGCCAAACTTCGTTCACGAGTCATAGTTTTCTCTGCTATAAGCAATGAAGGACCTTGGAGAAATCTGGCTGAGCACTGATATTTTCAGACTTGTGGTGAGTGGATGATGTTTGTGGTAGATGGATGGTGAGAGGCAAGATAGAAAAAGAAAAGAAAGTGAAGTCGCTCAGTCATGTCCGACTCTTTGCAATCCCGTGGACTGTAGCCTTCCAGGCTCTTCCATCCATGGGATTTTTCAGGCAAGAGTACTAGAGTGGGTTGCCATTTCCTTCTCCAGGGGATCTTCCCAACCCAGGGATCGAACTCGGGTCTCCCGCACTGCAGGCAGACGCTTTACCCTCTGAGCCACCAGGGAAGCCCTAAGATAGAAAAAGGAAGATAGAGAAAAAAAGCAGCAGAAACCGTCCATGTAAGACAGGTGTGCTCACTCAGTCTCGTCCAACTCTTTGTGACCCCATGGACTGTAGCCCACCAAGCTCCTCTGTCCATGGAATTTTCCAGGCAAGAATATTGAGATACGTTGCCATTTCCTCCTCCAGGGATCTTCCTTACCTAGGAATCAAAGCCACATTTCTTGTATCTCCTTCACTGGCAGGTGGGTGCTTCACCACTGCCCCACCTGGGTAGACCACATGTAAGAAATGATGGATGCCCACATAGAGGCAGTGGCAGAAGGAAGCAAGAGAGGGTATGGGCAAGAGAACTCTTGGACTGGTACAGCTGATGATATTTGTCAATTAGGTATGTGAGCTAAAGGAGGGGAATAAATTCGGGAGGACGATGGGTGCAGAGCAGCCCCAGGCACCTCTTAAGGAAGATCAGAGAGAGTAAAGGAAGTTGAAAGGGAGACATACTTGGGGTGGAGCAAGTCTGACGTGTCTAGAGTGGTCTGATATACTTGCCCATTAGACACTGTAACATTTACGTTTGGGACATGGGAGAGATATCTGAGTGGGATACGTGGGCTCAGAGTCAACAGATGGATTTTAAGTTATGAGAGTAAATGAGACAACCCAGGAAGGAGGCTAAAGAAAGATTGATCAAAGACCCATGATATCAACATTTAAGTAAATATCAGTATTTAAGGATGTTACAGAAAGAGAGATACCTGAAAAGAAGACCAAGGAGCTCAATGAAGAAACTTAATAAGGGGAAAGATTAAGAAGGATAGAGAGGTTGGCCGGGCAAATACTGTAAGGAAACCAAAAAAGATGATTGAGATGTATCCACAAAAGTTGACCATCAGAGGATCATTAGTGGTTTACAAGAGTTATGTCAGACTGGAGAGGAAGTATGCCAACTTGCAAAGAATTAAAGAGAAAGAGAAAAGCAGTTCAGGTGTAAGGATCTGTGCATCGAGTGATGGGAAGGACCCACATAAGCAACAGAAAGGGACCTTTGAAGATACAGGCAAGAAAGAGAGACATAACTCACTGAAACCAGATTCCTAACAGGTACAGGGTGGAATTCAGAACTCAGGGAAATGGACTCACTTCAGGCGTGAGAATGCAGAGAAGCAGGAGGAACGTTCAATGTCACAGGCTAATCTCAAAAACAGACAAGCAGAGTGGTGAGGAAATTCAGAGCTGATGAAGCTTTCTTTGGTCTGTGAACAAGAAGCAGTGCCTTCGGTCAGTTCAGTCAGTTCAGTCGCTCAGTCGTGTCCGACTCTTTGTGACCCCATGGACTGCAGCACCCCAGGCCTCCCTGTCCATCACCAACTCCCGGAGTTCACTCAAACTCATGTCCGTTGAGTCGGTGATGCCATCCAACCATCTCAACCTCTGTCATTCCCTTCTCCTCCTTCCCTCAATCTTTCCCAGCAACAGGGTCTTTTCCAATGAGTGAACTCTTCGCATCAGGTGGCCAAAGTATTGGAGTTTCAGCTTCAACATCAGTCCTTCCAATGAACACCTAGGACTAATCTCCTTTAGGATGGACTGCTTGGATCTCCTTGCAGTTCAAGAGACTCTCAAGAGTCTTCTCCAACACCACAGTTCAAAAGCAGCAATTCTTCGGCACTCAGCTATCTTCACAGTCCAACTCTCACATCCATACATAACCACTGGAAAAACCATAGCCTTGACTAGATGGACCTTTGCTGACAAAGTAATATCTCTGCTTTTGAATATGCTGTCTAGGTCGGTCATAGCTTTTCTTTCAAGGAGCAAATGTCTTTTAATTTCACGGCTGCAGTGCCTTAAGTACCTGTATATCTGCATATTAGGTACCTGTACATCTGAAGAGTCAAGAAAGGTGAGGAACAGGGTAGTGCACAGGGTCAAAGAAGCCACCATCCGTCAGTAGCTGTAAGAGAGGAAGTCCAGACATTCTGTGCAAGGGTCTCTGTGTGTGGCAAAGGCAGCTTCCACCACCTTTGAAAAATTTTGACTAAAGGTCCTCTCAGAGTAGTCCCAATAGCTCTTTGCTCTCCTTGATATACAACCGGTAATTCCCTCACTACAACATTTCTTCATAGGATGGTTACGGTGCCTGTGATTCCACCATTAGAATGTGTCTCTGTGGTTAGGCCACATCTTCAGGTTGGGCTTCCCCTGGTGGCTCAGACGGTAAACATCTGCCTGCAATGCGGGAGACCCGGGTTCAATCCCTGAATCAGGAAGATTCCCTGGAGAAGGAAATGGCAACCTACTCCAGTACTCTTGCCTGGAAAATTCCATGGATGGAAGAGCCTAATGGGCTACAGTCCATGGGGTCTCAAAGAGTCGGACACGACTGAGTGACTTCACGTCCCTCACTTCAGGTTGAGAACTCACAGTATAGAGGGATTAGTTGACAACTAGTTGAAGACAAGAAGGGTGGCCTGAGCCTCAAAAGAGTGTGACTGTGGTTTGGAAATCAGGAGAGGGTGAACTGTCTTGAAGTTCAAGTTCACTTCCTTCATACGGAGACTTGTGCTGGCCTTGGGTAAGGGGTCGCAGGCATGTGGCTGTTTGTAACAAGCCCCACAAAGCACACGTCCTTTGCAGCCTTGCAGTACCCACGAAAGTCAAGCCTCTGAAAGGGAAAAATACTACTAGTTATTTCTGAAAAGATATTTTAACAACATCCTGTAAAAAAAAGCCCCCCACCTCCATGCTAATGTGGGAGGAGAGGTTTACCTCTATGGGAATAGCAGTCTTAAGACAAGCGTTTCTATTGTTTTCAGAGATCAGCGAGACAAGGTAGTCCTGGAAGAAGGAGACACATTCTCAGCAGGAATCCACTGCAGTGCTGGGGTCCCTGGGAAGTAGCAATGTGATGAGGGTGTTGATGAACCTGTGCTTTGCAGTACAGTCCTCATATACAAACACTTGGATAGGCTGGGAGTAGAGTTGTGCATCACGTCCCATTCTGAGGGGTGGGTGGGTAGCACTGATAGGATGGTCTTGAAATGAAGAATCCTGAGAGCCTCGGGCTTTTCATCCTGAGTCCTCAGATCCTGCAGAGCAGACACAGAGGATGAAGGTTCCTTGAAATGGGCCAAGGGAGGGTCTCAGTGAAGAGGTGGCTCAGAGAGCCTTTCCTCCCCCCTATCTCTTTCTCTCCTTCCTTACCTCCCTTCCTTCTTCCCTCCCTCCTTCCTTCAGGTGCCCTGGGTGAGGTTCTGCTCACTGCGAACCTAGTTCTAACACAGTACTTTGAACTCAGCAGCTCGTTCTAATTGGCTGTGAATACGCCTTCCCTTCTCCCTGGACCCTGAGCACCCAGAGACTGGCCTCTGTCACCTCCTTCAGCCCCTTTCTCTTGTTCCCTAAGTGCTGCACACCTAGTAGGAATATCAAAACCATATTTGTGAATTGAAAGACATATGGGAACTTTGCAAAGCAAGGATGTCTTTGAATCACCAATTTCTTGGCTAATTAGACATAAAATTAGAAAAACGGCTAAAAATGACAAATATTAGACTCTGAATCCTCTTCAGGATGTATAATAATGTGTGGAGCAGCAGGAATCTTTATTCTCATCCTCTGAAAATATAATTACAAAGCTAGAGAGGACTAGAAGAATCATTTCCTGAAGTCTGCCCTGCCTCCAGGTAGGCTATATTAAATTATCTCAGACAGATGAAAGTCTATCCTCCCTTTATTTCAAAAAATGAGATTGTAATTCCCCCATTCTAGTGTAAAAAAAGGCCTCAGCCAAGCATATCATCCTGATTTCTTCTCTAAAGTCCACCTGGCACACATTTTAAGTTACAATAGCACCAGCTGGATAAGATTCCTTTTATCATAATCTTACAAATTATATGTATAAAAAGAACATATGACCAAACCAGGTTTCAGGTGTGAAAAGTGATGGTAAAAGGACGCGATAAGATGGTTCTTTAAGTCACTATATGCACAGTAATCTCTTTTCAATAACTCTTGCCCACATTTGAAATTCTAGGATACAGGGATATATCTATTTATTCCTTTTTCTGTTGCCATGAGAAATTTAGATCTGAATTTGTAAACAGCAGTAATAATTCCTAATAATAACTAGAAGAAACTGAACAGACTGGCAGAAGAGGATGGTGAAGTAAGGATCAAAGTTGTAGTGGGGAAGCCTTGAGAGATTGGAGGACCAAAGAAAAACCAGCAGAGACTGTCCACATCATGGATGCAGGACCCAGGGGCACTCAGCAGGTGCTGCAGCCTCAGAATGGGGGGAGCTCTCTGAGGACCCTCACGTAGCTACTCCAGGGAGGTCAAGTATGTGTTCCTACTATCAGTTCCATGTCTTTTTTCTGAGGCTCCAATATTTTGGGGGGCTCCAAAATTACTGCAGATGGTGATTGCAGCCATGAAATTAAAAGATGCTTACTCCTTGGAAGGAAAGTTATGACCAACCTAGATAGCATATTCAAAAGCAGACTTTACTTTGCCAACAAAGGTCNGGGCTCCAAAATCACTGCAGATGGTGATTGCAGCCATGAAATTAAAAGATGCTTACTCCTTGGAAGGAAAGTTCTAACCAACCTAGATAGCATATTCAAAAGCAAAGACATTACTTTGCCAACAAAGGCCCGTCTAGTCAAGGCTATGGTTTTTCCAGTAGTCATGTATGGATGTGAGAGTTGGACTGTGAAGAAAGCTGAGCACCAAAGAATTGATGCTTTTGAACTGTGGTGTTGGAGAAGACTCTTGAGAGTCCCTTGGACTGCAAGGAGATCCAACCAGTCCATTCTGAAGGAGATCAGTCCTGGGTGTTCGTTGGAAGGACTGATGCTAAAGCTGAAACTCCAATACTTTGGCCACCTCATGTGAAGAGTTGACTCATTGGAAAAGACTATGATGCTGTGAGGGATTGGGGGCAGGAGGAGAAGGGACGACCGAGGATGAGATGGCTGGATGGCATCACCGACTCGATGAACATGGGTTTGGGTGAACTTCGGGAGTTGGTGATGGACAGGGAGGCCTGGCATACTGCAATTCATAGGGTTGCAAAGAGTCAGACATGAATGAGTGACTGAAGTGAAAGAACTAAATATGGGGCTTCCCTGGTGGCTCTGCAATAAAGAATCCATCTGCCAATGCAGGAGACATGGGTTGAAAATCTGGTCCAGGAAGATCCCACATGCCATGGAGCAATTAAGCCTGTGTGCCACAAACATTGAGCCTGTGCTCCAGAGCCCAGGAGCTACAACTACTGAGCCCATGTGCTGTAAGTACTGAAGTCCATGGCCCCTAAGAATTTATGTTCAGCAACAAGAGAAACCACCACAATGAAAAACCTGTGCCCTGCAAATGCAGTGTAGCTCCCTCTTGCTACAACTAGAGAAAACCCACACACAGCAATGAGGACCCAGACCAGCCAAATAAATATTTTTTAAAAGTTTATTTTTAAAAAAACTTTTTAAAAAATGGACAGAGGATCTAAACCAATATTTTTCCAAAGAAGACATATGTATAGCCAATGGGCACATGAAAAAATGCTCAACATCACTAATTATTACAAAAATGCAAATCAAAAGAGATATCCCCTTATACTTGTTAGAATGGCTATTATAAAAAAAAAACAAGGAGTAATAAATATTGGCAAGAATGTGGAGGAAAAAAGGAACCCTTGTACACAGTTTGTGGGACTATAAATTGGTTCAGTCACTATGGAAAAACAGTATGATGATTTCTCAAAAAAGTTAAGAATGGAACTACCATATGACACAGCTATTAGATTTCTGGTGGTAAAGAATTTGCCTACCAATGCATGAGACACAAAACACTTGGGTTCATTCCCTGGGTTGGGAAGAAACCCTGGAGAAGAAAATGACAACACACACCAGTATTCTTGCCTGAACAATTTCATGGACAGAGGACCATGGCAGGCTACAGTCTATGGGGTTCCAAAGAGTTGGACATGACTGAGAACAAGCACATCTGAAGAACACAAAAACACTAATCTGAAAAGACGCATGCATCTCCATGTTCATTTTGGCTTATTTATAATAGCCAAGATATGGAAACAACGTGTGTCTCATCAATGGAGCAATGGATAAAGATATCCAATGGAATGCTACTCAGTCATGAAGAATGAAGTCCTGCCATTTGTGACAATATGGATGAGCCTTGAAGGTATTACATTAAGCAAACTGAGTCAAGTGGTTCAGTTCAGTTCAGTTCAGTCGCTCAGTTATGTTCTGACTCTGCGACCCCACGGACTAGCATGCCAGGCCTCCCTGTCCATCACCAACTCCCAGAAGTTACTCAAACGTATGTCCATTGACCATCCCATCCTCTGTCGTCCCCTTCTCCTCCCGCATTCAATCTTTCCCAGCATCAGGGTCTTTTCAAATGAGTCAGTTCTTCACATCAGGTGGCCAAAGTACTGGAGTTTCAGCTTCAACATCAGTCCTTCCAATGAATATTCAGGACTGACTTCCTTTAGGATGGACTAGTTGGATCTCCTTGAAGTCCAAGGGACTCTCAAGAATCTTCTCCAACACCACGGTTCAAAAGCATTAATTCTTTGGTGCTCAGCTTTCTTTATAGTCCAACTCTCACATCCATACATGACCACTGGAAAACCCATAGCTTTGACTAGAAGGACCTTTGTTGGCAAAGTAATGTCTCTGCTTTTAAATATGCTGTCTAGGTTGGTCATAGTTTTTCTTCCAAGGAGCAAGGGTCTTTTAATTTCATGGCTGCAGTCACCATCTGCAGTGATTTTGGAGCCCAAGAAAATAAAGTCTGTCACTGTTTCCACTGAGTCAAGTGGAGATAGAAAAATAATACCAGTGCTGCAGATCATGCGGTCACACTGAACAACTGAACTGAACTGATATGATCTCACTGATATGTGGAATCTAAAAAGCAAAACAAACAAAAAATAAAACAAACTAATAAATACAGAGAACAGATTGGAGATTACCAGGTATAAGGAGATTTGGAAAGGTGATCAACTGTATGAAATCTTTAATTTCAAAATTAAATTACTTAGTTAAAAAAAAAAGGAAAGACAACTGAACATTACAGTATGTACTTACATATAAGTATAAAACTACATGGTTCCAGGCAATTATGGAAATGAAATTCACATCAATCTTTTACCACAATATTGATGAATTTAAAGTTTTTATAAGCATGAACCTTTAAAATATTTGAATTTTCTAAAACTAAATTCTATCTTGTAAACCACAACAATCATAAACATGCCCTCAGCCTTATATAACAGAATTATTATATAAGAGAAGAGGTCAACTACAGAATGGAAATTGCCAAGGATTTAGAATCCAGAATACTGAGCTCAACTCTAGCCCCACCATTCCCTGAGGGTGTGATCCCAGGTAAATAATTTGATCTGTGTGAGTCTGTTTCCTCATGTATAAAATGAGGATAATGATAGTATCATCTCACTGAACTATCATGAGGATTAAAGGAGAATATACAGAAAAGTGCTTTGTAAATCTTAAACTCATTTTGCCAAAAATCGTAACTCATTTCTGTACCAGAAGGCAAAGGATGCTTACTATGTGAAACTTGCCTTAAGGGGATAAGTGAAGCGCTCTGGTGGAGGAGGCAAGATTAACACTGAAAGCAATAGCATGCATTAAAAAAAGAAGAAATAAAAAGAAAGAAAAAAAGAAAAACCCAGAGAAAGGGAGCTTGAAATATACAGTTGAGACTCTCAGGACTGTAGGGGGCTTCAGTGAAGGTCAGGGTCCAGGATGATAAATGACTTTCACTAGGCCTTGAGGCATGGTGTTTAGATCATTGGAAGGTGTGGAGAGGGTGTTCTAGGTAAGGAGAAGAGAATGCAGTCTATTTGCAAAATAGCAATGATAGGCTTAATTTATCCAACATGGTTAGGATCTTTTCACTGTATTTCCAACCATGGTTCTTATTAAGTGCGGAAGACTTACTTGCTCCCGTAGGTTAACTTAACTTTAAACTGATGTGAAAAAAGGGTCTTGGGAAACAGCAAGAACTGATACTGACAGTGTGGCAACAATGTTTCACTAGTTATCATCCAGGTGAACAGATCTGGCCTTTAGCAGCTATTTTATTAGGCTCACAGCATCTTCTCATAGATCCCTGTCCACAGCTACTTGATGACCTTGAAGGATGACTGAGAAACCTCCTCTTTGCTTTGTAAACATCCCAGAATTTAAATTCTCCACTTCTAAATCTAATGCATGAATGGACCAACAAAACTGATAAGATATTCTTCTTGAATCAATACAGGTTACTAGACCTTGAGGCCGATATAATGGCTTAAATTTCTTCTACTTAATTTGCTCTCTATTGTTTTAAACAATTCTCTTTGATTCTGTTTTCATCTATACAAAATGTTAGGTTCAAAGAACTACTTGTCATTCCCAGTGGATCCAACCTGGGAGTAATGAGGACCAAGAATCCATAATATGAGGCCATGTGGCTAAAAAATTTTGAGATTTCCATAACATGAAAATTGTTAATGTCGAGATTCCTCTTTATAGTAAAATACGCTGTCCTCACACCCCTTTCATTAAACAGTGGTGTGATCTTTGTTTCTACATAAGCAGTCACTACTTGATTGAGGATAGAACAATATTGAAATATAAGTTAACTGATGCTCAAATAAAATCAATCCTATTGATAGGTTTAGAAACAAAAAAGCCTCACATTTATATTACTGCCTTCTTTTTGTTACGGGAGGGGAGGCGGGAGGAGCTAGTGTGTATGAAGAAAGGATTGTTTTTTGTGGAGACAAGCCTAGTATTTCAGGGAAATAAGAAAGTAATAACAGATGTAAAGTCAAGGTGAGAAATGGCACACACTGCTCCCTCCTTCCTGCTTCCCACTTCAAGTTACATTCCATCTGGAAGACTTTAGACCTTTCCCCAGCATTTTAGTTACTGAAAATTAACCTGGAAATTTTGGTCTGCTTGCCCTCTGGTTGGGGCAACTAAGAATTAAGCCTTTCTTAGTAAGTCCCCGTGATTTACTTATACAGTTAAAACTAACCATAATTCAAGAACCTCACAGTATATTATAGGTCAAAATACATCACCTAATTCAAATTTATACTTGAAAAATGATGCTGCCTACCTCAGCTCACTCGTACCACCCACTCAGCTAGTTTCCCTTCCTTCTGCCTCATCCAGGCCTTCAAAGCCGAGAGCAGCCTGACCCTACTTTCCAGAAAACACTCAGGTTCTCTTTCATTGGGAAGTATCTCAACGTGCCACACTCCCACCCACAGGGCCCCGTGGCAGACTCCGTCCCACCACATGGCTCTCAAACTCCCGTTCACTATCAGACATACTGGAGACTTGATACCACGGCCCCTGGTGGTCCAAGTGCCCCCCAGCACACATCATCCCATCCCCAGCCTGCACACTCCCCTTCAGGCCATCGCACTGGGCCACTTCCTTTGACTCTGACCCGAAATGTCCAGCCTGTCGTCTTGCTTATTTCCTCTGAGCTCCCTGAGACCTGGGACACGATCCTAATGTCTAAGCTGATGCCAGAGCCCCTGTGCCGTACTGTGCCCGAAGGTGCTCTCAGGAGGACCGAGAGCCTCACCCCGGGAGTTCAGGCCAGCCATGGGGCTGGAAACCAGTGATGCTGGGAACCTGGTTCCTGCTTGCCCAGGTGCTGTCCCGAGACACTTGGTTACCCTGCCCTTTACACCAGCCTTTAGAACCCCATATAACTCTTCTCCCTTCCCACTCAGCTTACACAGCCCCTGGGCTCACAAGCTCCAGGATTAAAACTTGCGTGGTGTGCCCCTCAGGCACCAGTTCCACAGAAGACCATCCTCCCTAATGGATGAGTATGATGCCAAGCTCTGACACTGTCCCTCCTTCCTCTTCCTTGCATTTTAACAGGTGTGCCGCATGCCACGTTCAACACTGACCCAACAGAAGCAAACAGTGGCAGCTGCTACGGGCCAGGCATTGTCCTAGCTGATGAAGAGACAAAAAAGGCAGATCCTGGGCTCAAGAGATCTACAGCTCTCAGCCATCTCTAGTAAGGCCCATGTTCAGATCTATAACTTATGAAGCATCTCTCTCACTAGATCACATCTTGCGTGTTAAGCAGATAGACTAAATTCAGGGTCTAACCAAATTAGACTTATAGCCAAGCGTTACCTTCAGAAATATTTTAATTATCCTATAAATCTTTTCTCATTAAAACTGGAAATCTCACATAGAATTGCCTGTATCATGCAACAGAGACACAAAGGAGAAAGGATGTATTCCCAGGCTAGATGAGAATAGCCATCCTAATAGTTTCAAGTTCACAGATTTGGCTTATTGATTCTCAACAGAGGTGGTACCACCCCCTAGAGGGCATTTTGGAAATCTGTGGGGGTATTTTTTGTTTTCAGGAAGATTGGGGTATACTTCTAGCAGTTGGCAGAGCAGGCATGCTAGAGGTATCCCAGGGCAGGAGACAGTCTGTTCAATTAAGACGCTGAGCTTTGTACAACTTTTAAATATCTCAGCAAATAGTCATATCAATGAGAAATTTTTTTACAATTATCTGAGACTGAAACCTAATGCTACTTTACATACAGAATTTTTGAAGAGCTTTAATAAACACTGACTTTTCAGGAGAGCAACAGATCATGTAAATCAAAGGAAGAATGTTCTTTTCTTTGATTTAAAAGGTTAGTAAGAGCTATTCGCCATTTTAAGAGGTGTGCCACCAGCTGCCATGTGGTTCAAGGTCTTCAACAGTCTGCAAAATAAACCTTTCAGTCTACATCTATAGATGTCACCAAAAATCATAGTAAAAGACATCTGAGATGTATTTTAATGAATTTAACATTCAAGTATTATATGAACAGAGACACACAAAACATACAGATAAGACTGAGGCCCATTTAAAAAAATAGGCTGGGTTGTAATATTTATATTCAAAAATTTAAAGGCAATATAAGAAATCTGTTTTGAAAAAATCTGTTTTGAAAGTATTTACTTGCTAATTTGGGGGGGGGGGTTGCTGTTTTTCAGTCTGACTCTGACTTGTCCCCAACACACAACTTCTCAACAACCTCTTGAACTACTAGTTCCCTTTCCCAAATCTTCTATTCCTCATTATCCATCAAAATTACAACCTCAAAGGACTTTTAAAACCCTAGAGATGAAAATACATGTCTGGTAAGATAGGAGATAGAATTTTCTTTAATATTTTGTTTTTATCCTAATCCATATCATAAATTTGAAACATTTAGATATTATACTTACAAACAGAACTCAGCTCATTTTGAAAAAGTATTGGACTTCATTTTCTGCACTTTGACCCTGTATTTCTTCTTGACATTTCCCATTACTTAAGATTATATTTCTTTTTACTATTATTTGCAAATATATATATTGTTATTACTAACATTAATACTGGTTTTATTCAATATCCATTTGTACTTTTACTTCTTAATTTTTCTATAGTTCCTGTGCAGAATGACTTTTTTTTTTAAAACCATACCACACAGTTTGTGAATCCTAGTTCCCTAACTAGGGATTGACCCCAATCCCCAGCAGTGAAAGTACCAAGTTCTAAACACTGGACTGCCAAGGAATACCCTAGAATGACTTCTTAATGCCAGCCTTATTCACTATAAAGAAGTGCAAGCATATAGCCACTTTATTATATTTTTTAGTGTATTAATGACCAAGTATTTACATATTGAGACACATACGATTTTTCTCATCAATTACTTTGTCTTAGCTCTCCTTTATATAACACATGTTGCATTGTAGGTAGGTTGTATTGTTTACAAATTTTACTTAAAATAATAAAGGGCATTATTATAAGAAGGGAGCATTGACAAGGTTGTTTCAACTGCTCTAGAGCCAGCAGCCCAACAAGTAGTTTTATCCTAGAAAGAGCTTCCTGCAAGGCAAGAGTGAATTTTAGAATATTTTATAGTCAGTTCAGTTCAGTTGCTCAGTTGTGTCCGACTCTTTGCGACCCCATGAACCACAGCATGCCAGGCCTCCCTGTCCATCACCAACTCCCAGAGTCCACCCAAACCCATGTCCATTGAGTCGGTGATGCCATCCAACCATCTCATCCTGTCATCCCCTTCTCCTCCCACCCTCTGCCTTTCCCAGCATCAGGGTCTTTTCCAATTAGTCAGCTCTTCACATCAGGTGGCCCAAGTATTGGAGTTTCAGCTTCAACATCAGTCCTTCTAATGAACACCCAGGACTGATCTCCTCAGGCTAATGCAAACAATACCAATCAAAATGGACCTCAGGTATAAACAACAACTCTAGCAGATCCAGTGCCCATCAGCCGAATGTCAGTGCTCTCTAAAAAAATCCCCGTTCATGGTGGTGACCCAGTTCCAACACGGCACTATTATGCCCTGTCGCTCCACCGAGGGCAATGGTGCCTGGCTTTTGTTTGATATATTCCTTATGCGTTATCTCATTTCATTCTTTTTTAAAAACCATTATGAATGGATATTTTCTCCAGCTTTACAGATGAAGGTAGAAATTAAGAAATCCATATGAAATCACACAGTTAGCAGGTAACAGGGCTGGGATTGTAACAAAGATACTTTGAGTCCTAAAACCCACGCTTCTCTGTCCACCATCACCATTTCACGTTCACCTATAAAAACTACACAATGAACACTGCAGAAAAACATGGACGATGGTTGGTTCTGAGCAGTACTTTTCACCAAGCCAAAAAACAACAAATCATATAAAAGTAGGATTAATAACCAGCTGACATTCGGACTAATTTGGGCCTTACTGCAACCCACCAAGCATAAAGAGACACATTTGTGTGATTTTCTCATTTATTATCCTCTTGAGTTATGGTAATTAAGAGAAACAATACTATTGTGCAGGTACTGATTAAATTAATGGTCTGTGAGCTCCTCGAACATGGGGAATCTTCATCTCAGTTCCAGTGCAGAGCACAGTGTCTCCTGCAAAGCAGTTATCTGGTTAATGTCTCTCGTTACCACTGACTGATGACAACATTCTGTAGCAAATCATAGGAGAGAAGATCTCTCATTTCTGGTCTTCTTTGCCTTTAAATCTCTTAGGCTTGCCCTCATGAACTCCTAACCAGCACATTCACTCATATTCCCAAGAGTTGACTCCTTGGGTTTTTGATTTTTTTTTTTCCCCAAATGTTTTCTTTGTTTTTTCCCCCTTTTTTATTTTTTTCTTTCTGACTCCTCCTTGGGTTGCAAAGTGCACTCAGCTGAAGGATTATTTGGTTGCTAATTGTAAAGATCTATTGGTAGCTGGGTGGCTATGGGGTAGAGAAGTTAAGAGAATAATTGTAAATCCAGTAAGGAATGAAAAGAGTATGTTCTCTACATGAGATTCCAAACTTCATAAATTCTGTAACCCTTTGTAGGTAGACAGCATGACTTCTTTTACTGATTTATTTAGAAGCTGGTATGTCCTTGGATAGAAAGAAAAGAGAAATTCATAACATTGGATGTTTGTTAAAGATTGGTGATAAAGACTTTAAATTTGATTCTGGATGAGAATATAAGCTCCACAAGGCGAAGACTTCAGTCTTCTTTTAACACTATCTCCCTGTTATCCACCACATTTGTAACTGTTGTTGCTGGACATGACTAAGTCATGTCCAACTCTCTTGTTACGCCATGGACTGTAGCTCGCCAGGTTCCTCTGTCCATGGGTCCATGGGATCTCCCAAGCAAGAATACTGGAGTGGGATGCCATTTCCTTCTTCAGGGGATCTTCTCAACCCAGAGATTGAACCTGCATCTCCTGCATTGGCAGGTAGATTCTTTACCATTGAGCCACCAAGAGATCACATAAAATAAAAGTCTGAAAGTAGTGAAAGTATTTTCACAAAGGTGTTGTAGCTAAATACTAGTGTACCAGGAGGGAGAGGATTTCAGCACAAAAACAGGCTTGGTAATGAAGTATCGGGTTGGCCAAGAAGGTTGTTCAGATTTTTCCATAATATCTTACAGAAAAATCCAAATGGACATTTCTTTTGGCCAATCCAATATGTAGATCATTGGTGTCAACTTTCTACAATTCTTCCCTCCAGAGTCACTCCCTTACTAGTCATACCTTTAATGGTCCTGTGCCATTTCAGATGTTTAGAATGTGATCATCTCAGAAATTTTTAAAAATCACTGAAAGGACAAACACTTCAACATAGACAACCATTATTACTTCATTTAATTTCTCAGAAGGGGGAAAAATAACCTATTTTGGAAAGGACAATTTGTTTTAAAAAGAACAAAAAGCCCAAGTTGGAATATTTAACTATTGAGTACTAGAAATGAAGGGTTAAATAGAAATTATGTCAAAATATACTAATTTTAGAAATACATAATATTTGAGTTATACAAGCTATACATTGCAAGTCAAAAAAGTTGAGCTAAAGTGTCTTCCAAAGATGACTGATTTAAAAAGGGCAGTGTTTCAATTTAATGTGGTACATGCATTATGAAACTTCTTAGACAGCCAGGTTTCCTATATATATCAGCTATAATTCTAAGGGGGAAAAATGTTGATTTTGTGAGTGATTTACGACTGGAAGAAGCACAAGCTGGAATCAAGATTGCTGGGAGAAATATCAATAACCTCAGATATGCAGATGACACCACCCTTATGGCACAAAGTGAAGACAAACTAAAAAGCCTCTTGATGAAAGTGAAAGTGGAGAGTGAAAAAGTTGGTTTAAAGCTCCACATTCAGAAAACAAAGATCATGGCATCTGGTCCCATCAGTTCATGGCAAATAGATGGGGAAATAGTGAAAACAGTGGCTGACTTTATTTTTTTGGGCTCCAAAATCACTGCAGATGGTGATTGCAGCCATGAAATTAAAAGACCCCCATTCCCTGGAAGGAAAGTTATAAGCAACCTAGATAGCATATTCAAAAGCAGAGACATTACTTTGCCAACAAAGGTCCGTCTAGTCAAGGCTATGGTTTTTCCAGTGGTCATGTATGGATGTGAGAGTTGGACTGTGAAGAAAGCTGAGTGCCGAAGAATTGATGTTTTTGAACTGTGGTGTTGGAGAAGACTCTTGAGAGTCCCTTGGACTGCAAGGAAATCCAACCAGTCCATTCTGAAGGAGATCAACCCTGGGTGCTCATTGGAAGGACTGATGCTGAAGCTGAAACTCCAGTACTTTGGCCACCTCATGCGAAGAGTTGACTCATTGGAAAAGACTCTGATGCTGGGAGGGATTGGGGGCAGGAGGAGAAGGGGACGAAGAGGATGAGATGGCTGGATGGCATCACCGACTCGATGAACGTGAGTCTGAGTGAACTCCGGGAGTTGGTGATGGACAGGGAGGCCTGGCATGCTGTGATTCATGGGGTCACAAAGAGTCGGACACGACTGAGCAACTAAAATGAACTGAACAACAAAGCCCTTTAAAGAAAAGTTGATTGTATTAGTTCCCTGTGGCTGCTGTAACAAATTGCAACAAACTCAGTGACCTACAATAAGAGAAATTTATTCTCTTTCAGTTCTGGAGGCTGTGAAGTCCAACATGGCTTTACTGAATAGAAACCATGTCAGCAGGACTGCCATTTGCTTGTTTTTTCCAGTTTCTAGAATTGTGCCCTTTGCTTTCCCTGACTCATGCCCCATTCCTCCACCTTCAAATTCAACTGTGTAGACTTTGGTGTCAGTGGTCACATTATCTTTTCCTCCTGTCTCTATGAATATCACCAAGTCTCCCCCTTAGAAGTATTCCTGTGATTACATTTAGAACCCACCAAGATGATCCAGGATAAGTACCCCATCTCAAGAACCTGAACTTAGATCTGCAGAGTTGCTTTTATCATACAAAGTACCTCTCATAACTTCTAGGAATCGGGACCTGGATGGCTAGCTCTCATCACTGACACAATGGACATGAATCTGAGTAAACTCCAGGAGATGGTGAAGGACAGGGAAGCCTGGCATTTTGCAGTCCATGGAGTTGTAAAGAGTCAGATACAATTTAGCAAGTGAACAACTGTAACAACATTATCCAGCTGACCACAGTGAAAAACATATATAATTAAATAGGAGGCTGGTGGTTAAAAGTTCTACTTCCAAATTTGCCATTAGACAAATACATAGTGTGCATGAAAGAAGCAGATAAATGAGGTGAAAGGCAGCTGAAGTTATTTCTCTGACAACCTTAGGTCATCATCAGCATCTACACCTCATATTGAACATGGGCACCAGACTTTAATTCATAATTTCTAATATCATCAGAGAAATAATTGCAACAGGCTTGCAGGTGCACTAATGTAACTGAGGCTGTAACCATTCTTTCCTTTTTCTGTTCTCCAAGATTACTATTTGAGTGGGCTCTCACAATCCAGTGTTTATACTTTCCTCAGTGATGGAGGAGAAGGATGAAAGAGTGTGTGTGTGAGTGCACACACTTACTTGTGTCCCCATGGACTGTAGCCTGCCAGAATCATCTGTCCATGAGATTTCCCAGGTAACAATACTGGAGTGGGTTGTCATTTCCTTCTTTAGGGGATCTTCCTGACCCAGGGAATAAATTCATGTCTCTTGTGTCTCCTGCATTGGCAAGTGGATTCTTTACCAATAACACCATCTGGGAAATCCTGGATGAAAGGATGGACAAATCCAATTTTTTGTCTTCTTCAGCTTGAATATTATATGATGGTTTTATATATTTCTCACTCTCTCTCATTTTCAAACACATTGATTAAACGTGAAAGAGGCTGAGGTTAAAATTCTTTGTTTTTCATTTCAGCCCCTGTTATATAAACGAAATCAATGGACTCAGTTAACAGAATGGTTGGAAGAAAACAGATTTTGTGGAACAGTCAATAATTTCTTACTGTTTGGAAAATTCTGCATAAGAATGATTAAAAACAAACATTGATGCACACTCTGTAAACTCAGTAGAAGTTTCATAGATCTTACCAATCATTCTTGATTTATACTCATGGATGCAGAAAGATTCCACTTTTCTCTTTTTAGTTTTGTAAGTCTCCAGGGAGGAAATTATATGGTTATTACTCTATGATGAAAACCATTGTTAGAGCCCTCATTAGCTGAACTCTCCAGCTTAATAATATGCAAAACAGACTGATCTTAGATCAGAAGACCTCTAAGTTGCCTTCAAACTCTAAGTTTTATGATTATCTGTTTTTAGGTTTGCTGACAAAAGGACAAGAAAAAAAAAAAAAAAAAGCAAAGATCGGCACACGTTTCTCCTTTGTGCATGAACCATCTGCCTTTGTTTTGGCTTGGAAAGCCCATGCTTGAGACAGATACAGCCTCATGTGTCCCATTCTTGCCACCCTCTCTACACCTTTAGTTGAGATGGTCACTGACAGAGTAACACACCTGGGAGCCACACCAGTTTCCAGAACCATAATTCTCAATACCATCCTGGCAGTCTCTAAATTGCAGGGGTTCCTTTGTAAGGTGAGAAACCCTCTCTCCTGGAGGTTTGTTTATTTTGCAGTTAGAAAAGGTAAGGGACTCCTTTGTGAGACATTGGCTTGGAATTTAAATGTATAGTATTGCTGACAGAGTGCTGAAAATTCATTCTATGGTGTATTTAGCATTTTCTTTCTCTCCGGGTGGTGGACTGGGGCTGTCTCCTCCCTTCCTCCCGGTCCCCGAGAAGAGTCTCCTTGGGCAGCGATGATTCAGCCTGTCCCCTGTCAACTGCCGCTGCCATCCAGCCATGGGCTCACAAGGGTTTCCGCACCATGGGTTTGTTTGGAGGGCTCACTTCCAAAACAAAGATTAAAATGCCTTTTCTCTTTAATAGTCTCACTGAACACTGTTGCTTGTTACTGTTCAGACACTAATAGCACTGGAAAGAGTCGTTGCTTGTGTCAACTCATCAAGTAGTCTAAACAAGCCGGCTGGAGGCTGGCCAGTTCTGGCCAGTCATTGACCACAGACACGATCTGCAAGGCTATTACAACTCGTGAAAGTGAGGGGTAGCTCTGCTTCCTGTCTAGCCCACTTCCCAAGGACTGTCCCCAGAAGCACTGGACTTTGAGGCCAGTGGGGGTTTTTGTCCAGCTCCTGCCTTAAGCTGTGCCTCATTGTTTAGCACCAAAATTGACATGTGTGGAAAAGCCGGAAAATTCTGGAAAAGCCGGAAATAAGAGCAAGCTCTGAAGGGAGGCTGGGCAGCGGAAGTTTCTAATTTAGTTTTGTGGTTAGAAGGTGCTGATAGCTTTTGTCCTACTTGTGTTTTTGATGAGTGGGTGGATTTGTGAGAGTTCTCCTCTTTGGATGATTGCTGGGCTTTTCCAGAGATGTTCGCTCCTCTTCTCTGGATTAGCCACATTTACTCCAGCCACGTGCTTCCTTGCTACAAAGAGAACTTTACAATCATTACACATCCCTTACTAAGGTGGATGGAGAAAAATCTTCAAGTATACCCTTCTGGCAATATCAGATAAACAAATTAAAAAACCCAAAAGACTAATATTGAAAAAAAATTTTTGCTGAGACGCATTTTGTTTCTAACTCTGGAGTATCTTCCAGAAAGGAAAAAAAAGTGTCTATGTCTCTTCCATGGCTTTCCAAGATCCAATTTCATCTCATTATTTATTTGAGAACTTTTTATTAAGTCACTCATTCTTTGCCAGGAACCAAGCTAGATACCAAGGATTCAAAGATGAAACAACATGGTTATCACCTCCAAGGAAGACATATCCTTAAAATAAAGTTGTAGCTATGATGGAAGGATGAAGAAAGCTTAAAAAAGAGCAGCTGAAAGAGGGCAGGAAGACTTGATTAAGGAGATTCTATTTGAACTGAAACGTAAAGGACTATGGGGATTTGACATAGGAAAAAAAATCAGAACAGGAGGAAGGGGGATGGTTACCCAAATAATTCAGATCTTATGTCATTATAACGGGGAGGTCTTCAAGGGAGATAGGGCTAGATAGATAGATCATTCAGTGCCTTGTAAGCAGCCACGTAGTCTTCACTCTTACATGATGGAAGGTGATTGGTAACTTCCAAACAAAAAAGTGATGTGATGTGAATAAAACATCACCTTTTACTTTGCTGACAAAGTTCCATATAATCAAAGGTATGGTTTTTCCAGTAGTCATGTATGGATGTGAGAACTGGACCATAAAGAAGGCTGAATGCCGAAGAATTGATGCTTTTGAACTGTGGTGTTGGAGAAGACTCTTGAGAGTCCCTTGGACTGCAAGGAGATCCAACCAGTCCATCCTAAAGGAAATCAGTCCTGAATATTCATTGGAAGGACTGATGCTGAAGCTGAAGCTCCAATACTTTGGCCACCTGATGCAAAGAGCTGACTCATTAGAAAAGACCCTGATGCTGGGAAAGATTGGAGGTGGGAGGAGAAGGGGATGACAGAGGATGATATGGTTGGATGGCATCACTGCCTCAATGGACATGAGTTTGAGCAGGCTCCGGGCAATGATGAAGGACTGGGAAGCCTGGTGTGCTGCAGTCCATGGCATCCCAAAGAGTTGGTCACGACTGAGCGACTGAACAATAAAAACAAACAATCACTTTGAAAAACTGAATGATAGGCAATGGGACCCACTCATCACCTATCATCTGGTCACTGAGGTTGATCAGGGTGCAAAGATAAAACTACCTCCCTATACATCTTTTTAACCTCTGTATTGATTTTAAGGGGCTTCTCAAATCTTATTGCAAGGCTTATGCAAGCCTTTGGAAAGTTTGTTGAGGCTTCTCAACATTTATCTCTATCTAGGTCTCAGTAATTCTTTTTTGCTTTCCCCCCAGCACCCCATGATGCCTTTATTTGAGCTCAGTGGTCTTAAGGCTTTTCAAAACATATTCCAACTTGGAGTAAAGCTATGCTAATTAAAACAATGTGACACTGACAGAAGACTGAAAAGCTATAGCTATGAAAGACATAGTTGATTCAGAATCAGACTCTAGTATGCCTGAAAACAAGTGAAAAACAAATCATCACAAATCAGTAGTTCATAAAAAAGTGTGATTGATACAAATAATAAATAAATAAAGTTCAATTGCATAAGTAATCAAGAAAGGCTAATCAATGCAAAGATAAAATAAAAGATACCACTAAATAAGAAAAAGTAAATGTAATGCCCATGATTCTGTTACTCAGTAAAAGATATAACTTTTATGGAAAGGCTCTTGTGGGTTGGGTGTTAAAAGTTCTTTTAAAAATGTTTATACCTTTGATCTCATGATTTCACTGATAGGAATATATTTTAAGAAAAAAAATTGAAGAATTGGACAAAGATCTGTGCCCCCAAATATCCACTGCAGCATTATTTACAACACACATTCTAAGAGGTGATTTATCAAGTAAGGATAACAGTAGTCACTCTCTTCCACAGAAATGAGCATTTGTTGAGCTTCTACTAAAAGTCGGTGATTAATTTATCTGCTATAACTTTCCCATGCTGCAGATTATAAAATCTGGGCTCAGAGGAGTTTGGTAGTCAGCCCAAGATTACACAATTTTGGTGCTAACCCAGATCTGACATCAAAGCCTTGTTCTTTCTATCATACTTCAGTACTTCTATTATGAATATGTGTCAATTGTTTGCTTCAGAAATAGCTATAAGGATGGACTTCCCTGGTCGGGGAAGATTAAGATACTGCACTTCCAATGCAGGGGACACTGGTTCGATCCCTGGTCGTTGGTCCCGCATGCCACGTGGTGCAGCCAAATAATAATAATAACTTTAAGGAACTCTTTATCTCTTTCTATTGTTTCACCTTTCCAGAAGACAAGAAAGGGTTCTGTTTTTGGATTCCTGTGTGGGAGCAGAGGAGCTGGTGCCTATGCTTTGGAGAGTCAATGAATTCATCTGCAATTTAGATCATTTGTTTCCCAAGAAAAAATAGTGAGCCATAAAAATGTAATATTCCTCCTGGGAGTCTTCTCTCTCTTACTCTTGGAATAAATCCAGAGGAGACAAACACTTACAACACTGAGTACATCCCAGATAGGATCTGTAGTAAATATTGGCTAGTGCATCTACATTTAGTGGTTAGTTATTTACAGGGATACCTCTTCTACTAGACAGCCAGTTTCTCAGAGTTCAGGAAATCCAGCATTGTCAGTGCCTTGAATATAGAGAGAGTACACTGTCTAGTGGCAGAAGCAGAGGACTACAGTTATTTCTCAACAGTCAGTAGCTTGACTCAGTTCTTACAGGAGGCACTGGCTGGCTTCAACTTTTGTAAAAATGGGAAGTGGAAGTAAAAACAAACAGTCTCACATGATCAAAGGTCCATCAGAGTATAATTGCAAATTGCCAAGAAAAAAGTTGCAGGAACATCAAGTGTTGATGGCCCACTGAAAGGTCATAAAACAAATAACACTGGTTTGCTTCCTGCTTATATTTTCTTATTTTGAAGATGTTTGGTGCACTTGTTGTCATCCCATATAAATTACTAATCTGCTATCTTCAGACTGAACCATTGGCTAATTTCAGCTTTAGACTTTTACATAGCAGGAAGAGATGGAAAAATCAGCCGAGTCACAGAGAAATATCTCTTCTGAGCTTGCCCTCTTTATTCACTCTCTCCCTCTTTTCTTTTCCCCCCACAAAGAATAGAACTATGCATTTCATCAAATCCAAGATAACATTGATTATGAGACTGACTGACTTTGCAGGTATAATTAAGAAAGAAAAGTACTGCCAATTAAAATGGCAGGAAGTTGGGGGGAGCTGTAACTTAAAATTTGTATTTTATTTTTATTTCAAGAGTTAATTTAAGCTTATTTAGACAGAGCTTTCTTTCGCGTATGTTGCACTCACACACGTATACAAAGAAAACAATGAGCAAAATGACTAGAGTAGGGTATTCCTAATGCCACTTCAGACAGTATTAATTCTTTTCATTGTTCTTTGATTTAGAAATTTTCTCCACACACAGTTTTGCTGTGTGTACTATGAAAATGTTACTTTTGCTGCACAAGCGTGCTCCACTATTCTCTCTGGGATTTTCCTTCAAGTCATAGACACCCATTTCTACAAATGCTGGTTATTGCTTGATCTCACCTGATCGAAAGAAGGCTTTCAGACAATGGCCAGAATTCTTATTTCTTCCTCAAATTATCTTTTAACAGTTTGTTGACTCAAATATTGAAGAGGTGCAGTTATCCAGTTATCCTTCCAAAATGTCAACCAAATTCAAAGTTATGGGTACAAAAGCAATGACAATTATGTCAGGACTTCTATTTGGTTATTATAAGAGACCATTGATATTAAGATGTCAGAAATGTTACAATGTAAGTAAGTAAAATGAGAAGGTGAGGAGTTCATCTTAAGTTGGTGATATAAGTTTGTATTCAATTTCCACCATATAGAGGGGATAACAGGGGAAAGGGTATAGGGTTGGAGGTTAGGGTTGGAGAGCTCTCTTCTGATCATTATTTCTTCAAGGTCTGAGTTTTGGTGTCCCGTAGAGGACTTAGTGACTATAGGCTGACACCAGTGTTTTTAAGGGAACTGTTTAAAGGTCTTTCAGGAGCATGTACAAAGAGCCTACGTTTAAATTAGCAGGTAGGTTTCATTTTATTTCCAACATTTCTAATTTATAATTAATTTATAGACATAGATCCACCTTAATAAGAATCAAGTTTCTTTGTTTGTCTCCCCCCTCTCACATTCAAAGACTAGAAGGGAATCTGAGCCACTTAACTGAAAATAGATACGTGGGAAACAACTTTTACCTTTAAGTTGAAGTGAGGCCAATTTGTATGTTGATTTCATTGAGGTTAGACTGGAGGCATTGTTTAGCTGATTATTCATACAGAAGTGTGGCATTAAAACAAAAAGTCAATAGATGGTAGTAGGAAAAGTGTTTTATGGTTAAAAAAAATCCTCCTCCTTGGATAGATCTGTGTGCATGCATGCGTATGCTCAGTCGCTTCAGTCGTGTCCGACTCCGCAATCTGTGGACTGCAGCTCGCCAGGCTCCTCTGTCCATGGAATTCTCCAGGCCAGAAGACTGGAGTGGATAGCCATTCCCTTCTCCAGAGGATCCTCCTGACCCAGGGATTGAACTTGGGTCTCCCATCTTGCAGGCAGATTCTTTACCATCTGAGCCACCAGTGAAGCCCATTCAAAAAAGACTCTTGGTTCTTTTAGGAATAAACTACAGTATGTTGAAAGTATATTAACCCGGTCTACCCCATAGATCAAAATGAGTTTTGGTTCAAAAGTATGTGACATACTATTTTGGTCAACTGTTGTTTAATTTTATTATGTAAAATTTCCAAGTTTATGAATAAGAATCTGACCAAAGCTGATAATACAAAATACAAACAAGCAGAAATACAAACTTAATATGCCCCATGTCAGGAACAAAAACAACCTTAGCCTACTTGTGTGTAGAGCATATCTTTACAGTTTGGTGTAAATAAAATGTAGACAATTTTTTTGTATGTGAATTCATTAAATTTTTGGCTTAAAAAACATGGAAAATGCACAAAAGTAGTCCAAACAGATGTCCAAAAGGATATTAACTATAGTGTAGAGTAAGGTTGCATGCGTGTGTGCAGTCGTGTCTGAGTGTGTGGCCCCATGGATTATAGCCTGTCAGGCTCTTCATTCTCAAAATCCTCTGTCTGTGGGATTTTCCAGGCAAGAATACTGGAGTGGGTTACCATTTCCTTCTCCAGAGGATCTTCCCTACCCAGGGATCAAATCCACATCTCCTGTGTCCCCTGCATTGGCAGGCAGATTCTTTACCACTAGTGCCAGCTGGTATTAACTAGAGCCACTGGTTATTTATTTACTTCCACTTCACTTTGTATTAAGACTTTGCATAGGGATTTCCCTGGTGATGGTCCACGGGTTAAGAATTCACCCTGCAATGCAATGCAATGTTCAATTTCTGATCGGTGCACTAAGATCCCACATGCCTCAGAGCAACTAAGTTTTCATGCCACGATGACTAAGCTCACATGCCGCAACTAGAAAGTCCACGTGCAGCAATGAAAGGTCTCACGTGATACAATGAAGATGCTCTATGACACCACTGAGACCTGGTGCAGCCAAATAAATACTTTTAAAAAAAGACTCTGCATAGATCTCTTCAATTAGAATTGAAAATTTTAAATTGCAACCAAAATATTTTCAATTGTGCATTTAACAACATTTCGAGTTTAGAATCTCTAAAGATGTTTTTGGTTATCTAGAAAAACAAGTAGGAGACATTTTCTTCATCCTGTCCTTTGGTTCAAAGAACTTATCTGCTTGAAACACCAAATGATATTTTCATATCTCATATTAGCCTTTTCATAATCCTTTCATATTATGTTATTGCTGATGGTAATTTTCAGTCCAGCTTTCCATTTTCTGATTAATCATTAAAAAAGACTTCAGACAATTACAAACAGATAGGAAAGAATTTAATAGCTCTTTGTCAGTTCTTTGTATCTCTGGAATACTTAAAACCCTCCTCACATTTATATATTTTTCCTATAGTCTTATTTGACACTAATTCTTTTTTTTAAAAGACACATTATTTTTAGCAAAACATTTATTTCTTCATTTGGCTGTGCCAGGTCCTAGTTGTGGAAAGCAGGATCTTCGCTGAAGCATGTGAGATCTTCTAGTTGTAGCACCTGGGATTTAGTTCCCTGACTGGGGATGGAATCCAGGCTGCCTGCATTGGGAGCTCAAAGTCTTAGCCCCTGGACCAGCAGGGAAGTCCTTATACACTAATTCTTAAATGCTACAAGCTAATCTCCAGCTCTGGCCTTGTTCGAATCCTCACAAAGCCTGTTTTAATGAAGGACACACTAGTGGGATAGGTGGGGGACATGGGTACCTACTGTGATTGTGCCATGGTGTTGGCCAGGCATGGGGCTTCACGAGTGACTCAGTGGTAAAGAATCTGGCTACAAATACAAAAGATGTGGGTTCAGTCCCTGGTTTGGGAAGATCCTCTGGAGAGGAAATTAGAACCCACTCCAATATTCTTGCTTGGAAAATTCCATGAACAGAGGAGTCTAGTAGGCTACAGTCCATGGGGTCTAAAAGAGTCTGACACAACTGAGCAGAAACACACATGCATACATGTTAGTCAGGGCACTTAGCTCAAGGAGGGTATAAAGCAAAGGATATGAACTATAGTAGCAACAAACTAAAGAGATCTTTAGTTGTTTTTTTTTTGAACTGTGGTGTTGGAGAAGACTCTTGACGGTCCCTTGGACTGCAAGGAGATCCAACCAGTCCATCCTAAAGGAAATCAGTCCTGAATATTCATTGGAAGGACTGATGCTGAAGCTGAAACTCCAATACTTCGGCTACCTGATGTGAAGAACTGACTCACTGGAAAAGACCCTGATGTTGGGAAAGATTGAGGGCGGGAGAAGAAGGGGACGCCAGAGAATGAGATGGTTGGATGGCATCACTGACTCAATGGAAGTGAGTTTGAATAACCTCTGGGAGTTGGTGATGGACAGGGACGCTTGGCATGCTGCAGTCCATGGGGTCGCAAAGAGTCGGACATGACTGAGCGACTGGACTGAACTGAACTGAACTGAAAGAGCTCTGGTTGATTGGAAGGACCAGCACTTGTATCTTTATTGGAACACCAACTTCTTGTCACTCGCTCTTCATCCACACCAACATCTAGGTGACTCCTGAACTATCCCAAGGCTCCAATTTCTGTAACTGCTGTAGTATATTCTCTCCCAATCTCTGTCACAGCAAATGTGCTTGCTTTCCTCTCTTTAACTTTCCTATGCATATGTGCATGCATGCACACACATGGACGCACAGAGTAGCTGATGTTCAGTAAGCCATTCTGAGCCTACACACAGGGAGCTATTAATGAAGCTTTTGAACTTCACAATAATGAAGTTCCCTGCCCCAGGGTGCTGTTCCCTTCTCTGCCTGCCTTTCCTTCTGCGCCAGGGCAGACTTCTCTTGCCTCCTCAGGGGAAATTCTGTTTCCAACAGCCAGTTCCCCAGTACCTCTCCCAATTCAGTCCCTCCTTCTTTGGAAGAGACTCAAAACGTTATGGTGCTAGTGGTAAAGTACCCACCGGCCAACGCAGGAGACATAAGAGATGCAGGTTCAATCCCTGGTTGGTGAAGATTCCCTGGAGGATGTAATGGCAATCCACCCCAGTATTCTTGCCTGAAGAATCCCCTACAGTCCATAGCATCACAAAGAGTCAGACACAACTGAAGTGACTTAGCTCAGAGGCAAAACATATTAGAAGTTACAAAATCATAATATTTTCATCTTTTAAAGAGGTAGTGTGGACAGGACAGGTATGGAAAGGGACAAGAAATAAAATAGCACTTCTTCATTGTGTGTGTTCAAATGACCTGGGACTTAAATTCAGTGGAATTTGGCTCTCTTGATTTCTCTATCCATGAAATGGGAGAGTATGTGTCGTGCCAGGCAGAAGATTATGAAAACTGTCTGTCCAGCATACTTTTTGTTTGTTCAAAAAGCCAGTATAAAGTATTATTTCAGGATGAGTTGAGGTACTCTGCCAGATATCTATTTGAAGTTTGTCCAGAATATTAATACCTTCATCCTTTGTTTCAGGAATCCCAAAGCCTCCAAACCCATTGGAAGTAACATGGCTGTGGGTTTATACTTTCATACAAGACAAAAGCATGCCTGTTACAAAAATGTCATTAACTTGAGCGGTAGGAGGTTTCATGTTTTCCGTTCTGTGAGGTTCACAAGATGTTGGGAAAGAGCACATATTTTAGCTTATATGGATTCTCACCCTAAATTAAGTTTACACTGAAGCACAGCTGAAACTGAGTTTCGCTTGATTTCCACCTGAAACCATAATTCATCTCAGGTTCACTTGAAATGTGCCCCTATCTAGTTTAGGACTGCAGACAGGTTCACTCAGAGTTTCACAAGCCTCAGCAAACCTCTCACCCAACTAGACCTGAATTTGAGGTTTTGATTCAGTTTGGAGTTTTCATTCAGGAGCTTTGCACAATCCTGGGCTATCTCGGACCATGATCTGAAATCCCATCAAACTCACTTCAGACCGTATGGAGCAAAGACAGAGACCTCTGTGGCTATTATTACTAGGCACACATTCATTCCATTACGTCTATATCCTCAGCCACCTTCACTTTCTACTGTGAATACTTTTTCTTTAAAAAAAAAAAAAAAAAAAGACACTACCTATTAGTCTCAGTGACTGCTAAAAATGAACTGGTCAAAAAGCTTGTCAATTTCTTGACACTCCATTACATATACTGAAGGATTGTTTCTGAAGTCTTTGCCTTTATTTCTCCCAAAAGACATGTTTGCTACTTTTGAATTTAATAATCGCCTCCAACTACATAATGTTTTAAGATCTAAAACTATTATTTCTAATTGTTGGTAACTTTTGAGGGAGGCACTCTGTGAAATTTGTAGGATCTCCGTTTCCCCACCAGAGATAGAACATGAGCCCTTGGCAGTGAAAGTGTGGAGTCCTAACCACTGGACCACCAAGGAATTCCCTGTGATTAACTCTTCAAGAAGGTCCATTATATAACTACAAGTATAAAGGTCACCAAAAAATTCTAGTCAGTCCTTTAAAATAAAGTGTAGACCTTTGTAATAAATGAGACAATACGAAGTTGTGTATTTTTTAAAGTCTGGTGTTTATACCATTGATTTTCCTTATGCAACTTATGTCCCAATGTGAAAATCTATTTGCATGACAGGTACTTGTATATACTTCAATGATTCTTATTTTTATGGTGAACTATACTTTGTTGCTGCTTTCAGCACAGAAAACAGTAGATCATAAAATGAAATGAAGTAAAATCATATAAAATAGAGAAATTTCTATTTTGACAATGGGGAGAAATTCTTATTTCCTTTGGTGAATAATGCAAATGAAGGATTTTTCTCACTTATAGTGCTTTAGGAGAATCTGGCTACAGAGCATTGGGTTTTCCCAGAAAACAGTGGTTTACAATTGATTTCCAAGTTATTTCTCAAATCCTCAGGAAACAGATTAGCTTTGCAGCATACTCTTATTTATTCAAACATATTAGAAATCAGGTGGGTCTGAAATTGGTAAAATGTCTGAATCAAAGACTATTTGTAAAGAAATGCATCTGGATTCCTTTTAAGGATATATGATCACTGAAATAAAGTTTCTAAGTCAAATCCTTTGAAGGGAACTCTTTCATGAATAGAAGAGACAGTTGAGAATAAATTACAATCAGCAAGTCAATCGTTTCTAGTAAGTGGTTTCTAAAAATTATTTGTTCCTTTAAGAGTCTCCCCAAGTCTAGTTTTCACTATTAATTTTCTGGGTACACTTTGTGTTCACAGTGAATGGAAATGTATGCTTCAATATGGCTTCTGCATCAGTGAGGTTTGGGAGAAATTGGGAAGCATCCTAGCCTCTAGCCTGCTGCCTCCCTGACTAATTCACTCATCACTTCAGGCTACATTTTTTTCCCTCTTCCATTGCCACCATATCCCAGGCAAACAAATGTATTTCCCCTCCACCCCCATTTTCTCTGGTGTTCAGCGAACCCATTTTCCAGCCCCAGATCACCATCTAGCTTAAAACTTCCTTCATCTGTTTTTCTTCCTCCCCTCTCAGAGTACAATCTGTGACAGAGAAGTATCCAGCCAATGATTTCACAATTTTACTTCTGTTCTCTGTTTCCTCTGCCAGAATCTCGGCTCAGCTGCTTATCCTTTGCTACCTGGCCTAACCATAGCCTTTCAAGAATTCTCTTTCCCTCTAACCACCCTCCTGTTAACCCTTTCCCCAGAACATTGGGCACCTAATGACCTCTGACCACAGCACTCCTCTGCTCAACAACCTCTCATGGGCCAGTCACTGGAAGCCTCCACAAGAGCTGATCCCAGCTCCTTCCAATGTGAGCTCCTGTTCCCCACTGGGTAAACCTCACAGTGGAGCCAGTCAGGTGATTTTCTGTTCCCCAAACACATTATGTGCCTTCCAACCTCTTTATGTACTTTCATGCCATTCCTCCACTTTCCTCTCAAAATGCCATCAATCCTTCAGAGTCAAAACCAAACATCAAAGTTTCCTTACAGACACAGATAGCATAGAGTGTAAGTCACTCAGTCATGTCCAACTCTTTGCAACCCCATAGACTGTAGATTGCCAGGCTTCTGTGTCCATGTAATTCTCTAGAATACTGGAGTGGGTAGCCTTTCCCTTCTCCAGGGGATTTTTCCAACCCAGGGAATGAATCCACGTCTCCTGCATTGCAGGGAGATTCTTTACCATCTGAGCCACCAGGGAAGCCCTTGTAGCACACAGAAGTACCAGCCATATTTATAAATACATGATTATCCAGAGCTTTTGTAAATCTGTATATCACATAGATGTATATATCTTGGACTCACAAAACACTTGATAGTTAACAAAGAATGTTCACCCATATTATCTCATTTAATTCTTATATCAAACCCATTAGATGGGCAATATCAACAGCTGACTAACAAAGAAGCTGAATCTGGGAAAGTTGTGTGGGTTACTCAAGGTCACCTAGCTGAGAAGTGACAGAAGTAGGTTTCACACCCAGGTCTTGGAACAACTCCGGGGTGCTTTCAACCCTATCACAATGACCTCCACAGTAATTTCTGCAGCAGATGGGGAAAGAGGCCAGGTAGTGGAGGGTCACAGGAGGTTTCTGAGAACAGCAGTGGCATGATCAAAGCGTTGCTGCAGGAAGATTGATCGGGTGGGGCTGCATGGAGGGGATGGAAGCAGGAAAGCCCTGCTGGAAACCATCTTGCCCTCCTCTGAACTCCCGGGCTCTTTGTTTATACTCCCTGTGAAGCATTAATCCAGTGCTGCAAATGGGTTATTTATTTGTTTACATGACTCCCTTCCTACTAACACTTTGCTTAGAGCAGAAAGGATTTAATGTGCCTTTAAACTGTCTTGTATTTTACAGCTAGATTAATACAACTAGGTTCTTATCTTCTCCACTTGATTTTAAGCCTTGAGTATAAAAAGTATGGATTTTACATCTCTGTACAAACTGCATGTTTGACATGAGGCCATACTGAGGGTGGATGTTCAGAATCTAACAAATGAATGACATTTGAGACATTTATGCTAAAGATGGGACTGGAGAGGAGTTATGGCTAAGTAAATTACAGTGTTTGATATTTCAAAATAATCTGCAACCATTAATAGGATGAGGCAAAATTATGTGAGTTTAAAAGATGAGAAGACTGTGATAAACTGTTTATAAGTCACAGAACACGAGAGTTTCCTGGTGGCCTAGCAGTTAAGAATCTGCCTGCCGACGTGGGACATAGGTTTGATCCCTGGTCCAGGGATGATTCCATAGGCCATGGAGCAATTAAACTCCTGTGTCACAGCTACTGAGCCTGCATGCCCTGGAGACTGTACTCAGCAAAACAGAGAGTAACCCCACCCCCTCAACAACTAAAGAAAGCCTGCGTTGCAGCAACAAAGACCCAGTACAGCCCACAAATGAAACAAATAAATAAATTTTAAAAATTTCTTTTAAAAAAAATCACAGAACACACACACATATATATGAAAAAAAAAAGTGTATGCGTGTTTGGTGCATATGACGTGAGGTGAGGTGAGGTGAAGTCGCTCAGTCGTGTCCGACTCTTTGCGACCCCGTGGACTGTAACCTACTAGGTCTCTCTGTCCATGGGATTCTCCAGGCAAGAATACTGGAGTGGATTGCCATTTCCTTCTCCAGGGGATCTTCCCAACCCAGGGATCGAACCCTGGTCTCCCACATTGGAGGCAGACACTTTTAACCTCTGAGCCACCAGGGAAGCCCTGTTTGGTGCATATAGAACTATTAATGCTGGTTGCCTCTGGGAAAAGTAATGGAATCAGGAAAGAGTCATGTAGAATTTTATGTTATAGTTTATATACAGAGCTTACATAATAATTCTGTATAGATTTGTACACATTGGAAAATGTATTTTACAATGAGTTTGTATGACTTTTGTGTGTCCAGAGAATTTGGTAATGCAAACCATATACAACTAAGGACTAATATTACAGTTCCATGTTGTCTTGTCACCTTAGCCAGGGTGAAGAAAACAACCATTTAGTCTCTCCCATGTGCTAAATGTCTTCATTTAACTTCATCCTGAAGATTCTTTCCAGGCTATTTGTGTATCCACCTCTGAGTCCAGTTTCCCTCTCTGTATTGCCTGTGCCCAGTGGAGGCAGAAAACATGTCCTACGCATGGTCTCCTGGTGTCCTTTTTTTTCTTTACTTTTTAGGACTTAAAAAAATTTTTTTTAGGGCTTTTAATGGTACATCCTGGTCCCTCCCTGTTTGACTCTCCTTCATCTCCTTAGGCCTGTCTGCCTGGATCCAGTCCAGTTGCCTACCACAGACGCCCCAGTAAGATATCACGGTGCTCCTTGACATCTTCACTGTAGCTCCTAGAGGCTTGAGTTACATGTGTTAAACCACCTTGGACCTGTTCTTTTACTTTCAGGAGAAAAAAAAATTCTACCACTTCTGACTTTCTTCCCTCTATCTCCCTGCCACTCCAGGTCAACAATCATGATTTTTCAGAAGGAAATTATTTTCCTTAAAGATTCCATTGATGACAAAATACCGTCATTGGATGCTTACAACCTTTTCTAAGTATTAATACCTAAATAGTATTTAGAACTAGGGTTTTCATCATTGGTCATTAGCCTTCTTTTTCTTGCATTTGAGTATTTTTCTCTTTTGAAAAATACATTTTTCCCCTTGATTTTTTAAAAAAATTCATCCATGGCTGTGTGCGTGCTAAGTGGCTTCAGTTGTGTCCAACTCTTTGCGACACTATGGACTGTAGCCTGCTAGGCTCCTCTGTTCATAGGATTCTCCAGGCAAGAATACTGGAATGGGTTGCCATGCCCTTCTCCAGGGAACCTTCCCAACCCAGAGATTGAACTCAAGTCTCTTATGTCTCCTGCCCTAGTAGGTGGGTTCTTTACTGCCAGGGCTACCTGGGAGATGCTCTATTCATCAACTCACCACTGAATATCTTTTTTTAAATTGCATTAAATCTCACTTTCTTGTCAAAGCTATGGTTTTTCCAGTAGTCATGTATGGATGTGAGAGTTGGACTATAAAGAAAGCTGAGCACCAAAGAATTGATGCTTTTGAACTGCAGTGCTGGAGAAGACTCTTAAGAGTCCCTTGGACTGTACAAGGAGATGCAACCAGTCCATCCTAAAAGAAATCAGTCCTGAATATTCATTGAAAGGACTAATGTTGAAGCTGAAACTCCAATACTTTGGCCACCTGATGTGAAGAACTGACTCATTTGAAAAGACCCTGAAGCTGAGAAAGACTGAAGGCAGGAAGAAAAGGGAACGACAGAGGATGAGATGGTTGGATGGCATCACCGACTCAATGGACATGAGTTTGAGTAAGCTCCAGGAGTTGGTGATGGACAGGGAGGCCTGGCGTGCTGCGGTGCATGGCGTCACAAAGTCAGACACAACTGAGTGACTGAACTGAACTGAATGTTCATCTCTCTTAACACTTTAATTATAATCAAAAAGGAGTCATCTTATCAGACAGCACTATGTAATTTCACGTTGCATGACCAAGTGAACCACACTATAAAATACGAGGCTACTGATCAATCTCCAGGAACCCGAGGAGACTGTTTGTCATGACCAGGCACGCTCTCCCACTGCTGTCCCCGTCTTTCCCACTTCCCTCAACTTCTTAATGAGCATCCCAAAGTTCAGGGGCAGTGTCGCTGAGGCAGCCAAGCCTGAAACCAAGACCCCTTTCCACCAAGAACCAGCTGGGTATGCGGTGCATCAAGAATGCCTACTATGAGCTCCACAGTCACCATACTTCATATACCTGTGCCCAGATGCATTGTACCTGACGTGTTGCTGATCATATATAAGACAGGCAGAACTACATATGTAAACAACTTCCGGCAAGAAAGAGCTCTCTGCAGGAGGCACTGGCCCGTCACTAACATTAAGTCAGGCACCCTCTTGCTCTACTTATTTCCAACCCCAGCAAATCTTTCAAGTCTTTGGATCACACAATACCATACCTAACCTGTTGGATCTTTCCTAGACCAAAGAATTAGAAATGGAAAATAAGTAAATTAACAGATGATCAGCTCTCTTCCCTAGCTTCCCCTTCAGTCATCTTAGGAACAAACTGTGTGAAAAAGATAGCATCTAAAGAGAAATCAGGGACTTTCCTGGTGGTCCAGTGGCTAAGACTCCATATTTCCAATACAGTGGCCCAGATTCAATTCCTAATCAGGGGACTACATCACACATGCCTCAACTAAGAACTCAAATGCTGCAACTAAAGAAACAATAAAAAAGAACCCCATGTACCACAATTAAAAAAGATCCCAAATGCAGCAACTAAGACCTGCACCCTCAGTTCAGTTCAGTCGCTCACTCCTGTCCGACTCTGCAACCCCATGAAGCACAGCACAGCCCACCAAGCCTCCCTGTCCATCACCAACTCCTGGAGCTTACTCAAACTCATGTCCATTGAGTTGGTGATGCCATTCAACCATCTCATCCTCTGTCATTCCCCTTTATTCCTGCCTTCAATCTTTGTTCGTAATGATGCTTTCTAAGGCTCACTTGACTTCACATTCCAGGGTGTCTGGCTCTAGGTGAGTGATCACACCATCATGATTATCTGAGTCATGAAGCTCTTTTTGGTACAGTTCTCCTGTGTATTCTTGCCACGTCTTCTTAATATCTTCTGCTTCTGTTAGGTCCATACCATTTCTGTCCTTTATTGAGCCCCTCTTTGCATGAAATGTTCCCTTGGTATCTCTAACTTTCTTGAAGAGATCTCTAGTCTTTCCCATTAGATTGTTTTCCTCTATTTCTTTGCATTGATCACTGAGGAAAGCGTTCTTATCTCTCCTTGCTATTCTTTGGAACTCTGCATTCAGATGTTTATATCTTTCCTTTTCTCCTTTGCTTTTCATTTCTCTTCTTTTCACAGCTATTTGTAAGGCCTCCTCAGGCAGCCATTTTGCTTTTGTGCATTTCTTTTTCTTGAGGATGGTCTTGATCCCTGTCTCCTGTACGATGTCACGAACCTCCGTCTATAGTTTATCAGGCACTCTGTCTATCAGATCTAGTCCCTCAAATCTATTTCTCATTTCCACTGTATAATCATAAGGGATTTGATTTAGGTCATACCTGAATGGTCTAGTGGTTTTCCCCACTTTCTTCAATTTAATTTGGCAATAAGGAGTTCATGATCTGAGCCACAGTCAGCTTCTAGTCTTGTTTTTGCTGACCGTATCTGGTCCCATCACTTCATGGGAAATAGAAGGAGAAACAGTGGAAACAGTGTCAGACTTTATTTTTTTGGGCTCCAAAATCACTGCAGATGGTGACTGCAGCCATGAAATTAAAAGACGCTTACTCCTTGGAAGAAAAGTTATGTCCAACCTAGATAGCATTTTCAAAAGCAGGTACATTACTTTGCCGACTAAGTTCCATCTAGTCAAGGCTATGGTTTTTCCTGTGGTCATGTATGGATGTGAGAGTTGGACTGTGAAGAAGGCTGAGTGCCAAAGAATTGATGCTTTTGAACTGTGGTGTTGGAGAAGACACTTGAGAGTCCCTTGGACTGCAAGGAGATCCAACCAGTCCATTCTGAAGGAGATCAGCCCTGGGATTTCTTTGGAAGGAATGATGCTGAAGCTGAAACTCCTGTACTTTGGCCACCTCATGCGAAGAGTTGACTCNTCACTAGATGTGTATAAGAGACAGCTTTTGAACTGTGGTGTTGGAGAAGACACTTGAGAGTCCCTTGGACTGCAAGGAGATCCAACCAGTCCATTCTGAAGGAGATCAGCCCTGGGATTTCTTTGGAAGGAATGATGCTGAAGCTGAAACTCCAGTACTTTGGCCACCTCATGCGAAGAGTTGACTCATTGGAAAAGACTCTGATGCTGGGAGGGATTGGGGGCAGGAGGAGAAGGGGACGACCGAGGATAAGATGGCTGGATGGCATCACGGACTCAATGGACGTGAGTCTGAGTGAACTCCGAGAGATGGTGATGAACAGGGAGGCCTGGCGTGCTGCGATTCATGGGGTCGCAAAGAGTCGGACACGACTGAGCGACTGAACTGAACTGAAGATAATCTGAAGATTTGACACTGGATGGCTTAATCATAACAGCATTGTGTTAGACAATGGGTTTATAAAGAGGTTGTTTCCTGTAACAAGCACACCGCAAGAAAACTCAGGTGCCACAATGAGATAAACCTGAGTTTGGAGGTGAAGTCCAAATGGAGCCATAACAAACCGTGGTTGTTAATAAAAGCGCCTGCAGATTATTTCTGCAAACAAAGGTCCAGGAAATTCAAGTTGCTAAAAAAACATAAAGCAGGCTTATGTTCATTTTAAACAGACTCTTTCTCTCCTGGAGTCCAAAGCTGTTGTATAATCTGCCTCTCCCCCCAAATCCCCATTTAGTGCCATCGTATTGGGCTTGAGGGATTGTCCCCTGCTTGCATTTGGAACCAAGACACACTTGAGGCCTTTTTTTGCTGATGAAGTTCAGTTGGAAGACGTGGTTAGAGGTCTGGCAGCCAGCTAGGCTTATTGATACTGCACCTCTCAATTGACCTCACCCACCAGTGCAAGGCCCTGTGGGAAAACCACAGGCTTTGTGTGCAGAGAAAGGGCCTTCATAGGCACAGTGAAGAGACTGCCAAGAACCAACCCGATCCTTTCTCTGAACTCTCTAAGCAGGGCTGTCCTTTCTCCACTCTAGAGGAGAGGGGCCAGGAGTATCACTCTTCATAAGACATCAAGATGGAAGTTCCTCCCAACACTGATTTAAACTCTATTTACCTAGTTTGCCTCGTTGCAGTTGGAGTTTGTAAAATTTCCATTGCCACATCCCTCTCCAGCCTGACAGTCCTGGGGTGCTGTCTGCCTGGCTCCCTCAGTCGTGGGACTGCTGAAGCTGGTACAGAAGACTTCCCCTGGGAGTACCCTTTCCCTCCATCACTCTAGTTCTGCATCCAGATACACTGCTGGCCAGCACACCTCCTCTAGGGTCTCTGCCTCTTCAGAGGTACATCAGGATTTTCCATGCTTGCCTTGGCTCTGGATGGCTTTTAGGGAAATACAGTGGCTTGGAATATAACAGAGTTGTTACGGAGAGAATGTTTGTGTCCACCCAAATTCTTATGATGGAAAAGGCAATGGCAACCCACTCTAGTACTCTTGCCCGGAGAATCCCAGGGACAGGGGAGCCTGGTGGGCTGCTGTCTATGGGATTGCACAGAGTCAGACACGAGTGAAGCGACTTAGCAGCAGCAGCAAATTCATATGAAATCCTGACTCCCATTGGGAGGGTAGTAGGAAGTGGTTATGTCCTGAAGACAAAGCTCTCATACATGGGATGAGCGCCCTGAGAATAAAAGAGCTCTCTTGCCCTTCCACCATGTGAGGACACAGAAGACCACTGCCAGTGAACCAGGAAGTGGCGTCTCACCAGACATCAAGTACACTGCAGCTGTTATCTGGGACTTCCCAGCCCCCAGAACTGTGAGATAGAAATGCTTGTTGTTTATGCCACGCAGCCTATGGCATTTTTTATATAGCTGCTTGAACAGACTGAGACAAGAGCCAATGCTTGAATCAGGACTCTTTGTGACTCCGAGAAAATCATGCTAGCTCCCTGACCCTCCATCTTCTGACCTGTAAAGTGAAGACAGTATCTGCTTGATAAGCAGTACCTGGGATAAATCTCTGGTGCTCAATGAGGTGTGACTGATTAGTTTTCATTTCCACATGGATTCCTTTGTTCATCATGAGGTCCTGGTAAATTGATGAGAAAAATGGATCAGGAGGAGTCCCTCCTTAAAAATCAAGACCCCCTCCAGGTTGGGAGGGCTTCCCTGGTGGCTTAGATGGTAAAGAATCTGCCTGCGATGTGGGAGAACTGGGTTCGATCCCTGGGTTCAGAAGATCCCCCAGAGGAGGGCATGGCAACCCACTCCAGTATTCTTGCCTGGGAGCCTGGCAAGCTACAGTCCATGGGGTTGCAAAGAGTCAGACATGACTGAGTGACTAAGCAGCAGCAGCAGCCAGGTTGAAAAGCCCTACACCCTAGAAGCTGATTCCTTGTTGTCCTGCTGAAGACACTGATAGGGAAACCACAGAATGCATTTCAGGACGTAGTGCTGAAGGTTCTCCCGTCTTCGTGCAGAAATAATTCAGTGAGAGGCAGAGTGATAGATTCAGTTCAGTTCAGTCACTCAGTCATGTCCAACTCTTTGCATCCCATGGACTGCAGCAAACCAGGCCTCCCTGTCCATCATCAACTCCAGAATTTATTCAAACTCATGTCCACTGAGTCAGTGATGCCATCCAACCATCTCATCCTCTGTTGTCCCCTTCTCCTCCTGCCTTCAATCTTTCCCAGCATCAGGGTCTTTTCAAGTGAGTCAGTTCTTCACATAAGGTGACCAAAGTATTGGAGTTTCACCTTCAACATCAGTCCTTCCGATGAATATTCAGGATTGATTTCCTTTAGGATGGACTGGTTGGATCTCCTTGTAGTCCAAGAGACTCTCAAGTGTCTTTTTAGTTACTGAAACTTCTGAGAAATCCAAGTGGGCAGGAAAGGAGTGCCACGTGGGGTACAGTTCTTTAATCAAAGGAAGAGGTGAGGGCGAACACCACATTGCTCCTCATACTTGAGTGGACATCAAGCGTCCATCAGCTCCTCCTCTACACTGAGTGGGGGAGTTTTCTTATCTCTACATAGTTAAACTGGAACTGTTGTCCTTGTTTTTCAGTTGCTCAGTCGTGTCCAACTCTTTGCGACACCATGGACTCCAGGCTCCTCTATCCATGGGATGCTCCAGGCATGGAGAATACTGGAAGGGATTGTCATGCCCTTCTAGGGGATCTTCCCAAATCCTGCTGCATTGCAGGTGGATTCTTTACCATCTGAGCCACCAGAGAAGCCCAATGGCACTACAGAAATGAGAAACAGGTGGTAACATATTCTAAAATATGGTAAATCATGTCAGGTTTCAGTAAAATGTCACCTTTCTCCTATATGTGTGTGTGTGTGTATATATATATATATATATATTTTTTTTTTTTTCCTATTTTGGCCACATTGGGTCTTAGTTGTGGCATGTAGTATCTTTAGTTCCAGCATATGGCCTCTTAGTTGTGGCATGTAGGATCTAGTTCCCTGACCAGGGATTGAACCCAGGCCCCCTGCATTGGGAATGCATAGTCTTAGCCACCGGACCACCAAGGAAGCCCCCACCTTTCTTCTATATTTCTGCTCTTAGTACATGCAGAAAAAGCCCCTTCTCGAGAATCATTAACTGGATTTTTGATGGGTATGATATAGGTCTTATTCCATCCTCATTTTATTGTTTGGGGGCATGTCTCATGCTTCTGAGGCATAGTTTTGTTGCCAAGCAATCTGTGTGGTTTTGTTGCTAGGCAAATCCTGCTTGCTCTCTTTGCTAAGCAAGCCTGCTTTGAGTGATCATTAACTTGCTGGCGTCTTCCATGGAGTTAGCTATTTAGTCACCTACTTTGTCCCTTTACTCTGTCCTTATGGTGTGTGTGTTAGTTGCTCAATAGTGCCTGACTCTTTGTGACCCCACGGACCCCTCCAAGCCTGCCAGGCTTCTCTGTCCATGGAATTTTCCAGGCAAGAATATTGGAGTAGATTGCCATTCCCTTCTCCAAAGGAACTTCCCAACCCAGGGATCAAACCCTCGACTCCTGCATCACAGGCAAGATTCTTTACCGTTTGAGCTACAGGGAAGTCGTCCCTTTGGTAGTAAACATATAAATAGAGGCTACTGTGTACCAGGTACTTGTCATCACTCACTTTACCTAACAATCCCTAGAAGTAGGTGTCATTATCCCCATTTCCAGATGTGGAAACTGAGGCACACAAGGTTCAGTTACTTACCTGAGGTCCTGTGGCTGGTTGGCATCAGAGCTGGTGTTCCACATGGGCAGGCTGACTCCAGGGCCCACTCCCTCCGACAGCTTCCCAGAAGTTGCCTCAGCCCTCAGGCAAGGCCACTTTCCTGGCCTCTGACTTCCCATCCTCTTCTTGGCAGGGGGCTGGCTCTAATTGGAAGTTGTTTGTACCACAGTTCAAGGGCTGGCTATTCTGGGAACCATGGAACAGTCTTTTCTTTATTACTTATTTGAATTAACCATTGTGTTGGTCTGAACCTCGGGGGTGGGGCAGAGGCATTCCCACCTCCCTTCCCAACACCCACTATTTCAAGAAAGTTTCTTAAAACTGCAGCCTAGCCATTTTTCTTGTTTCTCTTGGTTGGATATGTTCCTCTGCATTCTAAGTGTTAGTACAATTTTTAATAAACCAAACCCTGGGAGGTAGATTGGCTGGCATGGAGAATGCAGGGGCTTGGAAGATGAGACCCAAGTCTGAGTCCCATTAACCAGCATGAACTAGTGGTGAAACCTTGGGTGAAATAATTGTCACTAACACTTGCTGTCCACTTAGTGTGTTTTCATGTTACACTGATGGTTACAGTTGTAGGGTAGGTCATCAGAATTTTCTGTTCACAAGCAACAGAGGTTGATATTGAGGATTTATAGAGGGATATGAGATAGCTCATGGAATTAAAAGCTTAAGATTTAGGTTTAGAAGATGCAGAGACCAGGGTAATTTTGGGGGTCCAGGTAAGGGGAAGAAATGAACAGCCTGTTTAGTGTGGCAACTGGGGTGGTAAATGCTATTGGCTGGCTATTCTCGATGACTGTTTTTAACCCTTTCCATTGCTGCCATCCCCTACAAAGACTGGAAATTCTGCCAGCCCTCTGGAAGCTAGGGACAGCCATGAGACACAGATCCAGTCAGACACATACCTGAGAGCTTTCTGAGAAGGATTTTACTTTCCCAATAAGAGGAACAGAAAGAACTGAAACTTTCTCCTCATCTTGTCTTTCTGCCTTGAACCCAGATGCAAAGCTGGAACTTCTGCAGTCATTTTATGATCAGGAGGGAAAGACCAAAATTAGCACAAATATCCCAGCCCAGACATCGCTGAGCAGCTGAATCAACTGCCAGCGGCTGCCCACCTCCAGGCTGAGTGCCCTGGGCCCCACCGCCCCACTCGGTGAAATGGACAGGGCCTGTAGTTTGCAAACACTCTGATGGGTTTGGGTACAGACAATACTATGCTCGTGCTGTGCCAAGTCGCTTCAATCCTGTCCAACTCTTTGTGACCCTATGGACTGTAGTTCACCAGGCTCCTCTGTCCATGGGATTCTCCAGGCAGGAATACTGGAGTGTGCTGCCATGCTCTCCTCCTCCGGGGGATCTTCCAGACCCAGGGGTAGAACCTGCGTCTTGCATCTCCTGCACTGGCAGGCAGGTTCTTTACCACTAGCGCCACCTGGGAAGCCCCAATACTATGCAGAGTTACTGAGAAAAATGAACTCATATGCATACAGTGCCTAGACTAGGGCCTGGCACACAGTAAGCCCTCAAATTGTGACCCAATATGCTCCCCGTTCAAAAATTTACAGCCAGGTCCCATTTATCTACCCTAGTAGAGTTTATGCATTACGCTGAGTTCCACTTCCACTCACAGCATCATAACAAGCCAACAGTGCTCACATACAGGGTCAGCATGCTGGGGGTGACTAATTTGTATATGGCCCATAATAGCAAGGGTAGGAAGAGCAGCCGCCCCAGGGAAGCTGATCACAGAAAGGAAGCTCCCTTCTCCACAGTCTTCTCCAGGGGATCTTCCTGAGCCAGGGATTGAACCCAGGTCTCTTGCATTGCAGGCAGATTCTTTACCATCTGAGCCACAAGGGAAGCCCCCAGTGGGGTTATCACCACCCAATAATGAACCCAGAACTAGTGACTCTCCAACTCATCTGGCCTTTGTAGTATTGCCTGTTGGCGAGGGGTGGGGTGCTGCAGCACTAGCACGTGGGAACGGGGTGGAACCTGCATTGAAAGTGTAGAGTCTGAACCACTGCACTGCCAGGGAAGCCCCTGTATTCTCGCCTTTGGGTCCAGACATCCAACCCGTAGCCTACGGCATGAGTCATAGCAACTATCTGCAGAAAGAAACCTCAAAATTTTAAGACTATTTCTACAACCCCTGCTGATTCTGACTCCCAGCAGCGCTCTCCCTAGCTCCCTTTTAGCAGATTCTGCTTTAGAGAATGACCCCCTTCTCAATGCACTGTGGCCCCAAAGTGGGCACAAGACCCAGGAGAGCAAGCAGACAGTCTCACCCTGGCATCTAAATCTAGAAAGAGAATTCTGCAACTTCCCAACTCCTGGCTTTTTTCTTAATTAAAAAAAATTTTTTTTTTTGGCCACACTGCACAGTGTGCAGGGTCTCGGTTCCCTAACCTGGGAATGAACTTGGGCCACAATGATTAACGTGCTGAATCCTAACCACTAGACCACCAGGGAATTCCCCCAATTCCTGGCTTTTTTCAGGCTGGTTGAATTCCTCTTCAAAGTTTCCCAAAATTCATTTCCTGCCTAAGTCAGTCAAAGTTTGTTCTTGTTCCTTAGAACTAAAAGGCACCATATGAGATGAGCTGCTTTGCTATGGAATGGTCAGTACTTCCTCAGGCAGAAGTCCTATTGAGGAAAGAGTCACCCCGAGTTGCACTCTGTCTTTGAAAAGAATATTAAAGATGGTGTAAGGAAAAACACAGAGTCAACAGAGTCAACAAGAGTTTACTTCTTCAACAAGGCACACAAAGCACCAAAGTAACGCTAGGTTGGGATGAGGAAGCCTCTGTCTGCTCACGTTCAAGTAATAGCAGCCACAGAAGAAACCACGTGCTAAGATCTCTTCTTTCAGTTGCTACCATTGGACGTGCTGCAGATGTTGCTATCCTTTTGGGCCAATAACCGCACTCGTGCATTTGATGAGATTTTATTTTCAGAAAAAAGGCAGGATTCATTTCAGTCTGCCCAGCACATCACAAAAACAAGGATTTGAAAAAAAAAAAATCAAGAAATTTCACCTTTATCTGTAAAAGTCAGGCTATGCTGTTACATACAGCCAAGATTGTAAGCATACAAATGTCATTAAGTCTACTGAATCTTATTCACCAGTACCCACAAGAAAAAGGCAAAACTTTGTCCTCCTGAAAAGGTGGGCACTTTTTAGGAAACTGATAATGCTTCTGAAAGCCTCAGCATTTGTGATGATGCTAATAGCCCTTACAAATGTATTTTAGACAATCTGTGCTGACTCAGCTAGGAGCCTACTGGCTGTGTGTTGGCAGGTAAAACACATCCCTGCAGACCTGTTACTGTTCATGATGACATTTGGAACTTTCAAATCCTAACCCCAAAGGCCCCTCCTGTTCCATTCACGCATTATACATGCACACATGAAGAGTGTTCCTACCAGTAACAGTTAAAATAAGCATACTTAATAACTGCAAGTCACATGTAACATAGAATATTCAAATGTTTAGTTTTTAACTGTGTGTGACAAAGCCAAGACAGCCTACCATGTCAACAGAAAAGGTGGGAAGTGGAAGGAATAGTTTTAACACACTGTTCATTTATGCTACTGAATTTCTCTAGCGAAAGACAGCAAAGCCAATATAAAATTGAGGGACAGAGGAAAACAGATTTGAGCCACTGGTACCTCTTCGAAGACAAACCTTGTGCTTCCATGCCCTGCCATCTGGAAATCTTACCTCCTTCCCAGGCAGCTGAGAATACCACAGTCATTCCCACTACTCTTCTTTAAGAATTTCATTGTCCCTGACTGACAGTCCACATCTGAAAGATGCATCATGCCTACCTGGCAATACAGGGGCCATGAAAGGCGAGCAGAAAGCATTCCTTGTGAGAGAGACTGTTGAAAAGGAGCCCCCTGCCCCAGCTACCCCAAAAAAGTACTGATCACACTAATTACATCCAAGGAACCAGAGGGAAACGTCTGAGGATTGCAGAGCAGCTCCTCAAGCTATCCCTGCAAAGCTGGCCTCACAAAGTGCAGAGTAAGAAGCATGTCATCTCACTCAAATCACACACAGTTCACTCTTAACTTTTTTCAACTCAAACAGGTCTTCTCTGCCAAGAGGACCAGTCTTCAGAGTCTGTCTGAGTTCCTCTCTTACTCAAGTTGCTCAAGCTAGTTTTAGTCTTTCCCAACAGGATCCAGTTGGGAAATAAAAAGCCTTTGGAACACAGCATCACATGAAGGAAGGAACAGATAGAAACAGGACATACAGGAGAAGCCCTCCTGGCATAGATTTAGAGATAAAAGTGGCAGACGGCCACCAGCAGCAGGGTGAGCAGCAGCAGTGTCTTCTCGGATATGCTCGTCCCATCACTTCTGTTACACAGGTTCTTCTGGCAGCAGTCATAGTGGAGCTCCTTCTCCCCTAAGGTTTTTGCAATGTACTCAAAATTGCAATTTTCGTACTTCCAACACTGGTGGTAAACCTTTAGCGGCACTGTGGGGAACCACACACATACAAGGGTAAGCAATCAAGTAGGTAAAGCTCTATACCTGTCTTTGAATTCTCATATCTGGCTAAAAAGATGCAGGATCCAGCTCTGAATGGAACTTCTCCGTAAAACCAGTCTCAGCAGAGCCAGTACAGTTGTGTGTGCACAGGAGGCAACAGGCGATCACATTAATGTTCGAGATTTACTAAGATTTTTAAATGCATGCCCTCTTTGATTTGGCAATCCCACTTCTAGGTTTTACTCTCTGAATGACTTGAAAAAGGGTTAAGATACACGCTCAAGAATGGTCACTGCACTACTATCTGTAGCAGCAAGAAACTAAAAGACAGTCTGTTAATAAAAAAGCATCTAATAAATTATGGTAGCAGTTCCACACAACCAAGCTCCATGCAGGTAAGGAATGTCATAGGACTGTGTGTATTGACATGAGGAGTTTTAGTTTCTTAAAAAAAAAAAATGCAGAAAAAATAAATTGGACTTCATCAAAATTAAAAACTTTAGTGCTTCAAATAGTTAAAGAACACTTTAAAAAATTAAAAAGACAAAACCCACAAAAGGAAGAAAATGTTTACAAATCACACATCCAAGAAGAATGAAATACAACTGAACAATAAAAAGAGAACCCAATTAAAAAATGGGCAAAGGATATAGACACTTCAAAGATATACAAATGACCAGTAAGTGCATGAAAAGATGCTCAATATCATTAGTCATTAAGAAAATACAAATCAAAACCACAATGAATATCAATTCATATCAACTATGGTGGCTGTAATCAAGAAACTGGAAAATAATTAGTGTCATGGGATATTAGAACCCTCATATATTGCTTGTGGAAAGGTAAAACGGTACAGATAACTCGGAAAAGTCTAGTATTTCCTCAAAAGGTTAAAAATAGTTTCCATATGACCTAGTAATTCTACTTCTAGGTAAATACATCACCCAAGAGAACTGAAAACTATGTTCACACAAAAGCTTATATACCAATGTTCATAGCAGCATTATTCAAAACAGCTGAAAAGTGGAAACAAACCCAGATATCCATTAACTAATGAACGAATAAGCAAAATGTGGTATTTCCACCTAGTGGAATATTATTTGGCCATAAAAAGGAATAAGGTACTGTGATATATCCAGTAACATGGGTGAATCTTAAGAACCTCATGCTCAGTGATAGGAGCCAGTCGCAGAGGACCACAACATTTTATGTTTCAGTTAATATCCAGAACAAGCAAATCCATGGAGCTAGAAAGTAGATTAGCAGCTGCCAGGGTGTGTGGGGAGGAGGAATGGACAGTGACTGCTAATAGGTAAGGGGCTTCCTTTTGGGACCACAACAATGTTCTGAAACTAGATAGTGGTGACAGTTATACAGACTCGTGAATATACTAAAGATCACTGAATTATACACTTTAAAATGAACTTTGAAACTTAGATATGTGAATTACATCTCAAGAGAAAAAAGCCTAGATGCAGAGCAATATGTAGAATGTGGTCCACTGTATAAAGCATATGTGTGGGGCTAAATATATTAATTTTCTCTGGAAAGATTCCCAAGGAATTTAACAGTGTTACTTTCACAGATGACCATCTTTCATTTACCTATTTATTATATTTATATGTGGATTGATATTTAAAATAAAGTCACTGGATGAATTTATTTCCAAAATATTTTAACTTCCTTTAAAAATCATTAGACTATTCAGTAACACAGGAAAAACTTTCCAAAAGAATATGCAGTTGTGGTCCTAACTTTTGCACAACAAAGGAAAATAAAGACCAAAAGTATATATGCCAAGTATCTTATAGTGGCATATATAATTAAATAAGCTATGTTAAGTGAAGAAAAAAAAGTGTTGAGAGAGAATTATGACGTTAGATTTTCCTCTTCAAAAGTTACAGTATGTGCTAGATGCTAGGGACACACAGATATATCAATAGAAGGCTGGTGCTTGCCCTGGTATCATTTTCTTTTCTTCTGTGTTGGAAAGATAAAAAATAGAGATGCCTATTTTTTTTACGTAAGCCTTGCTAACTAATTTTTATCCAACTGCACTCACAGCTCAGAGCAAAAACCCCTAAGTTAATAACTCCAGGTATAACTGTTCTGTACTCCCCTTCAGAGATGAGGTGATGGCCTGGATTTTAATGAAGTTTGGTCAAGTGGCAGAGGCCAGAACAAGTGTTCCAGTGACTCTGCTTGTTTGGATCATAAGCATTTAAGAGGCTGCTTCTAAAACTGTACTAAAAATACTGTTGAACAGGACAAGTTACTGCCTTATGTAATAATAATCAGACATTGGAACTAGGAAGGCATTAAAGCCACAGAATGTTAATTTGGGAAGCCTAACAGCTTGAGGAGGGCAGATTAATTTTGTCATAATTATTCATTAATAAATTAGTCATTTATTAATAACTGTTACCAATTAATCACGTACTACCTGTCCTGCAGTGAGCCAAGCATTTTACTTGAATGATCTTATCTGCATAACAACCTTACAAGGGTGAGCTTCTCACCAAAGCCACCATCAGAATGACCCGAATAAAAGTGGATCACATCAGTCACTGGAATGTTGAAGGTTCTGTCTCTGAGCACAGCCTCTCTACCCTTTTTGAAGATGTGGTTCAAGTCTATTTTTACCAAGCAATAGCCCCCAATTGCCTTAGGGACCCTTAAGTATGTTGCTTATTTGAAAGGCCATTTCAGCAATGGTTGCTTGACACTGTCATCAGAGGCTCTGCCAGACTCCAAGTACATGGTTTATACTTCCAGGACCTAGCCAGGACGCCAGTAAACAGTGGCTGAATTAATACCTAGCTGTCTCTCTTCTAGACGGCATCTGCATAGCACTATCACACACATTTCTCCTCTAACTGCCCTACTGACCTTGGAAGATAAGTATTCCCATTTCAGTCTGAGGGTGAAATGTGGTTAAATAATTTCTCCAGTGTACGCCTGGCCTTTGACTCATGTTTATGACAATGTGTACTCTGCATCTCCCAGGCTGATGTCAGAGCTGGAGGGGGATTTAGATGCTCTGTTAGTATCTGCCTTACTGTAAGGTCTGAGTATCTATATTTCAAGAACTGCTGCTACCACATGTTCAGCTGAAGTTTTGGGACATATGTTTATGAGAAGAAGAAAATTATTACTTAAGATTCACATCATCCTTAAAAAAAAAAATTGTATTTTACAGTTTTAGATTCACAGCAAAATTGAGCAGAGTTCCTATATAGCCCCCTGATACCCCCGGGCACGACCCTAAACAAGCTCCCTCATTATTAACATCTCCAACACCTCCATTTGTTGCAACTGATGTCATCATGATCACCCAAAGTCCATAATTTACATTTAGGTTCACTCTGGGTACATTCTATGGAGTTTGACAAAACTTATGACGTGTATCCATCACGATAGCATCACACTGGTTGCCCTAAAAATCCTGTGCTCCACCTATTCATTCCTCTCTCCTCCCCACTTAACCCCTGGCAGTCACTGCCCTTTTAATTATCTCCTTAGTTTGCCTTTTCTGAAATATGTTGTTGGAATGATAACTGTACTTAGCCTTCCCAAAGTGACTTCTTTCACTCAGAAATAGGCAGTTTGCTTCATGTCTTTTCATGGATTGATACCTCATTTCTTTTTAGTCCATTCTCTGGACATACCATTTACTTATCCATTCACCAAGTTTGGGCAATTATGAATAAAGCTGCTATAAACATCCATGTGCAGGCTTTGGTATGGACCTAAGTTTTCAACTCATTTGGGTAATGAAATCAAGGAATGCAATTGTTGAATCTATGGTGAGGGTACATTTCGTTTTTTAAGGAACGGCCAAACAGTCTGTACCACTTTACATTCCCACCAGCAGTGAATGAGAGCTCCAGGAGCTCCACACCCTCACTGGTATCTGGTGGTTGGTGTTTTACATCCTGGCCCTTCTGACAGATGTGCCATACTGTTTACAGTAGCTGTTTTTAAAAGTATAAAAGTTCATTATAAGATGAGTAAATTCTGGGGATCTAATGTACAGCATGGTGACTGTAGTTAGTAATGTCCGACTCTTTGCGACCCATGGACTGTAGCCCGCCAGGCTCCTCTGCCCATGGGGATTCCCCAGGCAAGAATACAGGAGTGGGTTGCCATGCCCTCCTCCAAGGGATGACCATGATGACTACTCCATTTCTTCTGAGGGATTCCTGCCCACAGTAGTAGACATAATGGTCATCTGAGTTAAATTCACCCATTCCAGTCCATTTCAGTTCGCTGATTCCTAGAATGTTGACGTTCACTCTTGCCATCTCCTGTTTGACCACTTCCAATTTGCCTTGATTCATGGACCTGACATTCTAGGTTCCTATGCAATATTGCTCTTTACAGCATTGGACTTTGTTTCTATCACCAGTCCCATCCACAACTGGGTATTATTTTTGCTTTGGCTCCATCCTTTCATTTTTTCTGGAGTTATTTCTCCACTGATCTCCAGTAGCATATTGGGCACCTACTGACCTGGGGAGTTCCTCTTTCAGTACCCTATCATTTTGCCTTTTCATACTGTCTCCTTAGGACTCTGCATATATTAAATTCCCTCCAGAATGATACACGAGTATAAGTAAATAAAGACATCTGTGACAGCTACACAAGCCTCTCTCAATTTTCATTGTTTCCTTTCTTTATCTTTTTATCTTGAGCTCCTAGCTCAGGCTCTAGCACATGGCAGGCTCTCAAAAGTTTGGGAGGTAGCCAGTGTAGGTGTTATGAGAATAAGTGTTGGAATGGGATGGATTTCCATGTTCAAATCCTGAGCTGATTTCCTTGACCTTAGTGTGTTGCTTAATCTGAATCTCAGTCTCCTTGTTTACCAAGTGGGAATAAAATATTACCCCAAGTGGTAGATGGAAAGCATTAAATTTTTTAAAAAATGGAAAAACAAATGCAAAATGCTTAGTGTCATATGCAACTGGTGCTATTAAATGGTAGCTATTACTTGAATACAAGTCTAACAAAAAGAAGGTGGCACAGATTTTTTCCCAGGCTCTCTTCATCCCATTACACTCAGGCAGAGAGGGGAGGGGGAGGCTCTTACCAGCCTTAACGAAGAGACAAGCATCTTGATTTTGTGAACAATTGACGACTGAAGTGCAGTCAACTTGGTTAATACAGCTGAAGCACTGCAGGCTGTGACCTAGAATCAGGAAGAATGGCCGTCAGGACCTGGTAGATAAGCAGTGCAGAAGCAAGCCCACCATCTCCAGTAGTGTGGGTCAGAGGTCAGCAACTCACAGTGGGATGCCTTCCCACACAAACCTGCAGCGGACACATTTTTTGAAGTTCAGACTACAGTTCCAGCAGTGGTTTTCTGGACCCTGTGGCATGTGCAAAGGGAATGTCCAGGTTTCAAAACCCATTTAATTGTGCAATTGAGAAGCTTTCTCCTGCTTTCAACCAGAAATGATTAATCTGCAATGTTAATAACAGGTTGAAAGGAACCCATCAAGAGGCTAAACTAACAGAATTCCATAAAAACTTCTGAGGAACAAATATGCTGACATCACATTCTCATGGACTGATCATCGGTATTTGGTAGTACCTATCTGAGTGAAAAGACATGTTCCAAGATGAAATACATTAAATCTATTACAAATCAGTATCAACACATGAACATCTGCAACTCATTTGATTGATGGGGAACATTAATTTTTGAATCAGTGTAAGCAAAATGTTATTCTCCCAGAAAGAATTCCACTTTTATTAGTAGGGCTGTATCATAAATAATTGTACTCAATTATTAATTTTTGAATCATCAGTTAAAAACTTACAGAAGCTTGTTTTCTCTCTTATTTATACAGAAGCCTACAAAATACCCTAGGATTTTGTCTCTTGGCCTGCAAAGCCTAAAATATTTACTATCTGGCCCTCTACAGAACAAGTCTGATGGCCTCTGGGATAAGGCATCCTCAGTGCAGCTGTTCCCTGCGGAGGGACTGGCCCATCACCAGAAGCAAACCCAGCCAAGGGACAGGCAGCAGCCGTGTGTCTTAAACCCATGTGGGTGAGCAGGCATTGCACAGTGACACTGAACAGAAGGGCTGGCTCCTAGCAGAAGCAAATGCCCTTGGCTCCCCAATTTGAAAAACGACTACCACTCCCATTCCGTTCTTAGGATTCCTCTTCGGTAGCTAGACTTCAAGTTTCACTGAATTATTTTCCCTTTGTTTTACATAACAGTGGTGACAGGACAAAGATGAGTCACATTCCACATTTGCCATGTAATCAGTATTTCGCAGTGCCCGTATGTATGAGAAGACATTTTCAAAGATGAAATGTGTAAAGTGTCATAGAAGAATGGCATGGTGAAACCAAGACCAAAATGTGGATTTTAGCACCCAAGAGCTGACTTTTAGTCCTAAGGCCATAGCCTGGGTTTATCACCAGGGAGAAGTTTCAGAAGGCCAGAACAAAGTGGCTCCTCACTTTCTGAGAACAGTCAGGAGTGAAGCTCTCTATAAACATCTTAAATGACCATGTCTGTCTTCACAGGTGTGAAATCCCAACTAGCAGAAGACCCTCTGGTTTGTGAAGGTTCCAGGTTAAACTCTGAAACATCAGCCCCCCAAACCCCCTCCTCCTCCATTTTGTTTGCAGATGCTAAGACAGATGTCTGGAGAGGAGTGACTCCATCAAGAACACTCGAAGCACTTCAAGCAGCAGAGATGACGCCAGCCCCTAGGTCCGGGGCCAGGCTCCGCTGGCCCCCTCTGCCTCTTCTCTGCCAGGCTCAGTGCTTGCCACGCCTGCGTGAGAGGGCAGTCACCATGAGAAGGGACCAAGATGCCAATTTTCAACAGTCTTTCCCTGCTCCAGAAGTGTGTCCACCTGATAAGAGGCAAGAGTGAAGGAGGAGAGGATATTCTCGCCTGCTATCTGAGATGGCCATTTGGAAAAGCTGCCCATGGGAGTACATTTTCTCCTGGGTACAGCCAGAGTTCATTTGGCTTCTTGACAAACCTTCGGACAGAGGAAAGAGAGCTCACCTTTGGAACTTCTGTGAGGCAGAAATATTCACAGCTAACAGTGTGTTCAAATATCTAAACTTTCAATCTTCAGGGAACTGCTGTTAAGAAGCAGGCTTAAGGACTGCCATCCCCATTAAACTAAGATGTTAACTAACTTGTCAAAAGGCAGAGAGCCCTTAGGAGGAGAGCTGGGACTTACACCTAGATGGTCAGTTCTGAAGCCCATGCTTGGTTTGTTTACCATGATGTTCTTCTAACCATCCTGAGTGAAAAAGGGAAGAAACCAACCATAATCACAGAGAAGACCAGGCCAGGGGCAAGCAATAAGTCAGAGGATGGCTGTTTGATATTCCAGCCACTTAACCAGGGTGAAGTGGATATTCTTCACACTCCAACTCCCTCGGGAAGGACCTAAGTGCCCCCAAGACCTGTCACAGAATGACTAATGGCACCAAACCCAAGCTCCATAAACAAATGTAGACTGTTGGAAAGAGGGTGTGACCAGGCTATTCTTTTAAGACTTTTTTGATGTGGATCATTTTTAAAGTCTTTATCGAATTTGTTACAATACTGCTTCTGTTTTATGCTTTGGTTTTTTTGGTTGTGAGGCAAGTGGAATCTTAACTCCCCAGCAGGGATTGAATCTACACCCCCTGTATTGGAAGGCGAAGTCTTAACCACTGGACCACCAGGGAGGTCCCCCAAGCTATTCTTATTACAGAAAATTCACAGGGTAAAACTGTGGCAATAATGTATGCTGTAACACAGTCACTGCATTACGTAACACCTTGGCTAAGATCAACAGTGGGGAGGAGGGCAGGGAGGTCATGACTTCTGTCTTGTCTCAGAAAGGGAGAACTTGCTCAAACGTGACCTTGCGCTAACTTCTTTGCTTCAGTTTCCTCAACTGTAAAATGGGCCTAACAGCGCTGAGCCCTCAGGGGATGGCTAAGGATTAAATGAGACAGGGTCTGGTATATAGTAAGTGTTCACCGTATGGAAGCTGCTAACGCTGTAAGCTCTAAGACATGCTCCAACACACAGATGACTCTGTACTGTTCACTACACGGCTACTTTCTTTTCTGTTTCCCATCCCTGCTCCTCAAAAAAAAAAAAAATTAGTAATAACAAACCATTTCTTTGGGCCTCAGTCTTGTCATCTGGAAAGTGGCAATAAACAGCCCCTGTTCCATAGGATGGATATGAGGATTAAATAAGCAGATAGTGTTAAGATGCTGAGAACAGTGATTGGCTCATGAATGCTGTGGGCGGCAGCTGCTGCTGCTATATCCACAGCGCCCTGAGCCATAGCTGCATCACATGTGAGTGCCCAGGGTGGCCACTGAGCTCAGCACTCTGAAGATGGCATGGGTCAGCAGCCCCGGCTGCCGGCAGCGCAACGGGTGAAACTTAAGAGGCTGCGTGTAATCCCTCCCCCACAAAAGCAGCTCTGTCACCCAGGATGAACTGTAACTCAGGAAGGGGCTTTGCCGAGGGCAGGGCTGTAACGTAGGAAGGAGCAGTCATATCACCCTGGACCTGTAACGCTGAAGACGAAAGAATCGAAGCCTGGCCTGGGTCCGTGGCACCAGCTTGGTCATCCTGAAGCCTAAGAAAAAGTTAGGGTGGAAGCAACCTACATGACCCAGATCCAAGTCCCTCCGGACCACTCACCGGGTTGGCAGAGGACAGCCAGGAAGAACAGAAGCCCGAGCAGGATGTACCCTCCTTTGCTTGCCATTGCGACCAGCTACAGAATCTAGGAGACAGGAACACAAAGCATTGTCACAAACCAACAGGTGACTGCCGGAAGGCCTGGGGGCTTCCGGAAACACAGGAAGGAGAGAGCAGACCGAGAAAACAGGGAACCTCCGGGCCAGGGGCCGTGAAACAAGGGTGTTCTTTGTGGGGGCAGTGCTCAGGCCCTCTGCAGTTGAAGACGGCAGCTTGCTGAAGAAATGCTGTCAGGCCTGGTGGGAGAGGCAGCTGCAGGGAGACATGGCACCCGGGGCCCAGCCCAGCCCTCACCCACAGTAGCCGTGCACCCTTGCAGAAACTCACCCCTCTGAGCCTCAGTGTTCAGGACTGCGCAGTGGGACAGCACGATCTCCTCCCGCAGGGGCACTGACTCGAATGGGAAAATGTACGGAGTACACAGGGCAGCCCTGCAATTCGAGCTCTGCAGGCCCCACCCCCAGCTGCTGGCTGAGCTGAGCCCAGAAAGCATCACTTTTCCAGGCCATGCCACTAAGTGCATCACACCAAAGGGGGGACTCGGGGGGGCGCCAGCAGGCATTCAGTGGCAGAACATGGGGCAAAGGCTTAGTGCCCAGGAGCTCTGGCTCCCCACCTTGGTAAGTGTGATGGGGACACCTCCTCCCTCACTCTGCAAAGGGCGGGCAGATTCCAGGTAACTCTGCTGTCTAGTCCCTATTCCATTAATGCTTAGAGGTGTGGCAGTGAGCATCAGGGGAGAAGAGGGAAGGGCATATTTCACTTGAGAAGGAGGCTGAGCCACAGGGCGGTTTTTAACTTAAGTGAAAGTGAAGTCCCTCAGTCGTGTCCGACTCTTTGTGACCCCATGGACTTGTAGCCTACCAGGCTCCTCTGTCCATGGGGTTCTCCCGGCAAGAGTACTGGAATGGGTTGTCGCTTCCTTCTCCAGGAGATATTCCCAACCCAGGGATCGAACCCGGGTCTCCTGCATTGCAGGCAGACGCTTTACCATCTGAGCCACCAGGGAAGACTCATTTTTAACTTAGTCCAAACCATGAGCAACAGATCTAAGGAGTCTCCTGACCCCATCCTGACTTCCCTGAGCAACAAGGAGGTGATATCTGCCCCAAACCAGGGTGGCTCCAAAGTCTACTCTTCTGAGCCCCACAGGCCAGGACCTCTGCCTGGCAAATAGATAACGGTTCTGCCCCGCCCTGCCCCGCCCCATCCCCTGCCCCAACTCAGCCCTCCTCTGAGTTGGAGGTGGGTGGTGGGGAGGATGGGACCAGGAAGTTAAAAGGGCAGGGCTGGGAGTTGCCTAAAGAAGATGATAGTGAGGAAGCTCACACCCAGGAGACCAGATGGTCACATTCTCATGAATGGGGAAGCAGGAAGAAAATCTAACTGGGCCTGGCCTTTCTTTAAGGCTGAATCACCCCCAATTCCCTCTGGGGTCTTCAAAACCTACCATAGCCTATATGTCCACTCCCACCAGGCTGACCCTCCCCCGGGGGGTAGCTGCCCAACACCCCAGTGCAATGAGGATCTGAGGCTGCCCAAGGCTAGTGGTCAAAAGCTCAGCCCCAGACATACTAAAGTCTGACTCTCTCATAGCTACCGAGCCTCGTTTTTCTCACCTCTATGTGGGTGCTTCCCTACATGGGGAGATGTAAGATAAAACAGGGTAACTATGTGCTTGACACAGTCACAGGAAAGTGGTGGCTACTGCCACTTCCTGCCTCACTCTGCACGCGCACACACACACACACTCACTCACAACTTTTGAAAGAATGACATAGCCAAAGGACACAACAGAAACTGATTAGAATCAAATGGGACCAAGATGGCAGACAAGACTAGACCTCGATCCTCAATCAGCAAGTGAAATAACACACCCAGAGGTGCCACGTCAGTGCCAGTTCAGTTCAGTCGCTCAGTTGTGTCCAACTCTTTGCGACCCCATGGACTGCAGCACACCAGGCTTCCCTGTCCATCACCAACTCCCAGAGCTTACTCAAGCTCATGTCCATCAAGTCGGTGATGTCATCCAACCATCTCATCCTCTGTCGTCTCCTCCTCCCGTCTTCAATCTGTCCCACCATCAGGGTCTTTTCAAATGAGTCAGTTCTTCGCATCAGGTGGCCAAAGTATTGAATTTTCAGCTTCAGCATCAGTCCTTCCAATGAATATACTGGACTGATTTCCTTTAGGATGGACTGGTTGGATCTCCTTGCAGTCCAAGTGTTGCAGGAAAGGAGACCCCTTCCAGGGCCCGAAAATGGGCTCTTGTCTAACACTCGGAAATGAATTGTCCGAGGAGACACATGTGCTGACAAAGCAAGAGATTTTATTGGGAAAGGGCGCCTGGGCGGAGAGCAGGAGGGTAAGGGAACTCAGGAGAACTGCTCTGTCACATGGCTTGCAGTCTCTGGTTTTATGGTGATGGGATTAGTTTCCAGGTTGTCCTTAGCCAATCATTCTGACTCAAAGTCCTTCCTGGTGGTGCACGCCTTGTTCAGCCAAGATAGATGCCAGAGAGGATTCTGGGAGGTGGTCAGACAGGTGGTGTCTCCTAAACTCTTCTGGTTGGTGGAGGTTTATTAGTTCCCTGTTCCTTACCAGGACCTCCTGTCATAAAACAACTCATGCAAATGGTTACTGTGGTGCCTGGTTAGGGTGGGCGGTTTCAATCAGTGTGCTTCCCCTAACACAAGGGAGTCTTCTCCAACACCACAGTTCAAAAGCTCAGCTCTTCTGTGCTCAGCTTTCTTTATAGTGCAACTCTCACATCCATACATGACCACTGGAAAAACCACAGCCTTGACTAGATGGACCTTTGTTGGCAAAATAATGTCTCTGCTTTTTAATACGCTGTCTAGGTTGGTCACAACTTCCCTTCCAAGGAGTAAGCATCTTTTAATTTTATGGCTGCAGTCACCATCTGCAGTGATTTTGGAGCCCAGAAAAATAAAGTCTGACACTGTTTCCCCATCTATTTGTCACGGAGTAATGGGACTCAATGCTATGATCTTTGTTTTCTGAATGTTGAGCTTTAAGCCAACTTCTTCACTCTCCTGTTTCACTTTCATCAAGAGGCTCTTTGGTTCTTCTTCACTTTCTTCCATAAGAGTGGTGTCATCTGCATATCTGAAGTTATTGATATTTCTCCTGGCAATCTTGATTCCAGCTTGTGCTTCAACCAGCCCAGCGTTTCTCATGATGTGCTCTGCATATAAGTTAAATAAGCAGGGTGACAATATACAGCCTTGACATACTCCTTTTCCTATTTGGAACCAGTCTGTTGTTCCATGTCCAGTTCTAACTGTTGCTTCCTGACCTGCATACAGGTTTCTCAAGAGGCAGGTCAGGTGGTCTCGTATTCCCATCTCTTTCAGAATTTTCCACAGTTTATTGTGATCCACACAAAGGCTTTGGCATAGTCAATGATGCAAAAATAGATGTTTTTTTGGAACTCTCTTGCTTTTTCAATGATCCAGGGGATGTTGGCAATTTCGAAGTGGTCAAACAGGAGATAGCAAGAATGAACGTCGACATTTTAGGAATCAGGGAACTAAAATGGACTGGAATGAGTGAATTTAACTCAGATGACCATTATCTACTACTGTGGGCAAGAATCCCTTAGAAGAAATGGAATAGCCATCATAGTCAACAAAAGAGTCCAAAATGCAGTACCTGGATGCAGTCTCAAAAGTGACAGAATGATCTCTGTTTGTTTTCAAGGCAAACCATTCAAGATCACAGTAATCCAACTCTATGCCCTGACCAGTAATGCTGAAGAAGCTGAAGTAGAATGGTTCTATGAAGACCTACACGACCTTCTAAAACTAACACCCCAAAAAGATATCCTTTTCATCATAGGGGACTGGAATGCAAATGTACAAATCAAGAGATACCTGGAGTAACAGGCAAATTTGGCCTTGGAGTACAAAACAAATCAGGTCAAAGGCTAATAGGGTTTTGCCAAGAGAATGCACTGGTCATAGCAAACACCCTCTTCCAACAACACAAGAGAAGCTCTATACATGCACATCACCAGATGGTCAACACTGAAATCAGATTGATTATATTCTTTGCAGCCAATGATGGAGAAGCTCTATACAGTCAGCATAAACAAGACCGGGAGCTGACTGTGGCTCAGATCATGAACTCCTTATTGCCAAATTCAGACTTAAATTGAAATAGGGAAAACCACCAGACCATTCTGGTATGACCTAAATCAAATCCCTTACGATTATACAGTGGAAGTGAGAAATAGATTCAAGGGATTCAATCTGATACAGAGAGTGCCTGAAGAACTATGGAAGGAGGTTCATGACATTTCCAAGGCACTGTTCAAAGATCAAGGAGTAGGTGGTGGCCCAAATCCTGGAAATCTATGCCCCATCCCCATAATGGTTGGAATAATCCTCCCACTCATTAGCATATGAAATTACCCAGCCTATAAAAACTAACCCCCCCAATTTGGGGGCACACTCGCCCTCTGTGATGGCCCACACTCTGTCTGTGTCTGTGGAGTGTGCTTCTCTCAGAATCTGAATAAATCTACTTCTTACCTATCACTTTGTCTCTCACTGAATTCTTTCTGCAATAAGATATCAAGAACCTGAGCTTAATTAGGTCCTGAAACCACGTACCATGGATTTTGGCTGGATTTGAGTGCCAAGCCACATGGGTTCAAGTCCCAAGCAGGGTTTTGGCTGGGTTTGAGTCCCAACCAAGGTTTTGGCTGGCTATGAGTCCCAGCACAAGAGTTCAAGTCCCAATCTGTGGTAAACGGATTCACAACCACACCCAGACTTCCTGCCCTAAGTCAGACAGGCATGTCCACACCTCCTGGCAGGACTATCAGCCTCTCCAGGGAGCTTCCCTCTTGTTCCCTGAACCTGAGAGATGGGAGGCACCCTAACAGATCAGGGTCTCTATACCCTAACAAATCAGGAAGAGGTCCCAGCCCCTCTAGCTGGCACCCAATGCCCCAGCAATGCTTTCTGCCTGGAGCCAGATGAGTCAAGTGAACAAATGATAGCGTTCCTCTATCCCTGGACCCAAGTCAGTGACCCAGGCCCAGCACACCCCAGCTCCCAGCCTGGTTCCTTACAAGCAAGGGCGTTTTGGTAGAAAGGATAACTCACGCTCACACAAGCCCGGGGCTGGGAACAAGTGCTGCAAGAGAACAGGAGAGAAAGGCATCCATCAGAGGTTCCCAAAGAAGGAGACAGGGAGTGTCAGACTCTTCCTAAAAGTTCTGAAACAGCTGCTTCCTCGGGAAGCCCCAGCAGAGGAGGAGGGAGGAGGTCACAACCTCTAGGACCAAGGACCATTCTTCCAAATGGTCCTTGGCATGAACAGCACCATTAAAACAAATAAACAGGGTGTGGTGCAGAGAACCCATCCTTGATGAACGGGTTACTAAGAAAGCCTTATCTCTTAACAAAAGCAGCAGAAACTGCACAGTGAACTGGTTCAAGGACAGGCTTTCTTATTGACCCGTGAACAAAGCCTCGGATATTTCTGGCTCTACCACTTCTTGCTGTGTGTTACTCAACCTCTAGGCCTCCCCTCTGCATCCAGGACACACAGGGATAAGCACACACACTGCACAGCACAGTGCCTGGCCAAAGGAAGCCCTCAAAAAGCAGCAGCCACCATGAGTCATGGGAAGTCATGAAGTTCCCAGAAGAAGAAGCTGGGCAGGGAGGGGGCATTGGGCCGAGAAGGGTGGAGAGGGTATACAGAAGGTACATCAGGTCAGAAAGCTGGACAAACACTCTGGGCTTGGATGAGCAGAGGAGATCGCAGGCCCCAAGCCTAAGGCAGCCCGCAGCCATATGGGTTGGATGGGGAGTGTCAAGATTGAGCTCTAAGTCCACAGGACTGGCTGGGAGTCACAGTGGATGTTTCCATGACTCGGTTGCAAGAGGGCAAAGACACGGCAGAGAAAGGAAGTGGTCAGTGTGCAGATGCCAAGGTTGCAGTATTTGAATCAGAAGTCCAGGTCTTCACTGCTGTTGTTTATTAGCTAAGTCATGTCTGTCTTTTTTGCGACCCAGGCATCTCTGTCCATGGGATTTCCCAGGCAAGAATACTGGAGTGGGCTGCCATTTCCTTCCGGGGATGGAACCTGCATCTTCTGTACTGCAGGTGGATTCTTTACCACTGAGCCACCAGAAAAGACAAAATAGCTGATTGTCTTAAAGCTATTTTATAAATGCCTCTAAAATGCTGTCAGTAGTTAACACTAAGCAGGATTAGGAAGGAAATGGCAACCCACTCCAGTACCTTTGCCCGGAAAATCCCATCGACGGAGGAGCCCAGTAGGCTACAGTCCATGGGGTCACAAAGAGTCGGACATGACTGAGCGATTTCACTTTCACTTTTTATTTCTCTTCCTGACCCTTTACTCTTTGCCATACTTCCCCAAATATTCTATAAAGAGACAAGCATTGGTTTTATAATCAGAAATAGGAAAACCACACTTTACAAAAATTTCCCTTTTAATAGTCATCAATCACCTATCTTCTGGCAAATCTGTTTCAGCATTAAGAAAGAGAACTAAACCTCAGGGCTTACAACTCTTCTGCCTAGTATAAAACATCCTCTATTTTCAATTTTAAAATGATGCCCACAAGTGTGGATCACATGGTAGGTGAACCAACAGAGCTACCGTGACTTTTCCAACCCACCCACCAAACACTTAGATGCAAGAAGCATGCAGAAGGCCTCATCAGGCTTTCCTCAACATTTTAGGACTCATTTAAGTAGTGGATTTAATTATTAGAAACAGCCTAAAGTCATTCTGAAAAGGGTCCACAGGATATGATGGGTGAGCTTCCTGGAAGACACCATTTTGCAGTGGGAGAACACGCTTGGTGCCAATCTTAGCAAATGTGAAGATTTTTCTGGGTGGCTCTGAAGTTGACTCTAAAAGGGAATTGCTTCAGGGACAAGTCAAATAGGCTTTTCACTAGAAGAATAAGTAAAAGTCAAGGATATATAAGCATTGTTTCAAACAGTAAGAAGTTGGTAACACACATGTCTAACAAGATGATGAGTAAATTATGGTCCAATTCCATGGTGGGGAACTATACAGCCATGAAAAGTAACAGCCATGAAAGGCTATAAGAAAAAAAAGCCAGTTTAGCTATAATTTTATTATTTTTTCTTTAAAATACAAAACACATACATACACCCACCTTAAAAAAAAAAATCTTGGGACATCAACTTTTCCAAACATTTTAGGGCACGTGATGAACAGCATGGCAGAATTATGAGCAGCTTATTTTTACTTAAATATGTTTTATTAACAATGAATATTTTTCAGAAAGAGCTCTCAACAGAGAGAATATTTTACTGTACTTCTGTGTCATTTGGAACTTGCAGCTTAAATTTTTATTTTTCTAACACTCTACCTGATTATTAAAAATACATAACAGCTTTCCAAATTTGCTACATTAAGGTAAAAAGTGTTTTCTGTATATATGGTCTCCTAGATCTAAAAGGGAGATCAGCCCTGGGATTTCTTTGGAAGAAATGATGCTAAAGCTGAAACTCCAGTACTTTGGCCACCTCATGAGAAGAGTTGACTCATTGGAAAACACTCTGATGCTGGGAGGGATTGGGGGCAGGAGGAGAAGGGGACGACCGAGGATGAGATGGCTGGATGGCAGCGCTGACTCGATGGACATGAGTCTGAGTGAACTCCGGGTGTTGGTGATGGACAAGGAGGCCTGGCATGCTGTGATTCATGGGGTTGCAGAGTCGGACATGACTGAGCGACTGAACTGAACTGAATGGAAGGTCTAAAAATAGTTATTTTAGTCACACCCTATATTTGGGGAGGAAAAAAATGAGGCTTTCAGGATTTTCTTGTAGTCCTGAAAGAGAGACCCATATTCTAATCCCACTTTGCTGTCAATTTATATAACCTTAAAGCAGTAAACTCCTTTACTTCAGTTTCTAATTCATAAAGTGATAATAATGCTTTTATAGAATAATGAAATCTAAGACTTGAGGGTTTTAAAGCTCAATATTGGCTAAAATGTTATATGGCACTTAAAGGAACAAACATATAAATGCACACACAATCCTGGGGTCTGTCCTGGGCTCAGACCTAACCTGGAAATAATATTTTTATGATTCGGTGACAGATTTCTGAATTTCTTCCAGTTTATCAGGACATCAAAATAAACAGCTGTAAAAGCCAGGAGAAATGGGTGGGAGAAATCAGGGCTGTTCTGTTTGGAAAAGTATGGTCAGAGATAGTTACTATCTTCAAACATGGTAAGGGCCACCAAGGAAGAGAGGGGCAGGTTATTTCATGTAATTTCCAAAGACAGCGTTAGGACCCATTAGGGAGGCATTCTGGGCTTCCTAAGAAACTGCTTGCTATCACCCCACTTCCTCCTCCCTCCCTGCCATGTGCCAGGCACTCAACAAAGTGTCAGCACAGATGAAAATCAATTTCTTTGGTGAAATATGAAAAAACTCCCCGTCACTTAGAAATGTTCACATGAAAAGAACACTGATCAGAGATGTTGCAGAAAAGATGCCAGCAGAAAGCAGCAAAGGGTTAAAACTAGAGATTCTCATTCTACAATAAAAACCAACCCAATCATGATTTATTCATTTCCATCCACCTGAGATGTCAAGGGAAGCTAACAGTAGCAAGGCGATTTACAAATACAGGTATCCCTAACCAAGTTCCTGAAGATGTTTTGGGTAGCCAGTTTATGGACAGTGCAAGCCTATATTCCATTATTTTAGTGGAAAACAAAGACACGCTGTTGTCCATCCAAAAACCCCAGCCAGCACCCTCAAATATTTATCCACCTATTTAAACAATCCAAATAAATTTGAACATAAAACATTTGACATGCCAATGACCCAACAAACTTAAGGAATTCATTGTGGGTATATTTACTCTACAAAGTTAAGTTCGGTCCTGACACTTACCCCCAGTTATCTCCATAGTGACCATTTATGAGCCCATGTAAGCTGAGCAGCTAGACACTGGGGTACAGTGATTGCTAAACCAGGTAAAGCCCCACTCTCAAGAACCTTACAGTCTAGTGGAAGTGGATACGAACTAATGTTAGAAACTAGGTAGAAAATAAAATAGGGTACCAGTCCTGGTTCTCTAGCCTCAGTGGGCATCAGACTCATCTGGAAGGCTGTTAAAACACAAATTGCTGGGCCCTGCCCCTAGAAGTTCTGATTCTGGAGGTCTTGGGGGGTGCCCAGGAATTAGCATTTCTAATCAGAGACTACACAGACAACTGAAGATTCAAAGAGTGAGGATTTTGCCTACCCATGGGGATTCTGAGGACAGAGGTCACAGCTGAGGCATACAGGTGACCTCCAGAAGTGAAGAATGGTCCTCAGCCAACTCTCAGCCAGGAAATGGCACCTCAATCCTCCAATCACAAGGACTGTGCCACGCCAACAGCTTGAATGATCAAGGGGACAGGTTCTCACACACAGTGCCCTCAGAAAGGAACCCAGCCCTGCTGACACCTTGATTTGAACCCAAGGAGGCCCAGGTCAGACTTCTGATGGATGGAACTCTAAGACTAATACATTTGTGTTGTGTTAAGCCACTAACTTTGTGGCAGTTTGTTTCCACAGTAATAGAAAATGAATACACCAACCTCAGAACTGGTACTTGGCAGAACAGTGTTTAAACCCAGGCCTGACTTCTTAACCATAGTTAAACTCTCTGGCGGGGAAACTTCTCGTGAATTCAGCTTCTGAAATAAATAGGTTGAACAGAGGCCACCAGAGAAGAGACTACACATGGGCAATGTTGCCACAAGATTCACAGACGTCCAGGGGCACACTTGGTGTTCCTAGGAGCCTGGAGCCTTAGAGGCTGATGATCTTTAAGGCTAAAGGTATTTTCAAAAACCAAACCCAATGTTCCTATTTTACGGAAATGAATGGAGGCCCTGGGAGATGAAAGTACCTGTCCCAAGCCAACAGGTTAGTTGCAAAGCCACACTGGGTGGATCTTGCTTCTGTTTACCAGGGGCTAGTGGTGACGTAGTGGTAAAGAATCCACTTGGCCAATGTGGGCGACGCAAGAGATGTGGGTTCAATCCCTGGGGTGGGAAGATCCCCTGAAGCAGAAAATGGCAACCCGCTCCAGGGCTCTGGGCTGGAAAAGTCCATGGACAGAGGAGCCTGGTGGTTTGAAGTCTGTGAGGAAGTCAAGAGTCAGACACAACTGAAGCTCACAAGCAGCTCAAAGTAACACTACCCAGAGGCTCGCAGCGTTGGGGACTCGAGGCTTTGCCTCTTTATCACCTTGGACACGTACAGCCAGGCAAGTTGAGTCACTTACACAGAGATCACTCAGCTCAGAAAAGTAATTACATCAGCAAGTAGAGACAGACAGAAAGCCACCATCATAATGAACAGCCCCTCCCAGCTACTCTTGAGCTCCCAGTGCCAGAGATAATCATCTCAGAACTCTCTAAACCCACAAATTTGCTGCCTCCTCAAAAGGATTTCTTCCAGGAACTCTAGTCTCTAGTTCTTCAAAGAGGGCCCTTATTTAAAGGGGCCGCCTCACAGCCCTGCCCTTTGAGGCAGTACATGTAAGAGCCAGCTATGAAGATATTTCACAAAAAATACGGGACATAAGTAATAACATCCTGTTTTGGAAAGCCTCAAGCACCTCTGGGCTAGGTTTTGTTTACGGCAGTCTGGTTGGCCCAGAATTTTTAATGCATTTCTTTTCAAGAACTTGTACCTGCAGCTCTCAAAGCTGAATTCCACTAGACACCTGCTTGCCTCACTCTAATATCCATTTTATTTGGAATTTTATCTTACAAGCTACTCAGCATCGTGGGGTGTTTTCCTTACAGTTCCCTGTTTGAAAATACAGAAGCCAGTTTCATACATTTGGTTCACAGTCAGGCAAATCCTTTGATCAACATTCTGAACCGTGTGTGCCTTCCCTGGAGGACTGGGAATAAGCTACCCTCAGCGAGGAACATGGGGATATGAACTATGAACAGCTACCTTTGTTTTCCACTTATCAGGTGCCACAAATTATCTCGTTTAGTTCTTACAACACCCTGGTGGCGCTACTGGTAAAGAATCCACCTGCCAATGCAGGAGACCTAAGAGAATCGAGGTCGATCCTTGGGTCAGAAGATCCCCTGAAGTAGGAAATGGCAACCCACTCCTGTATTCTTGCCTGGAGAATCCCATGGACAGAGGAGCCTGGTGGGCTACAGTCCACAGGGTCGCAAAGAGTCAGACAGACTGAAGAGACTAAGCATACACTCATTTTACCCATAAGAAAATGAGGTTAAATAGCTTGCTCACCATTACCCAGCCAGCAAAAAAGTAGAGTCGAGATTCAAACCCTGGTCTGTGGCCATGTCCAGGCCCTTGATCACTATGCCATGACACATGACCTTCATCATTTCTCTGGAAGCAAACCACGTGTCAAATTCTAGGTATTCTAGGTGGATTCCAAAGCCACCACCGCCCACAGACGAAACTAGATAAGGTCGAGCAAAGAGGTAGGGAAGAGCTGTTTCTCTGCTCTGTGATTCTCTCACAATTAAACAAAGTAATCTTTGGATTATCTCACCTGTATTTGAGGTCTCCTCTTTTTTGAGAAATGTCTGTCAATCACAAGCTACTTTGATATGGTGTGGGCTACATCTTTAGCTTTGTAAAATTTATGGGCTGATCTGTGTAGAATGAAACAGAGTTAATGCAGGCTTCCCTGGTGGTCCATAAAGAACGTCTCTTTCAGTCCATAAAGAATCCCCCTGCAATGCGTGTGACCTGGGTTCGATCCCTGGGTTGGGAAGATCCCCTGGAAGAGGGCATAGCAACCCACTCCAGTATTCTTGCTTGGAGAATCCCCATGGACAGAGGAGCCTGGAGGGCTGCAGTCCATGGGGTCGCAAAGAGTCGGACACGACTGAGGAACTAAACACAGCACAGTTATTGCAGTTGAGAGTGGTAGGCAGGTCTCCACTGGGGCCCCCTGGTATCTTTTAAAAGTTGGCCAAGAGGATTTTTAAAAGAATCAGCTGGCCACAGCAAGAGGCACTTTCAAAGTGGACATAAGGCATTACAGGAAGGAAAAAAAGGAAAGCCCTGGTCAAAAGCAAAACCGGAAGAAGCCTCCCGCACCAGTCTTCACAAGGTGGCAACGGGCCACACTGCAATTTCACAGTCACCCGGCTACTGCCAGGGTGAGTCACCAACCCCATCTCTTTCTCGTGTGGGAAGCGGGCTAAAAGGGAGAACTCACATGCGTCAGAGGAGAAATAGAACGTTACTTGGTACCCTTCCAGGATCCATGGAGAAAATCACTACTTAACGTCTCCTTAAAAGTCAGCCGTCAGACTCCAAGAAGGGTGCGGCCCAGGCCGGCCCAAGAAAACCAACATCCTACTTGAAATGTCTAAGTTACGACCCCACCTTGCTTTTTAAAATTTCAAAATTTAGACCTCCGGGGGAAGAGAAGAATGTCGACACTCAGGGATGGGGTTATAACCTCCTTTTAAGGTGCGATCTGTTTTCCCTAAATTGCAAGAGCTTCTTTTCAGAATCGAGGTTCGGCAGGTAGTCCCGGGGGCGGGGCGGCGGGGAGCGGCGGGATACAAGGTGGGTGGGTGGCGGGGCGCGCGGAAGGGGGAATGCGTCAGCTCCCTTCTCGCTGTATACAGAAGAAGCCGGGAAGGTGAAAGGCGCGCCGAGAACTCCCGGCGCCGGGATGCTGCGGGACGCGGGCGGAGGGAAGGGCGCCGGAGCTCGCCGTGCCCCAGCGCGGAGGCCGGCGCGGGGTAGTGGGGTGGGGGGAGCTGCGCAGGGCGTGGTCCACCACGCAGCTTGTGGAATCTTAGTTACGGTACAAGAGATGGAACTGGACTCCTGGCAGTGAGTGCATGGAGTCCTAACCACTGGCTCGCAGGGGGATTCCCTTTTGTGATCTTAAAAGCGTATATTAGCCAGTCTGGGGCCAGTATCACCATTTAGAATGTTATTTTTATGTTAAGATAATAATCTGAAGTTTCCATTAATCACTTTGTCAGCATCCGCTCCGGAACCGGCTTAATGAGAGCCCTGCAAAGGAGAGCTGGGAAAGCAGGCCAGAAGTACCTTGTTTTTCCAAGAGATTGACCTCTGCTGAGATGAAGTTCAAGGAAGGGAAATTGTATGATAACTCATCATGACATGTACCTTCTACTATGATCCTCTGATGGCTTTGGGGTGTCATGGAATGAATTTCATATGGTGGTGCCTTAATCTTGGTTTTTCTCTATACAAACTGGAGTCTCAAATCAGGATTTGCTTTGATATTACAGTGGTGGTGGTGGTGGTGTAGCTGGTAAGTCGTATCTGACTCTTGCGACCCCATGGACTGCGACCCCACTAGGTTCCTCTGTCCATGGGATTCTCCAGGCAAGAACACTGGAGTGGGTTGCCATTTCCTTCTCCAGGGGATCTTCTTCCTGACCCAGGGATCAAACCTGGGTTTTCTGCACTGCAGGCAGACTCTTCACCGACTTAGCTACCAGGGAAGCCCTGATGTTACAGTGTGCTTAAATCAGCTAATATGTGTATTTCCTATGATTGTTTACAGAGCTTTTTCACATGCATTTTCTGTGCATCCTATAAACTCTCTTCCATTACCTGCTCATAATGTGGTGTAGCCAGTGTTGGCCTAAGAACCATGGCTGTATGTTTTCCCTGGGAGACTATAGTGCACTCTCTTTGTTTTAACTTGAGAATACAATTGGCCCTGCATATCCATAGCTTTGGCATCAGTGGATTCAGCTACCGAAACTGCAGTTGGCAAGGGATGACTGTATTATAAATACATCATTTTTTGTAAGGGAGAGAAGGAAATGGCAACCCACTCCAGTACTCTTGCCTGGAAAATCCCATGGACGGAGGACCCTGGTAGGCTAAGGATGGGGTCGAAAAGTTGGATAAAACTGAGCGACTTCACTTTCACTTTTTATAAGGGACTTGAGCATCCACTACATGTAGAGTACATCGTGAGAAACGCTGGGCTGGAAGAAGCACAAACTGGAATCAAGATTGCTGGGAGAAATATCAAGAACCTCAGATATGCAGATGACACCACCCTTATGGCAGAAAGTGAAGAGCAACTAAAAAGCCTCTTGATGAAAGTGAAAGTGGAGAGTGAAAAAGTTGGCTTAAAGCTCAACATTCAGATAACTAATATCATGGCATCTGACCCATCACTTCATGGAAAATAGATGGGGAAGGGGAAACAGTGTAAACAGTGTCAGAGTTTATTTTTGGGGGCTCCAAAATCACTGCAGATGGTGACTGCAGCCATGAAATTAAAAGACGCTTACTCCTTGGAAGAAAGGTTATGACCAACCTAGATAGCCTATTCAAAAGCAGAGACATTACTTTGCCAACAAAGGTCCATCTAGTCAAGGCTATGGTTTTTCCAGTGGTCATGTATGGATGTGAGAGTTGGACTGTGAAGAAAGCTGAGCACCGAAGAATTGATGCTTTTGAACTGTGGTGTTGGAGAGGACTCTTGAGAGTCCCTTGGACTGCAAGGAGATCCAACCAGTCCATTCTAAAGGAGATCCGCCCTGGGGTTTCTTTGGAAGGAATGATGCTAAAGCTGAAACTCCAGTACTTTGGCCACTTCATGCGAAGATTTGACTCATTGGAAAAGACTCTGATGCTGGGTGGGATCGGGGGCAGGAGAAGAAGGGGACGACCGAGGATGAGATGGCTGGATGGCATCAGTGACTCAATGGCCGTTGAGTCTGAGTGAACTCCTGGAGTTGGTGATGGACAGGGAGGCCTGGTGTGCTGTGATTCATAGGGTCGCAAAGAGTCGGACACAACTGAGCGACTGAACTGAGCATTCACTGATTTTGGTATTTGTGGAGGTTCTAGAACCAATCTCTTGCAAATACCGAGGGTTGACTGTGTATATGTTTACAAGTCAACTTGCAAATCTTTTTTCTCTATCACCTTGAATCTTCATATCTAATTACTGGACATCTTCATCTATATGTCCCACAGATATCTGAACCCAAAATGTGTTCAAATCTTAACTCCTCTCCTATGTTCCACTGCTTTTCCTGTAATTTTTTTTTCATGATGTCCTATACCTGGAAACAACTTCAGTTTCTTCTACTCCCACACATGCAGTCACCAACTCCTATTTTATCATTTAGATACTTCAATTTCATCCTCTCTCCACTCCACACCCACTGCTACTGCCCTAATTCAAGCCTGTAGAATATCTTATTTTGTTCAGTCGTTGTGTCTCTTTGCGACCCCATGGACTACAGTATGTCAGGCTTCCCTGTCCTTACCCATCTCCCAGAGTTTGCTCAAACTCATGTCCATTGAGTTGGTGATGACATCCAACCATCTCATCCTCTGTCATCCCCTTCTCCTCCTGCCTTCAATCTTTCCCAGCATCAGAGTCTTTTCCAATGAGTATGCTCTTTGCATCAGGTGGTCAAAGTAGTATCAGACCTTCCAATGAATATTCAGGGTTGATTTCCTTTAAGATTGATTTCCTTGCTGTCCAAGGGACACTCAAGAGTCTTCTCCAGCACCACAGTTCAAAAGCATCACTTCTTTGGCATTCAGCCTTTTTTATTGTCCAGTTCTCACATCCACACACTGGAAAAATAGCTTTGACTAGACAGACTTTTGTCAACAAAGTAATTTCTCTGCTTTTTAATATGCTGTCTAGGTTGGTCATAGCTTTTCTTCCAAGGAGCAAGCACCTTTTAATTTCATAGCTGCAGTCACTGTCCACAGTGATTTTGGAGCCCAAGAAAATAAAAGTCTGTCAGTTTCCATTGTTTCCCCTTCTATTTGCCATGAAGTGATGGGACCGGATGCCATGATTAGTTTTTTGAATGTTGAGTTTTAAGCCAGCTTTTTCACTCTCTTCTTTGACCTTCCATCAAAAGTCTCTTTAGTTCTTCGCTTTCTGCCATAAGGGGGTGGTGTCATCTGCAAATGAGGTTATTGATATTTCTCTTGGCAATCTTGATTCCAGCTTGTGCTTCATCCAGCCTGGCATTTTGTATGATGTCCTCTCCATATCAGTTAAATAAACAGGGTGATAATATACAGCCTTGTCATACTCCTTTCCCAATTTGGAACCAGTTTGTTGTTCCATGTCGGTTCTGTTGCTTCTTGACCTGCATATAAATTTCATAGGAGGCAGGTCAGATGGTCTGGTATTCCCATCTCTTGAAGAATTTTTCCACAATTTGTTGTGATCCACACAGTCCAAGGCTTTAGCGTAGTCAATGAAGCAGGTGTTTTTCTGGAATTCTCTTGCTTTTTCTACAGTCCAAAGGATGCTTGGCAACTTGATCTCTGGTTCCTCTGCCTTTTCTAAATCCAGCTTGTACATCTAGATTTAGAATGTCTTACTTGGGCCATTACAATTTCTTCATACTAGGGTTCCATGCTGCCCAGGTTAACACCTGCATCTCTTGCCCCATCTCTACTTACCTTCCTGTTAAAGAGACCTGGCTGGTTTACTTCTCCAGGCTTAACTTTTTACTTTCCATTTAATTCCCCCCTTTTCTCATCATCCTTCCTGGAATACAGTATGGCTGCAGTTGCTACACTGAAGCCATGAGTGATCTTAAAGTCTGCTACAAATGGCAGAACAGGAAGATGGAAGCAATCTGAAATGTTGAAAAGATTGGGCCACCTTATCAGCCATCAGCTAGTTACCTGTGACTTTTCACAAGAGGAAAAAACTCTGAGCTATTTGGTTACTGTTTACCTGTCTGCCTCATTCTGATACATCAAGCTTCAGATAAATAAGTGATGTTCTGAAGGGACCTCAGAGCCAGAAATGGGGTTCACTACACCAAAAGTCCAGTCAGACCAACTGTTAGATCCCTTTTCTGTGTGAATACACATTCTGCCAATGAAATAAAAGTTGAGGTTATCAACTAATTAATCACAACTTAGGAAGAACTCAGTCAACGTACTAAAAGAATCTGAATTCTAACCAAGGATAAGTGAGCCTGAAGCATTCCGAGGAACAAGGGTTGGATGGGGTGACAGGGAGACGTGGGGTATCATGAGTTCTCTGGGAACTGAGAGAAAGGAGAGGCCAATTCTGAAAAGTGAAAGATGCAAAGAATGGTGAGGGATCCTGGAACCAGCTTTAACTTCCAACATTAACTACTTTTAGTTACTACTCTACTGGGAAAGTTTATTTTTCAAAAACCCAATGGGTTGTTTTTTTTTTTTTAAGACAGGCATAATAGAAGGATTTGGCACCCTGATAATACTCTCTTGAAAAAAAAAAAAAAAAAAGGGCAGGAAAAACTATTTATTCCACTTCAGGACATTCTGACATGTTTCATGTTAGCCAATATGAAAGGCTAAGTTTGCCTTTAAGTTTCTTGATGGCAACTTCTTAATCCTGTATATACTTCCCTCTTTCTACAGTTTTCCCTACAAAAGAACTGTTTCTGGGGGAAAGGCAAGGTAGATTACATGACAAGAGTTTAGTTAGAGCCAGAAAATGACTTTGAATGGGCCTCTGGCAATAAGCCAAAGAGTTTTGATTTCATCTTCATTTTAAGAGCAAAGGCTTATTAATATATATATTTATGGGAAATAGTCAATTACACAAAATACAGGATTGGAACCAAAATTTGTTTTCAAAATGTGAGGTTTTGACATTTGGAGGATTTCATTTCCAAACTCTCAATTATTAAGTCTTTTATGTTTCAGGAAAACATACTTGATCTTAAGATAAAATTCATGTTACTTATCACAAAGTTAAGACAGTCAAGTAACAAAACAGAAGCAGTATTTACAAATTTAGACTACATGAGACACTGTGAAGAACCTTGTTAATAAACACAATACATACTTCTACATACTACATTTCAAAAATGAAGCATCTGTGAACAGTGTGGTAAAGGTCATAGTGTTGAAAACCTTAAATTCAAAGTTGATAGAGCTGAAGACTAGATTTATGGTCAAGGCCATACCAATAGCCTTAAATTCAAGGTTGTGATGAAAACTCTAAATTCAAGGATAGATTGTCTAAGAAAGGACAAACAGCTGGCAGTCAAGCTATTTAGTCAGTTAGTTCCCTGTAGGTACAAAATATATAGGGATCACTAAATGGATTAGCCTAATTACAAATTCTGTTCCTTTCTAAATAACTTATAAGTCTTTTCACAGAACCATTCAGTCACATAGTTTCTCTCTATCCTTGTGTAGGTATTTCTGATTCATTTTAAATCCCCTTTCAAACCAATTCCCTTCCATTTCCATATTTTTATTAAGTATAAAATATTTTTAAATAAAGAAATGTCTGTTCCTTAGCTAGATAACTATTCTCCCATTAACTCCTAGAAGAGAAAAAAAGATTCCCATTTCTTCCTCTACCTCAAAAACACAAAGCAAACCCAAACAATCCAGTTCCTAAAGTAACATCTCACAGAACCCAGGGCCTGGCACAGGATTTCATGCTCGCCTTCCTGCTATTACTATAAGCTGAGAACAGTTTAGTTCTTGACATTATTGAGACATCTATTTAAAAGGCTGGATTCATCCCAGGGCTTCCATCAGCAGAGGCTTGCTAAAACAGGCGAGAGCAGCGGCGTCTTCGAATGGGAACATCAAAGACTCTCCTCTGTCTCTCTTCCTCGTCGTCATCAGATTCATCCATGTCTGCCGAATCGTCATCGTCGTCGTCCTCCTCCTCCTCTTCTTCCTCTTCCATCTCTTCATATTCATCAGGACCCATTTCCTTGAAAGAAAAGACAATCTTTTGATAAGAACTTCCATCAGTTTTTTTTTAAAATACAAATTCTCATTTACCTAGAATCTAAACTGGGCATGCCAAGTATGAGTTTCTATAGACTTCTCATTGAATTTTATACTTTTTTATAGAATCTTACAGACTTTTATACATGTTCAGGATGCACATGCTAAAGTTAAGATTCTAGAGCATATATGCTATGACAAGTTAATGCTCAATGTGGTTTTCACAGTAAGTACTTCATCAATAGTTATTTTTTACATGGTGGTTGGTAATTCACAGAAGGTAGCAAACAGACCACTTCTAACAACCCAAGATAAAATTTTACTGAATTTATTAATGTACTGTGGAACAATTCTTTATTAACCTGCATGCTTACAGAAACAAGGATATAAAAATATAACTAAGTTATGACCTCTGCTGGTAACTTTTATGTACTGTCAACAAGAGGTCTAGTAAGACAACCACCTTCAGTAGCCCCTACTTTTAAATTAACTTGTTGAAGACTATCAGAATAAGGCAGCAGTGATGCTGAACACCCAGTATCTGAACGTCTCTTGGACACTTCCGTTCCTTTTAAGCAGTGTCTCCAGTCGAGTCTTGACTTACTCTGCTGCTGGTTTTCTGTCTCACACGTTTTTGAAGACTCAAGAGAGGAGCTACTATAATTGGACAGAATTCTGAACAGCAAGGAGGACCCAGCTGTTACTGTGGGAAGTACTTGGGCTGGGATGGCAGCAAAAGTCCTTCCCCACGGCCTTTATGGCATGGCAATATGCAGCACCCCACGGCCCCATGTGGCGTCTCCAACCACTCTCCCCTATCCACTGTCCTCCAGCCACACTGGCCTCCGTGCACGTCTTCAGACACACCAAGCACATGAGCGCTTCGGCACCTCTGTACTTGCTGTTCTGCTTGGAACACCCTTAGGCTACATATCCGCCCATTTCCCTCTACTTCTTTTAAGCATGAACTCAAATGTCACCAAGGCCTTCCATCACACATCTTTGTATCAGAACATCCCAACAGTACACTTCTTAGCATCCTTACTCTGATTTTTCTCCAGCGCACTTATGACTACCTAACATAAGTGAGGAATATATATTTACTACACTTTGTCTCTTCCAACTACAATGTAAATTCCAAGCCAGAGATTTCTTTTTAATCTCCTCATCTTTCTTCTCTTTTTTTATTTTTATTGAAGCATAATTGACAAACAACATTATATTAGTTTCAGATGTACAACATAATGATTCAGTATCTGTATACATTACAAAGTGATCACCACAATAAATCTAGTTAACATCCATCGCCATACATAATTACAGAGCTTTTTTCGTGTGATGAGAACTTTTAAAATTTACTCTCTTAGCAACTTTCAAAATATGCAATACAGTATTATTAACCATAATCACCATGCTGTACATTATACCCCTGAAGGCAGAGATTTTCATTGTGCTGTTAACTGCATTTTCCCCAGCACCTAGTAGGTACTCAATAAATATCTGTTGAGCAAGCAAAGTAATGAATATGGGAGAAAGGAAATATCCTTTAGAATTTGTCAAAGTAATTGTCACTCAGGATTTATTATAACACTAACAACAACAATCAGAGAAAATATACATAAATATAACATATTTCATTACTTTTATCTTTCAGTTTTTCTTATTCTGTGAAATAAAGACTTTAAAATTCAGCAGAAGCTCCAAAAGGGGAAGAAGATTAAAATTTAAGAAATTCTGAAACATTAAATCCAGGTAGTATGATTATTAATTATCTTAAGAAAAGAACAGAAAAACTATTTAAAAAAATAATGTAGCTAAAGAAGAAGATTGCGGATAATCTCAGACAAAAGTATATATACAAAAACAGTAGATGGAAAAGGCAACACACAGACAAGAATGTCTTTAGAGGCCTCTAAAGTGTCCAAAGCAAACTACCTAGACCAAGAAAAGACTTAAGACCAACCAAAAAAATCTTTAAAGCAGCATTCAAAGTATAAAACAAAAAGCAGTATTAAGAATGATAATACACGGTTAGGGGACAAATGAGGACAACTCAACTTCTATATCAAGAAAACTAATTTTTAAATAGGAAAAGTACAATACAAATACCACACAATAGAAATACAATCCCCACTGCCTCTTTCATGTTGATTAGAAATAAGTGCAGAATTCTCATTTAATTTTATTGAGTTCTCATCCTGGAGAAAGAGAAAACATTTTCCACAAGGGAGATCAAGATTTTACAAGCTTCTTTGTGGTCGGGAGGAAACTAAAACTCTAAATAAGTAAAAACATAGTTAAGAGAAGGTTGAACATGTAATGAATTTATTACCGTAATTGGAAATTATAAATTTAAAAATTTTAAACTTTAAAAAAGGAGTAAGTAAATATTATAAAATTTCTCAGCTTTAATTTCTAACATGATAAATGTTGTATAACCCAGGTAAGCAAGAGTTCTTTGGAGTCCTCAATAACTTGTAAGAGCTTAGGGGGATCATGAGACTGGAAAGTCTGAGAACTACTGTACTTAAGTAAAGACTACTCTATCCCCACCCTAACAAACACAAAAAACAAGCCTCAACAGGATCAACTGACTCAATAGTAACTTAACTGCACAAACTGCCTGCGCAAACAAACGTCAACATTCTTTACACTTTAGGTCAGGAATATATAGCAACTTTAGGGCAAGGAATATTGTCACAGATAGAGGTTTTATAACAATAAAAAAAGCACTTCATTAAAAACACATAACAATCCTAAACATATTTGCATATAATTAAAATACATGAAACAAATTTAAAAGAATAAAAATTCAGAATTAAAAAAATAGACAAAACTGTAATTACAGTTGGAGATTACAACAATCATCTCTCAGAGAACAAACACATACACAAAAAAGATCAGTAAATATAAAGAAGACTTGAAAAACAATTTGTCTTGCCATTTATAGAATAATATTTCCCAAATATCAGAATACACATTCTTTTCAAATACACAAGGATCATTTACCAAGACAGATCATAATGCTAGGCCACAAAACATTTTAAAAAACTGAAATTATACACAGCAATTTTTCTAACCATAACAAAACTAGAAATCAATAACCAAAAGGTAACTAGAAAAGCTCCAAATGTTTGGAAATCAATACATTTCTAGAAAAATACAGAGATCAAAATTAAATTACAAAGGAAATCTGGAAATATTTTGAATTAAATGTTAATAAAAAAAACACATCAAAATTTGTGAAATGCAGCTAAAACAGTGCTTAGAAGGTCTAAAATCAATCATTTAAACTTCTACTTTAAGAAGTTTAAAAAAAAAAAGCAAATTAAACCTAAAGATAACTCCAAAAATCAATGAAATAGAAAATGAGCAAATAGAGGAAAAACAGTGAAACCAAAAACTGTTCCTTTAAATGATCAATAAAAATGATAACCCCCTAGCTAAGGTGATGAACAAAAGAGAAGATGCAAACTACCAATACCAAGAACAAAACACTATGTATAACTGTAGCTCTTATAGGATATCAAGGGAATATTGCAAATAACTTTATAGAAATAAATTCAGTATTTAGACCAAATGGACAAATTCCTCGAAAGACACAAATTACCAAAAGTGAAACAAGGAACAGAAAATATGATTAAAGAAATAAAATTCATATTTCAAAATGTCCCCACAAAGAGAACTCTAGCCCTAGATGACTTCACTGATAAACTGTATCAAACATTTAAGGATGATATCAATCTCATACAGAAATGGAGCAACTCAAAAACGGAAGACTGTTATAGGAAGTAGCAAATTCACAGTGTTGGAAATACACATTGGGAGGGAAGCTAAACTTCACTTCCAAAGCTAAGACTATAGATTCTTTTCACCAGAAATACCACAAGTATTAGTGGCGGAGTCTCATCCTTTTCTTTCCAAACTGGAGTTGGGAATGTATCTAAGTCATTCATGTCTATCTTCCCAGACTTATTTTGGACCCACCCATCAGGGTCACCCCAGGAGCTAGAGAGTTTTTTTTTAAATACCTGACATCTGTGATTTGATTACATTCTGGATATGCAATTCATATGGTACTCCTATTGTATTACTGGAGCATGATAAATTTCTTTAATCATTTTATAGCTGGTAAGACTAGGGTTACTGCTATACCTGTCATAAACCTAGAAATGAGATTTTAAAAATAGGACTAGTTGAGTTAGGAAATTATCCCAAAGAGAGACTACTAAAAGTACAAGTCTACCCATTAAGTCTTATTTGTAATGATTTTATAGGATATTTGTATTATTTTTTAAAACTGGGAATTTTAGCAAAAACACAGTAAGAAATTGTTTCCCCCAGTCTTCACGAAATAAAGGCAACTATAACTGGTCCAGTGTAGTGATTCTCGTTAGGCAACAAAACTGTTTTTGGAAACTGGAAAAGACATTGAACCTTTAAAACCAATAACTACCTTATATGGAGGATACAAGTCATTATACATTCATTCAAACTCACAGAATATGCAACACCAAGAGTGAACCCTAATGTAAACTATGGACTTTGGGCGATCATGGTGTGTCAAGGTAGGTTCGTCAGTTGTAACAAAAGTACCATTCTGGCAGGAGATATTGATAATGGGCGTGTCTATGCATGAGCTGAAGCATGGGAAATCTCTATACCTTCTGCTCAATTTTGCTATGAATCTGAAACTGCTCTAAAAATAGTTTCTTTAAAACAAACAAAAACAACAAAAAGATAACAGAGTTATTCTGATTAAAGAATATGGAGCCTAGTTTACTTACTGTCCACTCCCACCCAATGTGTTCACATATCCCCCCGAGTCCCCCAAAGATATCTCCCTCAAAATCGCTAGGGTTCTCTGAAATACCATTTACAAACTATTTGTAAGACCTTCTGTGGAGTTCATTCTACAAAGTCATGTAAATCAGCACCAGAGGAAATTTTAACCTACCAATCGAGCTATAGACACCCTGAATGTCGGACATGCCATATGGAATCGGGGAATGGCGACATTAAAGATCTTGTCTTTAAAGTAAAGAAAATGGAAGGTATAATATCCTTCCATATAGCCTGATGTTGTAGAGAATGTGGTACAACTTGTGTATTCATATACCCGGCCTGGGCTGATGATTGGAAATTCACCTGCAGAGAAAATAGCAACAATAAATCAAAGTATAAAATTTAATTCTTCATTATAGCAAATAAAACATGTCCTCTTTAAATTGTATTAAAGTAAATGCATAATTAGAAACAATTTTTAAAGGAAATGTAACAAAATGGTAACAGTGATGGGATTATGAGGATTTTGACATTTTTTTGTACTCTCCAAATTCCTTACAGTGTATATGCATGGCAGGGGGTGGATGGGTAATGATATCTAGTATCAGAATAAAAACCAAAAAAGGAGAATCACTGAAGACACACTCTTTAAGACATGCGTAAAAAAACCTGACAGAGATAAGGATAATTTAAATGTTCAAAAGTAGCAAGAGACTAAAACATAAAACTCTGAAGATGTGTCTTTAGCATTTAGCCCAAAGTGCAGTCACAAGGAAGAGAGGTCTTACCCCAACAGACAAAATGACTGAAAAAGAATTACAACTTTAATAAAGTTCTTTAGCACTAGACCCTTAATAATTCCTTAAAAAGAGATGTAGACTGTGACTCTACTTGTAGCAATTAATTAAAACAAATTTAAACTGAATCCTACATATGCTTAGGACCAGTAACTGAACTGCATTGCTTAAGTAATAATATTTTCCTGAAGTACAACAAAAGATTGAAGAATCTGAGGGCTCAGAAACTTATGATACTCATACTTTTTTAAAAAGCCAAATGTCAGTTGTAATCAGAGGCCAGAGATTGACAATAAAACTGTGCTATTAATTTTAACATTTCCCCTGAAATTCAAAAAGATGACCAGTATGAAATTTATTTTCTTTTTCTGTCCTATACCTTGTAACCCTATAGAATATGATAATGAATAATTTTCCAGCTAAAAACAAATAAGAAGTTAAAGGAAAGCAAGAAACCCATGTGATGCACAGAATGGAAATTCAACCCCTGAATAATTGACTTTGCTATCCTTTTAGAAAAGGTCATGTTTAAGGTAGTAAACTGATAAAATAATGACCTTTATACATTATACTTATTGTATTATAGTTAGGAGAAGAATCCAGAATCTATGGTATCTTTCACACTGAAACACAGCTATTAAAAAGATGCCATCTTATCCACTACTACATCATGTATTTACCAAGCAATTGTATGTATCACATATATACTCTCCAAAATGTCTCAGAAGCAACTGATGTTTAAACTCAAGTCTTGGGTTACATACCAACTACTCCAGGTCCCTGAACTTCTTCCACATCACCTTTAGCATTTGTTATTCTCCAGTAACGACTGTCTAACTGACAAGCCTTTTCAGGAAGGGCGTCTTTTGACATTTCAATCCTGGAGAAAAAGGGGTGGTAGAGACACATTGGTTTCTTCTGTTTAAGAGCTATAGTATTTGAGCTAAGATGGTGAAAGGGATTTCCAAAGTAAATTAAGAAACCCAACCCAAAGTATGTGTAAATCATCTATTCCTGTAAGCTCTCAAAGGTACTGGCTGGACTTTCATTCAGTTTACACACTTGTTTCATTCCGTTTACACACCTGACTGTCAGTTAGGATTAACAATAAGAAAGGGCAACACAAAAATTTACAAACACAGTGGTGCCATCAATCTTATGTTCAAATGACCAATGTGGGAAACACATTCTAGAATATAGTGCTATGAAAAACTGCTGTAAAAAAAAAATGGGGTCTTTTTTTCACTATAAGGCTATGCAGCCCATTTCCCTTTTCTCCATTAGCTTCTAGAGAGCTCAGAGCAAAATGTCACCGTTTCGTGCATCTACTGTTCAGTTACCAGGATCGTCCCTTGACTCTCTTTTCCAATGCTATTATTTCCCTCCTTTTTCTGAGAATCTGCTGACTCATTTTCATTTAGAATACCCTATAAGCATGTACAGGTGTTATTATTTTAAGCATATCTCAATCCTAGGCAGGATGTAAATTAAACAATTAAAACATTCATCTGAATATATGTAACTAGACATCAAAGCTGGATACAATACCAGAATCCTAGAATGCTTCTGTCCATGGAATTTTCCAGGCAAGAGTACTGGAGTGGGTTGCCATTTCCTTCTCCAGGGGATCTTCCCGACATAGGGACTGAACTCTGGTCTCCCGCACTGCAGGCAGACGCTTTACCCTCTGAGCCACCAGGGAAGCCCCTGGTTAAGTATATGTTACCATTATTTCCAGTATGTATACATATGTATATATAGGCATTGTAAAAATCTATACGTCATAAAGTATTTTAAAATACATCTTAATATCTTAAGGTAATGAGTTATCTTTACCTCATAGTACAGAGTACTGATTAAAGTGAATTTAATATGCTTTTTATTCAACCAAATCCAGGGCTTGCTCAGCACTATGTCTAATTATAGAGGCTGTATTCAAACAATACTTATTACACTTTTAACTAAATATAGACAAGCAAGTTAAAACTTAAATGCAGTTTTATCTTGAGCAATTTCATAGCTTTTTTTTGGCCACACTGTGCAGCATGTGGGATCTTAGTTCCCTGACCAGGGATCGAACCTGTACCCACTGCATTGAGAGCACAGAGTCCTAATCACTGGACCACCAGGAAATTATTCAGAGCTTTTAGAATGCATTCCAACTTAGCGGTCCACCTCTCAAAGTACCGGGCACAATCCTTATATTGAAGAAACAACTTAAAGTTAGGTTGATATAAACTCAAGGTACTTTACAAACACTACATTGTAGAAAATTTTTTTGCTATCCACTTACCCCCATAGCAAGAAGCTGCTTTTCAAAATGTGTTTCTTATATCATATCAAATAGGGCAATAATAACACATCCATGAGCTATATCCCACAATTTAAAAAAACATCCCCATTTAAAATTCTCACCTGATTCGGTATGTGAAGAAATAATGGGGTGGATGTACAGAGCTAAGTTCTGGCAGAAATGATGTGGAAACTGAAACTGTAATATCCCCAGTCGTTGCTACACACTCTGGATCATGAACATATCTAGGTAATTTAAAAAAATTAAATTTTTAAATCAACAAACCTCAATTCTGCAAGATATAAGTTTTAAAGATACAATGCAAAATAGTTTATATTTTAGGATAAAAAATTTAAATCATATTTGGGACCTTATTAAACTTAAACAAACAAATTAGAAAATTTTGAAGACTCTGCATCAATAATGATAGCAGTCAAGGTTCAATGATCAGTGGTTCAAATAATGCATTAGTAACTAACCTGGAAACTAAAAACAGCTTATTTCAGTTTTCAGAGCTAAGGAAACTTGGAACATCTGAAAACCCAGCAATGCCCTTTAAATGGTGACTCTGACAATAAAAGTGTGTTAGTATGTTATTCTAGAGGCCTCTAATGTATAATTAATCTATCATTTCTGCCAACCAGCCCACTGTGAACCAAGATTACCTCTAATACCATCTATAATACGTGAATGTTTCAGAGATAATAAATAACATTTTCCAGGAGTTACTGCCTTGCTAGTCACAATATATTTGTTACTTGGTAATAGCTCCCCTGCCCACCCCACCCCCCCAATTATATAACTACTATAAAGCCATAGCTCCTAAAGCAAAATCAGTTTTTCTCTTGATTCTTCAAGATGAAAAAAATACTGGTCATTCAATTGTTTGGATATTTTGGCTTTAAAATGAGAATAAAATAATAAGATTCAAGATGAGAGATTCTGTTATTAACCTTCCTGGGAAACTTCATCTCATGATGTGTAACTAATGGTTTTTTCTGATTTATAATCATTCCAAACCAAAAAGGTTTGAATGAAATACCTGAAAATTTGGTCTCTGATGATAGGGAAGCCACCTGAGACAACACTGTTGACATAAGAAGTAAACCAGTCAGTAAAAGTAGCACCTATAAACAAGGAAGGGGGGAAGAAAAGAGAAAAGGACAAATAGGTTTTAAAAATCTATACAGGAAACAAGGAAAAAAATTGTAATTTCTCTATGCTTAATAGTGGTATCTAGTGATATCAAAACTGGAAATATTTATAGATGTCATCTACAAATCCTAGGTAAATTTCTATCCTCAATTCTAGCAATCGTATTCCCTAACTACCTTGCTAGAGAATCCTCCAACTTCCTTCAAACTACTTTTTAACACTTAAAACTTAACAGTTAACTTTAAAATTTTAATTAGTTCTGGTACAAGAATGAAAAGCCTTCTGTCTATAATTCCTAGCACATACAGAACAAAGGAGATATAGCCACATCTAGGAAGAAACTACAGAAAAAGACATCAGCAGCTATCCTCAGATGAACAAGGTATGTCCCTGGTCTACTAGGCAAATTCTGATTCATGCACAAAATTCTGGTAAAGGCCAGCCAGGCTCAGTCTGGACATTTAATAGGGGTATAGCACTGTGGAGTTCTGGGCATCAGGATAACCCCAAAGCAGTTTCTCTGGTGGTTCAGATAGTAAAGAATCCGCCTGCAACGTAGGAGACCCGGATTCGATCCCTGGGTTGCTAAGATCCGCTGGAGAAAGGAATGGCCACCCACTCCAGTATTCTTGCCTACAAAATTCCATGGACAGAGCAGCCTGGTGGGCTACAGTCCATGGGGTCACAAAGAGTAGGACACGACTGAGCGACTAACACACAACAGCCCAGCTGTGCTACTATAGATTCGAATGTCCTCCATATTCTCAGTGACCAACTCAAAGCAGAGACCCAGGACTGGGATAGTCTAGTCCAGACCATATATCTGTGACCTAGTGATTAGATCAATAGCAAGTATTTGCGTGAATTATGTTGCCTCATCTAGGTAATACAACATTATCTTTCTCAGACCCCTCCATTTACTCTTAATACATCTCAGTGCCTAGAATATATTAATTAGTCCCTTAATCAATAGTGTTCAGTGAATTTCTTCATAATACGGTTTGTATTAACCTAGTTTCTGCACTCTTCCACATTGAAAGTCCAATGCTGAATTTACAGTCTGTATTTACTTACAATTCTATTTAGGGAATGACTGAAGATACAATTTAAGCTTGAGTCTGGTAGTATACAGCTTTAAAAATGTAAAGGTATCAGTTGAGAGCAGGTAAACTGCAATTGTTGTTGTTCAGTCCATAAGGAGTGTCCGACTCTGCGACCCCAGGGACTGCAGCACGCCAGGCTTCCCTGTCCTTCACCATCTCCCAGAGTTTGCTCACTCATGTCCACTGACTCAGTGATGCCATCCAACCCAGTGTTCTCTTTTCTCAATGTCTATTAACGGCTCACTCTGGCCCTTTGTTTTTCTTTTGCTAAAAAAAATTAATTTATTTTAATTGGAGAATAATTATTTTACAGTATTGTGATGGCTTTTGTCATACATCAACACGAGTCGGCCACAGGCACACGTGTGTCCCCCCGATCCTGAACTTCTCTCCCACCTCCCTCCCCACCTCACCCCTCTGGGTTGTCCCAGAGCACCAGCTTTGGATGTCCTGCTTCATGCATCAAACGTGCACTGGTCATCTAGTTTACACATGGTAATGTACATGTTTCAGTGCTATTCTCTTAAATCATCCCACCCTTGCCCTCTCACATTGAGTCCAAAAATCTGTTCTTTACGTCTGTGTCTCCTTTGCTGCCCTGCATGTAGGATCGCTGGTACTGACTTTCTCAACTCCATATATATGCATTAATATACAGTCCTTGTCTTTCTCTTTCTGACTTACTTTACTCTGTATAATGGCTCCAAGTTCATCCACCTCATTAGAACTGACTCAAATGCATTTCTTCTGAGCAATGGAATATTGCTCAGAAGACCAACGGCCCCCACTGACGCCCCGAGGCGGGGGACAGGAGACCAAAGGTCAGGGCCAGAGGCCGCACCCAACCTTTGCTTTCTTCACCCTCCCCTACGGGCAGGGGGAAAAGGAATATTGCTGAGCAATATTCCATTGTGTATATGTACCACAACTTCCTTATACATTCATCTGCTGACGGACATCTAGGTTGCTTCCATGTCCTAGCTATCGTGAAGGGTCCTACAATGAACACTGGAGTACACGTCTCTTTCAATTCTGGTTTCCTTGGGGTGTATGCTCAGCACTGGGATTACTGGGTCGTATGGCAGTTCAATTCCCAGTTTTTTAAGGAATCTCCACAGTGTTCTCCATAGTGGCTGCACCAGTTTATATATTAAATCTAGAACATGCCATAACTTGAACATACAAACCTAGAATTTGCCATAAGTTTCTGAACTCACAGAAACGTATACTCTGCTCAAGATTCCATTAGGAGATACAATTATAGATGACTTAGTCTGGAAGACCCCTTCACTATTAATACATGAGGATGTTTAATATGTGCCAGAAATACCTCTAAAAAGCACAACAGATAGTTAGGACGCTTGTCTTACTTGAGCAAAATCTAAGCAAAACAAGAATGAATGAACAACAAAGGGGTGAGATGCTCTTGTATACAGACTGAATTGTTCTCAAAATCCTATGAGATGTATATGCATTGCTGAGTCCCTTCACTGTTCACCTGTAATTATCATAACATTGTTAATTGGTTTTAATAAAAAGTTTAAAAAAAATCCTATGAGAAATACCCTTTTAAGACCAAGAAAAATCAGGTGTGCCAAGCAGTTTATAAGGCCCAGTTTATACTGGTCTCTGAAGACTGCTGGTTTGAGGTCTCTAGTGTGACTTATCAGTATTTTACTACAGCACTGGCAGTAGAAGAGAACAAGTATCGTTATTTCATGTATCTCTCTGCTGCTAAGCTGCTGCTAAGTCGCTTTAGTCATGTCCGACTCTGTGCGACCTGGTAGACGGCAGCCCACGAGGCTCCCCCGTCCCTGGGATTCTCCAGGCAAGAACACTGAAGTGGGTTGCCATTGCCTTCTCCAATGGGTGAAAGTGAAAAGTGAAAGTGAAGTCGCTCACTCGTGTCTGACTCTTTGCGACCCCATGGACTGCAGCCCACCAGGCTCCTCCGTGCATGGGATTCTCCAAGCAAGAGTACTGGCTGGAGTGGGGTGCCACTGCCTTCTCCGCATGTATCTCCCTAATTATGCATTAATATGATCGACTGAAAATGCATGTGTGTATAAGGGAACTATATACACATTTCTAGCTATTCCATATATTTCACTGTTCTACAGAAGAATCCTGAGAGAACAAGGTTGTATTGGGCATGGCTTTTTTCCAAGTAGAAACCCAAGTCAAATGAAGTATCAGGGCTCTTCTAAAGAAACATAGTTATAGTACTTTATGAACCAACAAGCTCTAAGAAATACAAATATCAAATTGCTAGCTGATCAAGTAACAGACAAGTTTTTACTACTTAATGTGTCTGACCAGAAGGAAAAAGGGAGAAAAGAAGACTTTTGTTTTACCTATGATAAACATGTCAATAGCAGCTGGATTCCGAGCCATTTGGTCCTAGGTGAGAAAAAGAATATTATAGTTAAATATGGTACATTTTACTTAATTTCTTGGTATTCATTGTATCCTTCCCTGGGGACAAGGCAAAACAGACAACAATAACTGAAGTGCTCTAAACAATACTTAAGACATTCTTCATACTGTTCAGTTTCTGTTTTTATGATTTCTGTCTTTAGGCTCTTCCTATCAAGCCCTTGGAAGAACGCCAAGCAGCTCTCAAAAACAGTTAAAATGCTTATACACTACTCTCAGTGTTCAAATGAACTAAAAAAAATGACCTTTTAAGAGAACAATTAGGACGTTAAAACCATGAGATGATATATGACCTATGGACCTAGAAGACAGGGCTTTGGATTCAGTCAATGGACCTGAACAATTCTAGATTAATCGTTTCTCTCAGGAAATGAGAGGCCAAGTCATTGTCCTACAACCTTACAGAACTATCAAGTCAAAAATGAGATAAAGAAATGCAAATGCTTAGAAAAATTAAAAGCAATGAAAGTTCTTTAAATAATATAAATGTTATATAGAGTCACATGTCTCAGATAACTAAGAAAAATATTTTCTATTTTAAATTCCTCTTTTAAGTTAAAAGTTCACATCCAGACAAAAACAAAAGCAGCAGGTCTGTAACTGAGGAATGACTGAGAACTGAGGAAATAAGAATGAGACCAAATGACATGATATTCTGTGTGTACATGAAAATCTTAACAAGAACCTCCTGAAAAGGATCTATATTTTTCAATAACCCAAATACATGCTGAACAAAGAATTTAGAAAGTTTCCACTGCACTCAGAACTTGAATCAAATGATGTGCAAATGTTAGAGTTTTAAAGTTAGAAACTGATATTACAATTAATCACCTCAGAAAGAAGATCAATAGTTTTTCTCAAGCTTAAAATGCCTTAACACAAATCACAGCTTCTCCTCTGTACGTACAACTGTTTGCACTGTTGGTCCATTGGTGAAATTTTCTTTTAGTATTTTATGTCATTAAATCAGAATATTAGCCCTCTAGTTAGATAGGTCTATAATCAAATTACATAATGCTCTATACTCATTCCACAATCTTGAAAATTCCTAATGCACATTTTATCAGAACACATCTGAAAGCCACCTTTCAACACACTTCCTACTTACTGGACATTGGTAGAAGACTTCATTTTTGTTTCGGCCCTCCGCAGCTTCCACTGCTATGTACTGACTCAAACCAGTGTGTATGCAAAAAGTTAAAGGGAGACAGTATTTCAGTCCCTGTCTCTGCTGGAAGCCTCCAGCAGCCGTGTCGACATCTAACAAATCCTCAGAACGATAGTGATTAGACAGCGCCATGCTTCCCAACAACCTGAGAACACAGACTCAAAAATTCAGTCAGCTGCAACCTTTTGATGAGTACTAATTTCACATTGACAACTTTATGTAAACTGATTACCATGTCAATTCTAAAGCAGGAATACATGAAACACTACAATTTCTATGTATCTTAAATTCAAACTCTTGAGTGGAAAGATTCTGATTTAAATTAAAAGCCTAAATGTCTAAATGTAAACCTTTTAAAAAGAAAAAATAGTTTTATTGCTTTCAAAAACCTATCTTGCCATAATTTGCCAGCATTTTGCTATACATGTATGTATGACGAATTTTATGTTTAAAGGAGTATATTCTCTCTGATACTTTTATCTTGATACAACCTTTAGCTTACTCTATCCTACCAGGCAGAATAAATGGAGATCAGCTTAAACCTTGTTCAAATTTTCAAAAACTTGGGATGTCTGGTGTCTAAACTCATCTCGTGGTAAACAAACGAGAACAACACAGGTTTCAGTCTTTGCAAGAGTCTCATCCTAAGTCTCACTGAGCTGTGGACAGATAAAAATCCCTGGGTTGAACTCATTTTTGTCAAGTTGCAGCGTGACAGGAAAACAAGAGTAGAAAAAAAAAAAAAATCAGTGATTTAGGCTTACCTAGTTCTAACTGCCCAGTGTTTGATATCTGAACCTCAGTAACCTCAATATGATCAATCACCTTCTAGATTCCCTGTACTCACTCAACTCTGGTCTAAAATGGTAAAAGAGCCTCATAGGATGCAAAGTCTCTGAATTAGCTTAATTTCATAAAGGAACAAAAGGAGTAGAATCATTCAAAGAATAGACCTTTTAAAACTAGGAGTGAATTTGACAGCTACTGTATGCTCTGCTTTTACCGAAAGGATCCACAGTGAATACTTCATATCTTTTGGAAGTAAGTTTAAAATAGGCTATGCTTGAATAGGACAAAACTATATTTTCTTTGGTTAAGTATATGTAGCTCTGAGCAAATTACTTTTTAGATGTATGATACACAGAATTTACAACAAGTTCTCCCAAACAATTTACCTGGCCTGTAACAGGGTAAACATTTCAAGGATTCAGAACAGTTCTAGTTAAATTTTATATATATATATATACACACACACACACACACCCCTATCTCATGTCCCATAGTCCCACCTCCAGCCAGACTTCATTTAAACTATAAAGATGTATTGATAGAAATGATGCTTTTGAGACATAATCTATTTTGGCAAAATCAAATTCAAGCTTTATGTTTTGTCTTATGGATTGCTACAACAAACAAGAGGAAATTCTCATACTCCTTTAATCTGTTAAGAATAACAACAAATACAATATGTTTACATTCTAGAAAATACTTTGTATCATAAAAAAGAACCCAAACAGTGAACATCTTACCCAGGAACAACTAACTTCTAATATGATCAATCACCTTCTAGATTCCCTGTACTCACTCAACTCTGGTCTAAAATGGTAAAAGAGCCTCATAGGATGCAAAGTCTCTGAATTAGCTTAATTTCATAAAGGAACAAAAGGAGTAGAATCATTCAAAGAATAGACCTTTTAAAACTAGGAGTGAATTTGACAGCTACTGTATGCTCTGCTTTTACCGAAAGGATCCACAGTGAATACTTCATATCTTTTGGAAGTAAGTTTAAAATAGGCTATGCTTGAATAGGACAAAACTATATTTTCTTTGGTTAAGTATATGTAGCTCTGAGCAAATTACTTTTTAGATGTATGATACACAGAATTTACAACAAGTTCTCCCAAACAATTTACCTGGCCTGTAACAGGGTAAACATTTCAAGGATTCAGAACAGTTCTAGTTAAATTTTATATATATATATATACACACACACACACACACCCCTATCTCATGTCCCATAGTCCCACCTCCAGCCAGACTTCATTTAAACTATAAAGATGTATTGATAGAAATGATGCTTTTGAGACATAATCTATTTTGGCAAAATCAAATTCAAGCTTTATGTTTTGTCTTATGGATTGCTACAACAAACAAGAGGAAATTCTCATACTCCTTTAATCTGTTAAGAATAACAACAAATACAATATGTTTACATTCTAGAAAATACTTTGTATCATAAAAAAGAACCCAAACAGTGAACATCTTACCCAGGAACAACTAACTTCTGCCCATTGTGGATACGATAGGAACACCGATAATCATCAGGAAGCTTGCAGCCGATCTGCGCTTCCACGGCATCTAGGTCTTCCTCTCGAGCACCCTCTGCAGAGACACGAAAAAGCAAATTATGAAACAATGATAGCCTTAAATCTAAGAAGGAATTCCAATGTATCTGCTAGCCAATGAAACAATTTTAGACCAACTGAATTCTGCCTAAAAGGTACTTGCTGAAATATAGGGAAATGAACTGAATATTGGCTGTGACATTTGAAGCACCTGAGCAAGCAAATTCCCCAGTTTCCTCTCCAGGGGGAAAGCACTGGCATTAAGTAAAATATGGAATGGCAGGCACCAGTGAAATCCACAATAATTTTTCACATTACACTGCAAACTTAAGAGCATAGCTCATTTTTCTTAATCTAATAAACTTCTCTATTTAAAAAAACTCTCCAGAAGTCCTGTAAACAGATGTTGTCCAAGAGTCTTAACCAAGCTTCTCAATGGGGAATACAGGACTTAGGTGTAGGTTCATTCTAGGAGGACATTACCTAGCATTTGATTTTCATGTTTGTAAGCCTGCCATATAAACTAGCTTCAAAAAGTATCATTACAAATAGCAAGAGAAGAGAGTCACTCCCAGCAATGGCACACCAGGCTGCTGGGCCAAACCTTCTGCTTAGAAGTAGAAAAACTGAACAGAATATTGATTTCAACGTTTCTGGAGAACCTCAAAGGCAGTGAGAACCAGCAGGGTCTGGGCCGAGGGAGGTTGGTCCAGAACAGGAAAACTGAGAGTTTAGCCATTGGAGCTACCTTGTCTTTGAGGCAACTACCAATTCTGAAAGCAAACACAAAGTTGAGAAACTGAGCAAAGCTTTCAGCATTATCATAGGGTTGAGAGTTTTCCAAAATTGATGAAAACAATTCAAGAAGCACTATAATTACGAGATGCACTATAATTACAAAGAAAATCGTTACCTAGACACATTACTGGAAAACTGCTGAAAATCAAAGACAAAGAGAAATCTTAAAAGCAACCAGAGAAGGAGGAAAAGCCACAGTCACTTTCAGAGGAATGACAGTAAGACTGATAGCTAAATTACAACAGAACAACAGAAGCTAGAACAGTATCTCCAAGTGCTGGGGAAAAAACAACCACTGACTAGAATTCTATATTCAGTGAATTTATACTTCAAAAGTGAAGATGAAATAAATACATTTTTCAACCAAAAAAAAAAAAAATCTGAAAATAACTCAGCAGTTGCAGTCCCTCATTAAAAAAAAAAAATACTAATAGGAATTCTTCAGGCAGAAGAAAAATTACCCCAGATGGAAGCATGAAGATACAGGAAGAAATAAAGTACAATAGAGAGGTAAATATGGAGGTAAATCTAAAATAATATTGAACATATAAAATAGAAACAATGTTTTCAAAGATATAAAATATGTTGAAAACTAAAATCATAAAACTATAATACAAAAGATAAGAGGGAGGTAATTGAAATTAAAGTATTTTAAGGATCTTTCATTGTTCAGGAAGTGGTAAAAATACTAATTTTACAATAGACTTTCATTATGTCAGATATATGTATTTTGATTTCTAGACTAATCACTAAAAGAAGACGTTAACTAAGAAAGGAAAGGGGGTATGGAATAAAAGATAATTAAGAAGAATGCAAAAAAAAGGAACAGCTGCTGAAGCAGCACCAATAAAAAGTAGAAACAAGGTATGCACACATGCCTGCTCAGCCGCTCAGTCGTGTCCAACTCTTTGCAGCCCCGTGGACTGCAGCCCACCAGGCTGCTGTGTCCATGGGATTCTCCAGGCAAGAGTACTGGAGTGGGTTGCCATTTCCTCCTCCAGGGGACCTTCCTGACCAGGGGATCAAACCATATCTCCTGCACTGGTAGGTGGATTCTTTACCACAGAACCACCGAGGCTTCCCAGCAACATGATATATTTACATTCAAATGTATTAGTAATTATATTAAATATAAGCAGACTAAATAATCTAATTAAAAAACAGACTGACAGACCAGATGAAAAACAAAACACAATTATATACAAGAGGCACATCTTAAAGATGTAAACACAGAAAACTACAATAGCTCTACTAAAATACAAAACAGACTTGAAGGCAAATAGCATTATTTGAGGTAATGGAGGACTTTCCGTAAAGGAAAAAAGGTTCAATTCACTACACAGGCATTATAACTTTAGTTTGGTACATCTAATAACACAGCTTCAAAATATATTTTTAAAATGACAGAATTAAAATGGAAAAAAAGGTTATCTATAATTATAATGGGAATATTAGTTTTCTACTGCCACAATATTAGAAATGTCAAACAACACTCATTTACTACTTCACAGTTTCTGCAGGTCAGAATTCTGGGCATGACTCAATTGGATCTCCCACTCAGGTCCCACAAGGCTGAAGTCATGGTGTTAACTGGGGCTGCTAGCTCATTTTACGCATCCTTTGCTTGGGGTTCTATTCCAGACTCATTGGCTGTTGGCAGAAGGCGGTTCTTTGCAGCTGCAGGATTGAAGCTCTCTGCTCTGAGAAGTCACCTGCCATTCCCTATCAGCTGGCCCTCTCCACAACATGCCAATTTGCTTGCTCATGGCCAATAGGAGAGATACTCATGCTTTGAATCTCTCTGACTTCTGGAAGGGCCCAGTTCCTTTTAAGTTTCTTCTGGGTCAGGCCTGCTCAGGATAGTTTCCCTTTTGATTAATAATTAATTCAAAAACAACTAATTTTTGATTTTCATTACATTTGTAAAACCCCTTCACCTTTTGTCGTATGATATGACCTATCACAGGACTAAAAGGGAAGAGTACTGGAGTTGGGTGCCATTGCCTTCTCCAAATTATATCCATAGTACCAGTCATATTTAAGGGGACGCTATCATTGTATCAGGCATGTACCACAAGGATGGGAATCTTGGAAACTTTCTCAGAACTCTGCCTACCACAGTAAGGAATTTTAACATATCTCTCTCAGTAACTAACAGAATAAGGAAACCAAAAACTTCATAAGAGTACAGATGATTTGAATAAGATTAACAGTTTTTGCCTAATTTTATATATATAGTACTAAATGGCAACAATGGCAAAAAATATATAGGAGAGATACATATTCTTTTCAAGTATACATGGAATATTTCCCAAGATAAATTATATGCTGGACACACAACAAATCACAATAAAGTTCAAATGACTGAACTCGTATAGAGTATATTCTCTGATCATAGTGGAATTAAAATATAAATTACATTAAAAAGATTACTAAAAAAGCCCCCAATGTTTGGAAATGAAGGAATACATTTCTATACAATCCATGGGTCAAAGAAGAAATCACGAAATATTTTGAACTGCATGTTAATGAAAACACAACATATTCCAACTTGTTGGATGAACTTAAAGCTATGTTTAACGGGAAATTTATACACCTAAAGGGATTTGAAGAAAATAAGAAAGACTGAAAAATCTATAATCTAAGTAATCATCTCAAGTCAGGAAAAAGTGACAATATAAACTCAAAGAGACGCAGTCAGCAAAATTAATGAAATAAGAAATAAGATATTAATATACAGAGGATTGACAAAGACAAAAGTCAGTTCTTTGAAAACATTAATAAAATTGATTAGTCCCTACCTAGCAAAACTGATCAAGAATAACAGAGAGAAATAATAATATCAGAAATGGAAAGGTGAAATCACTACCGATACAACGAGCATTACAAAGATAAGAGGATATTATGAAAAATTTTATAGCAATAAATTGGAAAATGTACATGAAGTGCACAATTTCCTAGAAAAACACAACTTACCAAAACTGACATGAGACTAAGTAGAAAATCTGAGTAGTCCTACATCTGATAAAGAAATTGAAACTTAATTTAAAACCTTCCCACAATGAAAACTCCAAGATTGAATAGCTTCACTGGTAATATTCTACTAATCATTTAAACAAGAAATAAGACCAAGCTTACATAAACTCTTCCAGGGAACAGAAAAAGAGGCAACACTTCCCGACTCGTTTTACAAGGCCAGCATCATCTTGATACCAAAACCTGACAAGAACATTGCAAGAAAGGAAAATTACAGGCCAAACTCTCTCATGAGCATAGATGTAAAACCCCAAATACTAGCAAATCAAATCCAACAATATATTAAAAAGAAAACATAATACATTCTAACCAAAGTAAGTTTACTCCAAGAATGCAAAACTGGTTTAACATTCAGAAAAATCAATCAATATAATTCAGAGCATTAACAGAATGAAGTAGAAAGGGATTTCATAAAATTCAATTATTCATTTAAAACACAAAAACAAAAAACCCTTTCCCCAAACTAGGATCTTAAGGGACTTCCTTCCATATGCTAAAGAGTATCTACTAAAAACCTACAGCAAACATCATCTTGTTGAAAGCTCTCCCTCTGCAGTCAGAAAGATAAGGATACTCACTATTATCATTTCTACCCAATACTGTACTGAAGGTCCTAGCCAGTTCAATAAAGCAAGAAAAATAAAGAAATGACATATAGGGATTGGAAAGCTAGAAATAAAACTGTCATTTTACCTCTTCAAGGATATGCAAATTAAAATCACCATACACATCCATTAGAAAGGCTAAAATAAAAACAATGACAACATTAAAGTGCTAGTCGGAAGGTAAAGTGGTAAAACCATTTTGGAAAATTAACTATTTTTTGAAGTTTAGTGTAAGCATGCTATACCATCCAACAAATGCAATCCTAGATATTTGCCTGATAGAAATATGCTCATATATACATCAAAAATGATTTACAAATAGAAACAGAGTCACAGACATAGAAAACAAACAGGATGGGGGGGAGGGATAAATTGGGAGACTGGGTTTGACATATACACCCTACTATATGTAAAATAGATAACTAATAAGGACCTACTGTATGGAACAGGGAACTCCACTCAACACTTGTAATGACGTACACGGGAAAAGAATCTAAAAAAGAGTGGATATATGTATATGTATAACTGACTCACTTTGCCATATAGCAGAAACTCACACAACATTTTAAATCAACTATGCCCTAATAAAAATTACTTTAAAAATGATTTACAATATTATTTGTGATAGTCAAAGACTAGAAATAAACTATCCATCAACAGTAGAATAAATATATAAGCTGTGGTCTAATCATACAATGGAATGTTTATACCATAACAAAAAATGAACAAAACACTGTTACACACAACTGAATCTCACAAATGAAACAAATACTTTACACAAAATACACAAGTGAATCATGCAAATTATATAAAGTTCAAAAAGAGAGAAAACTACTCCGTGGCATTAGCAATCAGGATAGTGGTTACCCTTGAGAAAGAGAGAGGGTTCGAGGTACACATAATTATTCTACTTTATGACCTGAAGGGTGTTAACAATGGGAAAGTTCACATTGCAACAGTTTACTGAGTTGTACACTTATGATCTGTGCACATTTCTTTATTTTTGATCTGTGCACATTTCTCTAGGTTGGTTAACATCACTAGTGATAGCCTATCGATATCACAGACCTCCAGCTATGTGATAAGAGAAACATTTCACCTCGGTAGTAACCTGAAAACCCCTTAGTCCAGTCTAATCGGGAGTAATACTTTAGACAAAGTCAGCCTGAGGGACATCCTGCAAAACACCTGACCAGTACTGCTTCAAACTGTCAAGGCTGTGAAAGATAAGGAAAGGCTGGAAAATTTCCACAGGCCAGAGGACAGTGAGGAGACACGTGGCAACTAAATGCCATGTGGTATTCTTCACTGCGTGCAGGAACTGGAAAAGGATCTCACTGATGGAAAACCTGGGGAATTACTAATAAGGTCCAGAGTTCAGCGAGCAGTAACGTGCCAGTGAAGACTTCAGTTTGACAAATGTCCCACAGGGTGGTATGCTAGGGGAAACTGAAGCTGGCTGAGGGGTACACAGGAACCCTCTGTGCCATCTTTGCAACTGTCTTGTAATGTAAATTATTACAAAAAAAGTTTATTTTTTAAAAAGTTCAGTATGAAAGAAAACAAGCTGAATAGCTATCTGAACCAGAAGTTGAATGAGAAAAAAATTACTATTTATATGGTTAGTGCTACATGTTGGACATTTAACATGTAACATTAAGAAACCAAGCATTTCTTGAAAACAGATAGCAAGACAGAAAAAAAAAAAAGTTAAATGACAACAAGGAAACATGGTGAAAGACAAATACAAGGAAATATGTTTTAGAGGGGTAGCCTACTCTAACAGAATTTGGAAGCCAGAAAGACCAGGGTCAAACCTCAGCTCTACCAATTACAGCTGGCCTTCTGTATCCACGGTTGTGGAACACAAGGATACAAAGGGTCAACAATGGGACTTGCGCATCTTTGGATTTTGATATCCTCAGTGAGCCCTGGAACCAATCCGTTGTGGATACCAAGGTATGACTAGACTGACTGTGATCTCTGGCAAGTTATTTCACCTCTTTAATCTGGTTTCCTCCTCTGCAAAACAGATGATGATAACCACCTAGAGAGAATTACAGAGAGGATTAAATAACTTTCATGTGCTTAATAAAGTGCTTTCCTGGCCCCCAGCCTATTTGTATGAGGAAGAGGTGAAAAGATTACTAGGAGCCAAGAGGCCTAGAGTTCTAGACTTCATCTCTGTTCCTCACCAGCTACAGGACCCTGCATAAGTCACCTAAACTCTCTGAGACTGTTCCTTCACCTGTGAAAAGAAAAGGGCTGTTATAAATCAGGGATCCACAAACTACAGCCTGCAGGCCAAATGCCACCTACTTCCCTAAACGAAGTTTTCTTGAAACACTGCCACACCCATTTGTTGTTGAATTGTCCATGGCTGCTCTCCCGCAATAGCAGAGCTGAACCGCTGTCACAAAGGTCATCTGCCTATCAAAGCCTAAAATATTTACTAGCTGGTCATTTAAAGAAAAAGTTTGCTAATCCTTGGTCAAAATGATCTCTAAAAAGTCCCTTGACTCTAAAAATGTTAAGCCAACACTTGGTTAATATGAACTTCAAAGACATATGATATATACCATTAGACAGATTGCAACCTGGAACTTCCAGATGTGCAAGTTGGATTTAGAAAAGGCAGAGGAACCAGAGATCAAATTGCCAACATCTTTTGATCATTGAAAAAGCAAAGAGAAATCCAGAAAAACATCTACTTCTGCTTCATTGACTACGCTAAAGCCTTTGACTGTGTGGATCACAACAAACTGTGGAAAACTCTTCAAGAGATGGGAATACCAGACCACCTGACCTGCCTCCTGTGAAACCGGTGTGCAAGTCAAGAAGCAACAGTTAGAACTGGACATGGAACAACAGACTGGTTCCAAATTGGGAAAGGAGTACGACAGGCTGTATATTGTCACCCTGCTTATTTAACTTACATGCAGAGTACATCATGCGAAATGCAGGCTGGATGAAGCACAAGTTGGAATCAAGATTGCCAGGAGAAATATCAATCACCTCAGATATGCAGATGACACCACCCTTATGGCAGTAAGCAAAGAAGAACTAAAGAGCCTCTTGAAGGTGAAAGAGGAGAGTGAGAAAGCTGGTTTAAAACTCAACATTCAAAAAACAAAGACCACGGCATCTGGTTATCACTTCATGGCAAATAGATGGGGAAACAATGGAACTAGTGACAGACTTTATTTTCTAGGGCTCCAAAATCACTTTGGATGGTAACTGCAGCCATGAAATTAAAAGACGCTTACTCCTTGGAAGAAAAACTATGACAAACCTAGACAGCATATTAAAAAGTAGAGACATAACTTTGTCTACAAAGGTCCATCTAGTCAGAGCTATGGTTTTTCCAGTAGCCAGGTATAGATGTGAGAGCTGGACAATAAAAATGGCCAAGTGGGGAAGAAATGATGGCTTTGAACTGTGGTGCTGGAAAAGACTCTTGAGAGTCTCTTGGACTGCAAGGAGATCCAACCGCTCCATCCTAAAAGGAATCAACCCTGAATATTCATTGGAAGGACTGATGCTGAAGCTGAAACTCCAATACTTTGGCCACCTGATGTGAAGAGCTGACTCACTGGAAAAGACCCTGTTGCTGGGAAAGATTGAGGGCAGGAGAAGGGGACGACAGAGGATGAGACGGCTGGATGGCATCACTGACTCAATGGACATGAGTTTGAGCAAACTCTGGGAGATGGTGAAGGACAGGGAAGCCTGGTATGCTACAGTCACAGGGTAGCAAAGAGATGGACATGACTGAGTGACTGACCAACAACATTCCAATATACTATAATTTCAAGAGACTCAATAAAAATTTTCCCAAGCCCAATGCCTATCTGCTTTCTAAGTCTCCTATCTGTAATCTCCATATCCTTGAAACTGAGTCAGGGATTATGGCCCCTGAGATGAATAGCTAAGTTCCTGACTCAGTCCTAAAACTCATAGGTCTACATGAATAGAACCCCCGATTTTCTAGATTTCAGAGCATTTGTCCTATTCCAACTCACAGCAAAGACCCCAGAGACCTGGCACCTGGTAGTAAAACAGGGGCTGTTAAGGAATCCTCTGACAACCTCACCTCCAACCACTAAGTACACAACTGTGAGCTAAGAGTCTGGGATGCCAACTGAGTGCCCCCCTAAGAAACTATACAAGAAAAAACGAAGGGGCTGCTATGCACCCTTAGTTTCTTCCTTTCCTGGTAGCTCCGTGCCTCAAAGGAGAGCAATGAATATATTCTCATATTCCAAATATCTTAATATCAGACTAGCTCTCTAAGAGTCCTAAGAGAGCCTAAACAGAATAGGTCCTCTCTTCCTTCAACAGCTGTTAAGACCGCAGCTCTGGAATCAGTCCTGTATTCAAATCCTGGCTCAGCCTTTGCTTTGTGATGGCAAACAACTTCCTTAGATTTTTCTGCCTCAGGTAGCTCACCTATAAGATGAGAATAATAATTGCCTACGTCATTGGATTTTGGCAATTTAAATGGAATAATACACAGTACTTAGCTTTGTGTTTAACAAATACTAGCTACTGCATGCTTGCTTCATGCTAAATCACTCCAGTCGTGTAGGACTCTTTGAGACCCTATGGAGGGTAGCCTGCCAAGCTCCTCTGTCCATGGGATTCTCTAGGCAAGAACACTGGAGTGGGTTGCCATTTCCTCCTCCAGGGGACCTTCCCAACCCAGGGATCAAACCTGCGTCTCTTACATTTCCTGCATTAGCAGGCAAGTTCTTTACCACTAGCGCCACCCAGGAAGTCCACTAACCCTTACGTATTTTACATATCACCACCAAATTACCTATTTTCAGAATTATTTTCCTCTTGAAATTTTTCAACCCTACATATGAAATAGATGATATTTTTCTTTTCTTTCAAGAAAAAAAACTAATAAAAATATTAATCAAGGGTCCTTTCCTTCAAAGCTCTACTCTCTCTACCAAATTATTCTTTCTTCTACAATTCAGTTTTAAGTAACTGGTCATGCAATCATGACTGTATGAAATTCATATTTGCATGGAAAAGTAGAGCAGAAATATGAAATGTAAAAGGAATGCCTTTTCAAAAAAGACCTCAGTTCAAAAGGAATACATTTGAGAAGAACTAATTCCAATTTCAGCTTAGCAAAACCAAAACACATATAAAATTCCTTTTAGTGGAGAAACCTGAAAAAAATTGGAGGCTAAAGCAGATAAGTAGCATCTCCAATCCATTTATGTATTTCTTGGGTATAAATTTAAAAATCAAAGTAATGGAAAATAGGTTGTTAATATTTCTTGCCAAAATTGGACAATAGTAGTATGGTAGACAGAGCACAGATTCTGGGGTCAAATAAACCTCACTTCAAATCCTAGTTTCATTATTCTGTAAATGTCAAAGTAGGGATGAAAGTTTTCCCTATTCTATTATGCTGCTCTTCAGATGCTTAAAAACCCGGTCTGTCAATATTTGGTCTTTCCTAATACCAGGCTGTCAAATAAACATTTATTTGTACTGAAAACAGGGAAGAGGGTTGATACAGCAGGCAATTCTTCAATTAAAAAAAAAAAAGTCTTTAAAAAGAAATTACAATAGGTATCCTCAAGCAATTCTAGCATTACTCGTTTCTTTATGTAAAACAAATGTAAAGATCAGATGAGCTCCCCCTTCCCCTCCAATAAAGAATCACGTGGGTGCAGAGGTGGGCAGACCAGGGCCAGTGTCCCCTTAGCAAACGAGGCTTCCCGTTTCCCTGACCAAAGTACATGACGCATTACAGACAATGTCAGCTTAGCACAGATCAGTACAGGAGATAGAAACCTAAAGTTATTTAACCTAGTTATACTAGAGTCACTAAAATGAAGAAGGGACACCCTGTATTCCCAATACCTTTCAGAGATAAAACCATCCGAGGACATCTGGGTTCCAAGTATTTCTTGAGATCATCCCAAGCCTTTTTAATAGCAGCATAATGGTCAATATATCTTCCTACATCAGAGTAAGTATCAATGAAGAGGGATTTCCAACACTGATCCTTCTGTGTTTTCTCTTCCCTAAGTAGATTTAAAAAATAAAATTAAAAATCTTTTACAGTGAAATTAGCATATATTTTAGACACTTACCAACATACTTTATTGGGAATTTGTGGCTACTTTTGTCTTCCTTTTCATTTATTTCAGCTACAAATGAAGACTAGATCATAAACAGTGACACATACATCAAAAAATTTAACAAGTTATTCCTGGAATAGTGGGATTATGAGTCACTTATTTTTTTTCTTTCTATTTATTATTTTTGTAAGTTTTCTAATCCTCAATAAGATATAATATGAACAACATATGGGATATGAATTTCAACTTACTCCTAAAAACATACCAATTGTAAAATTTTAAAATATATATTTAGCTTTTCCATTTTAGAGAACATTTAGAAACTAATGACTGACAGGCTATATTAACCTAATTTATCTACACTGGATTAACCAGAGAATCAATATAGCACAGCAAAGGAGTCAAAATTCAACATTTCTATCTGGTACAATTCCACAAACATTTACTGTCTATTTAGCCACTGAGGACACTGAAAATAAGGCACATTTTTTGCCTTCGAAGAATGTAATCTAATCAAGGAAAAAGAATGAAATATAAATTTAAGAGTCAGAAGTGTTACAGGATGAGGCAGCCAGAATACCAGTAGTAGCTTGGACCTTATCCTCTAGGGAATAGAGAGACCCACTGAACAGTTGTAACAGGGGAGTGAAAAGAGCGGACCTGTGGTTGTGGTTTGGGAGGGGTGTATATTAGAGACAGACAGACCGGGTGGAAAGGTTCTGCAGCAGTCTGGTAAGGGACGACGAACTGAACTAAAGCTGTGGTGGCTAAATGAAATGAGAAAAAAGATTCAAGAAACATACAGGGGCTAAAGTCAGAAAGGTTTGGTCACTGAATGAGGTAGGGAGAGAAGGACAGAAGAGACGTAGGGTGCTTCCCCTCTCTGGCTTGGATGCCAGGATGGATGGTACCGCTATGACGGCAGGAATACAGGAGGACCCAGTTTAGGGATGGGGAGAACAATTCAGGGTGTTGTATGTACGTGTGCGTGTGCGTTTTGGGGTGAGGGGAGTGGCAGGAAGGAAGTAACCTTTTATTCATCTAAGTAATACACATATTATTAAAACCAAAAAGTACCAAAGGACTTATAATAAAAAGCTAGGCAGTCTCCTGTTCTTAGTCCAACTCTTCAAAGGAAACTTTCGTTACTTCTGGAAGTATCTCTATTATTCTAAATGCTGTTCCTCCAGCTGTATTTTTTAAATTTTTGGCTGCACTAAGTCTTCGCTGCTGCGTCTGGACTTTCTATAGTTGAGCGGGGGCTACTCTCTAGCTGTGGTGCACAGGCTTCTCATTGCAGTGCCTTCTCTTGTTGCAGAGCACAGGCTCTCGAGCACGTGGGCTTCAGCAGTTGTGGCAAGTGGCCTCAGGAGTTGCGGCACACGGGCTCAGCAGTTGTGGCACACGGGCTTAGCTGCTCCACAGCATGTGGGATCTTCTTGGACCAGGGATTGAACCCATGTCCCCTACGCTGGCTGGCAGATTCTTAACCACTGGGCCATCAGGGAAGTCCCTATTCCTCTAGTTCTTGATTTATCAATTTTATATCTATCTACTGATACCCCAAAGAATCAGTAAAAGGTCAGGATGAAGCAAGATGTAAAATTCCTTCTTCCTCATTCTTTCTCCTTCCAATGTTTAGAGGCTCTGTTATTTTTAGTTCTACTCAATAGCTTAGCTTTAAATAATATTTTTAGATCTCTGTTTCTTGTTTCACCAACTTCAGTTACCACCTGACTCCCCTCAACCTAAGAAAAAGATACTAGCAATCCTACCCTTTCTTTCACCTTTTCCAACTCGCACCTTCTGTCATCTACACTTTTATTCTATCAAATTAATTAAAATTTACTGAATTCGGTGAACCCTGTGGGTCATCCAGTGGAAAGGTCCAGCAGACAGTTATGCAAACAAATCTAGGGTTCAATGGCAATGTCTGGGGTGGACACTCAGGCTTGGGAGTTAGAAGTATACAGGTCATCTCTACAAATTGCAGCAGTGCATGCGGGAGACTTCACAGAGGGAGAAGAGCAGTCATCCACGGACAGAAGCTTGGAGAACACCTGTGTTTACTGGTAGGCACAAGAAGAGCCATCAAAGGTGTTAAAGAGACAGGCTTAGAGAGGAAAATCAGGATAAACTAGCACTAATGAAAGCCAAGGGCCCAATTTCAAGAATACATGTTTCCCAAATACTCACTCGGATATCAGCCAGTATTTTTTGCAATGTCTTCTCCACAGAGGATCATGACTTGATAGCTGGCTGAGTCTTCGACTGACATAGCAACAGCTGGCAGTAACCAGATTCATGGTTAGTATAAAAGAAAACAAGAAAGCAATTTAGAAATGAAGATGAAAATATTCAATGTTAAGTTCTGTTTTGTTCCTTTTGCTTTTCTTCCACTACCTTCCCTTATAACCACAAAACAGTATTTTCTAAAACCTGTTTAATGTGTTAGCTAGTATAATTACCTTGTGAGTAGTGAAATCTTAACTATTTGAGTTCACAAACACACTGCAAAATGTCTACAATTTTAATTTTCATACAAAAATCTATGAAACATATAAACCATTGGAGTTATTTCAAATCAAAGAGTTTTCCTATACTCATTTATTGGGCAGTAATAATTTCTACAAATAGAAATGTTATGCAGATGTAAACAAAGTGTTTTTTCTTTTTAAGATCTGTGAGACATTTGATATTAAATACATAGGCCTTCTGTTCTAATTTTTTTTCTTAACAGGAATATGTAGCCAAAAACACTTTTCAATTATAGGAACTATTGGAAAACCCACTTATAAAAGATGTTAGATTCACAACAGTTCTGATTCAGTATCCACAGCTATTCAACTTAGGGTCAACTGCTCAAAAATATGAAATATTAGAAATAATTTTCTTATTATATAGAGATTTCTAACACAATAGTGCTTGATTCCTGTAAATCCTTCCCTATGTAGTTAATTCAAAAAAGAATGAACTTGAGATTTTAAAAAATGGATTTCTATCCTTTCAGAAGAGAAATCACAAGTTAGAGAAAGTAGGTAGGTATTGAAAGATTTTACTTGGGCAATAACTAATCAATTAAGGGAATCTTAAATCACATAGGATTTGTCAAGGCCATGAGTGGGGCATGTTAAAAAACAACTGATGCTGAACAGAGTAGGCTTTCTTCACTTTTCAGATTTTACACAAACATCATTCTCATCCTTTTCAGCCACTCTCAGGAGACGCCCAAACTAACATTTGCAAAACTAGGAATCCCTCCAATTTTGTGAACTCAAGAGTCCCCTATCTCTTTTTTAGGTCCTTCTCTCTCAATATCCCAAGAGTTAACCAACATAAAACAATCTCTGGAATGTGCACCAGAGGTGATTTTTGATGGACATTAAGGTGAAAACTACTGTCCTAGAGCTTCTGATTCAGTTGGCATGGGGTGAAGTCTGTACCTCGGGCATGATATATATATTTTTAAAGTGCCATATATAATTCTGATATGCAGTGAGACTCAAACTGTGAAGTTTACATTACACAATGATCCCAATAGACTAATCAATCCAATCCAATCCAGTTCAGCAAATATGTACCAAAACCTTCAGAAGGTTAGCAATGGGAGGGACACTTGAAAAATCTGAGCTACATACTACAGGAAAGTCATAGTACACTGGAAACTTTTCTGTGGATAAAATTCGATGGCATTTGCATCAACTTGTTTGGGCTAAGGGATGCCCAGATAGCTGGTTAAACACTATTTCCTGATGTGTCTGTCAGATGTTGCCAGAAAAAATGAGCCTTCGAACTGGCGGACTAAGTTAGCCAAACAGCCCTCCCCAATACGGGTGGGCATCATCTGATCCATTGAGGGTCTGAATAGAACAAAAAGGCAGAGGAAGGTTGAATTTGCTCTCTGCCTGACCACAATTTGGGACACTGATCTTATCCTGCCTTTGGCTCTCCTGGTTCTCAGGCTTTTAGAGCCAGACTGGAATCACTTCTCTAGCTCCCTACCCTTCAAACTATACCACCAGCTTTTTTGGGTCTCCAGCTTGCACATGGCAGGCTATAGGAAAGAGCCTCCACAATTCATGAGGAAATACCTTAAAATAAGCCACACATACACACACATATTGGTTCTGCTTCCTTCAAGAACCCTAATACAGTATTCAACTCAGTTTACTTCTACAAACATTTATAGAGGGATCATGTCACTTTTGTTTAAAACTTTGATTATGACCTAAAGCATTTATAATAAACTTGAACTCCTCACCTTGTTTTACAAGGTCCTTCATGATCTCACCAGTCTCTGCTCAGCCTCTCTGCCTGTGAGTCACTCCCTACCTCCTACAACACCAGTCTTCTAGCTCTTTCAACAGGCTCTGCTATACTCCAATCAGCTCCTGAAAACACGGGTCCTTTTGCCAGGACTGGTCTATGCTGTCTATCATATACGGCAGCTCCTTCCAGTCTGAATCAGCTCCTTAACAGAGTCACTGATTCATTTCCTTCATAGCACACAGCAGCTCTTGTAATTATGCACTTGTTCTCCATCTTGCCTATTAGACTGTAAGAGCTTATAAGAGGATCCTTAAGTGTCTTGTTCACTATTGTTTCCCCAGCATTTAATAGGCTGGCACACAGAAACTCTCAAAAAAAAAAAAAAAAAATTGTTGAATAAACAGTGACTACAAAGAAAAACAACACAGTCTTTATATTTAAGAAATGCACAATCTATCTGGTATGGTAAATGAGCTCTGCAGAGAGAGGAAGAAAGGTAGAGATCGGACTCAGGACAGGGGGTCTTAAAGGAATTCATCTTGCTAGGATGAGAAGAGAGGAGCATGGCATTCCACGCAAGGTCAAGAGTTTAAGCCACAGAACAAAAAAGGCACAAGTGTGGTACGCTGGCTGAGGTCAATTTGGATAGAGTGGACTATGTCAAATAATAAGGGCCTTAAATGCTCCCTGAAGTTTAGGTTATAATCTGTAAATAACGAGCAGCATTACAGGATTTTTAGGATCTGTCTTAGAAAGATCATTCTGAGGGCAAGGTAGCCCATTAGATCAAGAGTGTGTGTAGTGTTAGATTTCTAAAAGGCTATAAGTAAGTGTTAGTTGCTCAGTCGTGCCCGACTCTTTGTGACCCCATGGACTGCAGCCACCAGGCTCCTCTGTCCATGAGATTTTTTCAGGCAAGGATACTGGAGTGGGTCACCATTTCCTTCTCCAGGGGATCTTCCCAACCCGGGGATAGAACCGGGTCTCCTGCACTGCAGGCAGATTCTTTACCGATAGAGCTACAAGGGAAGCCCCTAAAAGGCCCTACCAACACAATATTTCAGATGAGAGTTTGCAGCTGGAACAGACTTTTCCAAAGAAAAGACAAACTTTATTACAAGCGTGAGTAGAGAAAATTTTCTTTTCTAGAAAAATAAAAATGTTACAAGTATTAGTATAGACAGCAGCCAGAAACTGGAGTTACCTCTCTGTCACCACTTAGCTAGACAAACCAACAGCTGCCACCAACTTCAAGCAAGCTGCATGTCTACAAGGATCCCTGACAACACAGGGTACAGTCACCAAACTGCTAGAATCCAACGGTTAAACAAACAAAACAAAACGAATCTCTCCTACCTATACTTAAGAGGGCGACTTTGCCTCCTCTGCAAATATATATGGTGGCCCAAGAAAGAGGCATGCCATCAGCTGTCAAGGGTGTAAACGGCGCCATTTCTTCCACCATTCCAGGCAGTCCCAAGCGCTGAAGGAACCTGGCATTTAACCACCCCTACCAGCAACCGGTGTTTATTTTTGGAACAGATGCGGGCAACGTAGGAAACCCAAAGCATACAAGAGGGAAGATGGTCACCTGTATCGCAACACCGGAAGTCAGTACCAAAACAAAATCCAACATGCAACCGTGAGGAGGAAGGCTGAAAACTAAACAATTATCCAGCAGAGAAGACTGAAAGTGAGCCTGCCAGATACAACGTTGCCGCTGAAGTCGCACCCAGGGGTTGAGGGGGTCGCCCAGCTCCTCTCCCGCGTCCCACTGGCCCACTCTGGCGCGACTCCGAAGGCCTCCGGCCCAGGCAGAGAGAGGAGTGCTCTGCCGCCGGGACGGAGACTTTTTCAAAGCGGCCAAGGCTGCCGGGATCGGGCAGAGACGCCGGGGGTCCGGAAGTGCGGGCCGCGGGGGTCCGCGGGCCGGCAGGGGGGAGTATCTCCCCGCTTCCAACTGGGCCTCGCTGAGGCCCGGGAGAGAGGGCTCTTGTCGCTCCTCAGGCCTGGGCCCCGGACGCGAGGAAGACCTCAAGGCGGGGCCCCGTCCGCCGCGGTCTCACCCCGGCCCCCCGGGGGGCTCTGCAGGATCAGGGGGGCCCTGGCGTCACCTTCTAGCTGACACCCGAGTCCAGGTTCGGTCGGCGAGCCGGGCCTCCGTCCTTCCTGCCTTACACCTCCTCCCTTACCCGCGAACCCCACCCCTGCCATGTGCCTCGTCCCATTACTTGATTAGGTCCCGGTAGTCCAAGAAGGATAAGATGAGGAGCAGGGGGTCGGTGGGCAGCGATTCTAGGGTCAGGGGCGCCGACTCGGTATCCATGGCCGCCATCTTGCCTGGCCCGGTGCAGGCCTGGCCACGCCCAGGCCACGCCCAGGCCACGCCCCCGCCGCCACAGCGCGCGCCGCTCCCCCGCCACCGGCACAGGTTTGTTATGTAATCGACAGGAGAGCAGGATGGCCCCGCCCACAGAGCGGCCCGATAGGCGGTTCCCCGGAAGGCTCCGCCTTCTGCCCTGCAGGCCGGGCGCGCGTGCCTCGGGATCTGGCTCACCCAAGCTGCTTTAGCTCTGCCTAGGCCCCCTGTGCTCTCCCTTAGATTCCCCCGAACTCCCTCCTCCCATTCCGATTCCTAAACTTGCCCAGTCCGGACCTCTTTGAGAGTTGATTACCAAATGTGATTGGGTCACTCTCGCCCCTCACGAGAAATTTTACATCCGCTACCCTTGAAGCGTGGCCTCAAGTTCTCTCTCTGCCTTTGGCCCCCAAATTCATTGTTTCTCTTCGTTTTCCGACCGAGAAATCCCTCGTTTCTCTTTTTAGCCTCCCTGGCCCGGCGTGTCGCTTACACAGCAGGATCCTTGTCCACTCTGTGGGGGGCAGAGTTGGGAATCAACTAGATAGAAGCGCTGGTGGAAGGCTCTTCTTCCAAACTAAGGAAGTGGTTATCGAGGGCATAATTTTAACCCCCTCCCAAGTAAAAGGTGCATAGGGTCTGAATCTATTTGGTGCTCTCAATTTGGTTGTCACAGTTGTTTTTCATCATTTTAGGGCAATGCAAGTGTATAATAAATTTTTTTTTTTGCCAAGATTTATTTTCAGAAGGTTAAGTACTTCAGATGTGAAGGGGGGTTGAGGCCTCAATGGGCTTGGTTGAGGAACTGATGGTCACTCTTTAGCTTAGACAAGAAGGTATTAAAGTGGAGATGGGAGACATGTCCTGGACTGTGAGCTAAGGAATAGATCACTTAGCAGATTTCTTCTTTTCTGTTTCTTTTCCAATGCAATGTGGTGTAAAGTGCTTGAGGGAGTCAAGTGAGACCTGGACTTCATCAGTTCAGTTCAGTTGCTCAGTCGTGTCCAACTCTTTGCGACCCCATGAACCGCAGCACGCCAGGCCTCCCTGTCCATCACCAACTCCCGGAGTCCACCCAAACCCATGTCTATTGAGTCAGTGATGCCATCCAACCATCTCATCCTCTGTCATCCCCTTATCCTCCTCCTGCCCTCAATCTTTCCCAGCATCAGGGTCCTTTCAAATGAGACAGCTCTTCAAATCAGGTGGCCAAAGTATTGGAGTTTCAGCTTCAACATCAGTCCTTCCAGTGAACACCTAGGACTGATCTCCTTTAGGATGGACTGGTTGGATCTCCTTGCAGTCCAAGGGACTCTCAAGAGTCTTCTCCAACACCACAGTTCAAAAGCATCAGTTCTTCGGCACTCAGCTTTGTTTATAGTCCAACTCTCACATCCATACATGACCACTGGAAAAACCATAGCCTTGACTAGACAGACCTTTGTTGGCAAAATAATGTCTCTGCTTTTGAATATGCTATCTAGGTTGGTCAAAACTTTCCTTCCAAGCAGTAAGTGTCTTTTAATTTCATGGCTGCAGTCACCATCTGCAGTGATTTTGGAGCCCAGAAAAATAAAGTCAGCCATTGTTTCCACTATTTCCCCATCTATTTGCCATGAAGTGATGGGTCGGATGCCATGATCTTCGTTTTCTGAATGTTAAACTTTAAGCCAACTTTTCCACTCTCCTCTTTCACTTTCATCAAGAGGCTCTTTAGTTCTTCTTCACTTTCTGCCATAAGGGTGGTATCATCTGCATATCTGAGGTTATTGATATTTCTCCTGGCAATCTTGATTCCAGCTTGTGCTTCATCCAGCCCAGCATTTCTCATGATGTACTCTGCGTATAAGTTAAATAAGCAGGGTGACAGTATACAGCCTTGACATACTCCTTTTCCTATTTGGAACCAGTCTGTTGTTCCATGTCCAGTTCTAACTGTTGCTTCTTGACCTGCAAATAGGTTTCTCAAGAGGCAGGTCAGGTGGTCTGATATTCCCATCTCTTGAAGAGTTTTCCACAATTTATTGTGATCCACACAGTCAAAGGCTTTGGCATAGACAATAAAGCAAAAATAGATGTTTTTCTGGAACTCTCTTGCTTTTTCCATGATCCAGCAGATGTTGGCAATTTGATCTCTGGTTCCTCTGCCTTTTCTAAATTCAGCTTGAACATCTGGAAGTTCACAGTTCATGTATTGCTGAAGCCTGGCTCGGAGAATTTTGAGCATTACTTTACTAGCGTGTGAGGTGAGTGCAATTGTGCGATAGTTTGAGCATTCTTTGGCATTGCCTTTCTTTGGGATTGGAATGAAAACTGACCTTTTCCAGTCCTGTGGCCACTGTTGAGTTTTCCTAATTTGTTGGTATATTGAGTGCAGTACTTTCACAGCGTCATATTTCAGGATTTGAAATAGCTCAACTGGAATTCCATCGCCTCCACTAGCTTTGTTCGTAGTGATGCTTTCTAAGGCCCACTTGACTTCACATTCCAAGATGTCTGGCTCTAGGTGAGTGATCACACCATCATGATTATCTGGGCCGTGAAGATCTTTTTTGTACAGTTCTTCCATGTGCTTGAGGGAGTCCAGTCAGATCTGGACTTCATACATCTGTTGTTTACTAGAAGTGGAATGGTGAGCTAGTTAATTATGCCCAAATTCTATGATCCTGTTTTCATGCATGCATGCTCAGTGGCTTCAGTGGTGTCCAACTTTTTGCAATCCTATGGACTGCAGCCAGCCTCACTCCTCTGTCCATGGGATTCTCCAGGCAAGAATACTTGAGCGGATTGCCATGTGGGGAATCTTCCTGACCAGGGATCAAACCTAGGTCTCTTGCATCTCCTGCAGGCAGATTCTTTACTGTCGAGACACTAGGAAAGCCCACGTAACTGTTTACTCAGCTCTAAAACCATCTGTCCCCTAAAGTGGTTTATCAATGCCCATAAAGATTTGTGTAAATGACTGGCTAGATATTTTTTAAAATGTTAATTTTCTAACAACCTGTACAAGCCTGTACATACATCCATCACCAAGTTTTACAAACTTTGCCACATTCTGGAGAAAGTTTCCTACTATTTGGAAAAGAGGAAATGATTCTACCCTTCCCATCCCACCCATCCCCAACAACAAAATACTCCATTTCCTCAATTCACCATACCATATAGTCATTTCAGTTCCTCAGTCATGTCCAACTCTTTGCAACCCCACGCGCTGCAGCATGCCAGGCTTCCCTATCACAAACTCCCGGAGCTTGCTCAAACTCATGTCCATCAAGTCGGTGAGGCCATCTAGCCGTCTCATCCTCTGTCGTCACTTTCTCCTGCCTTCTCTCTGTCCCCACATCACAGCCTTTTCTAATGAGTCAGTTCTTTGCATCAGGTGGCCAAAGTATTGGAGCTTCAGCTTCAGCATCAGTCCTTCCAATGAATATTCAGGGTTCATTTCTTTTAGGATAGACTGGTTGGATCTCCTTGCAGTCCAAGGGACTCTCAAGTGTCTTCTCCAGCACCACAGTTCAAAAGCATTAATTCTTCAGCACTCAGTTTTCTGTATTGTCTGACATTCACATCCATACATGACTACTGGAAAAACCATAGCCTTTTTCTCTATCAGACCTTTGTTGGCAAAGTAATGTCTCTACTTTTTAATATGCTGTCTAGGTTTGTCATAGCTTTTCTTCCAAGGAGCAAGTGTCTTTTAATTTCATAGCTGCTGTCACCATCTGCAGTGATTTTGGAGCCCAAGTAAATCAAATCTCTCACTGTTTCCATTGTTTTCCTATCTGTTTGCCATGAAGTGATGGACAGAATGCCATGGTCTTCATTTTTTGAATGTTGAGTTTTAAACCAGCTTTCTCACTCTCCTCTTTCAGCTTCATCAGGAGGCTCTTTAGTTCTTTGCTTTCTGCCATAAGGGTGATGTCATCTGCATATCTGAGGTTTTTTATATTTCTCCCGGCAATCTTGATTCCAGCTTGTGCTTCATCCAGCCTGCATTTCGCATGATGTACTCTGCATATAAGTTAAATAAGCAGGGTGACAATATACAGCCTTGACATACTCCTTTCCCAGTTTGGAACCAGCCCATTGTTCCATGTCCAGTTCTAACTGTTACTTCTTGATTTGCACACAGGTTTTGCAGGAGGCAGGTCAGGTGGTCTGGTATTCCCACCTTTAAGAATTTTCCATGGTTTGTTGTGATCCACACAGTCAAAGGCTTTAGCATAATCAATGAAGTAGAAATAGATGTTTTTCTAGAATTCTCTTACTTTGTCTTTGATCCAATGGATGTTGGCAACCATACCATTAATGCCTTATAATTATGGTTTTGTCTAATATTTATAACCCCTTTCCTCCCCCACTCCCACTGTATTAATTGTGTTTTTTATTTTCTGTATCTTATGATGTTTTGACTTCCTAAAAATCTTGCTGACTAGAGACAGACTGACCTCCCAGGGCTAGCTAGTTTCTAAAGATAACAAACAGCTTGGACACACCTCTCATATGCAAGCCAACCACCCTCTTTATCTAACTCTCACACACAGAGCCACTACTTCCCTTGCCCTGTGTCATCTTAGGGTCAGGTACCAGGCAATGAGAGAACACCCCGATAGTCCAAAGACCCCCATTTATTTTTCAGATCAGCCAGTCCCAAGCTGTTTGTCCTGGGCCAGGAAGATACCCTGGAGAAGGAAATGGCTACTCTCCAGTATTCTCGCCTGGAAAATTCCATGGACAAAGGAGCCTGGCAGGCTACAGTCCATGGGGTCACAAAGAATCAGACATGACTGATCAACTAACACTTTCACTTTACTTTTCAAGCTGTTTACTCTGCCCTGCCCAATGCAAACTCAGATAAAGTCTCTGGCCTAAATTTGTCTCTTGCTCCTGCTTCTGCCTCCTGACCCAAACCTGATGCTTCCACGGGGACCCTTCATGGCATGGTGTGCCCCTTTCTCTAGGGAAATGTAATTTAAAAAAGGAAACTTCTTTCCATGGCATTGACCTTGTCATGGTGTCACTCAGTCACCTCCATAAACTGAAATCCCACAGTACAAATGAGAGACTCACCCAGCAAAAACCAAAACTGAAGCAAACAAACAAACAAAAAAGCCCCTTGTGCTTACATGTCTATACTTCCAAACTATTTGTGCACATATTTAGAGCATTTACTGAATTGGATTCAGGTCAGTTATTCCCTGTCAGTCTCTATCATTCTTAATCACTCGGTCGTGTCTGACTATTTGTGACCCCATGAACTGTAGCCTGCCAGGCTCTTCTGTCCTTGGAGATTCTCCAGGCAAGAATGCTAGAGTCAGTTGCTACATACCAGGCTGTAAACTCTGTCTTTTACATCTTTATTACACAGGGTCTAGTATGACATTCAATAAGTAGAAAGTTTAAATTCAGGTTGAATGGATAAAGACAACTCTCATTTCTATTTACAAGAGAACCGTACCTGTTGATACAGGTAAAGTTCATAAAGGCATTTGATCCTAATTCATGTTTGTCTCTATTTCTCCCTCAAATGGGCTACTTGCTTTAAGTTTAAAAGCTGCTAGGAGTTTCATGCATGGCCAGTCACTTCAGTCATGTCCGACTATTCACAACCCTGTGGACTGTAGCCTACCAGGCTCCTCTGTCCACTGGATTTTCTGGGGAAGAATACTGGAGGAAGTTGCCATTTCCTCCTCCAAGGGATCTTTCTGACCCAGGAATGGAACCTATGTCTCCTGCATTGGCAGGCAGATTCTTTACCACTGAGCCACCTGGGAAGCCTAGTTGGAGTTGCAAGTAGACTGTATTTGCTTCTGCTATCCTATTGCATTTTCCTCCTTTTTGGACTTGGTCCAGTTATGACCTAATGAGAAGACCAAGAGTGTGAAGTTACTCTGTCATAGCTAGGATTAAGGTGAGGTAAGAGACGTACTCACCTGGGACACAAAATTCAAGGGAGTATGAAAAAAAAAAAACAACCCTCAGTAATCAAGATGAATAATATTTTAATGCAATATTTTTTTTAAATGCAAAACCCCCATGATGAACAAAATAACAAAATCTTAGACAAAAATGGGATCCCACAGTGCTGTGCAAGCCATATTGGACCCTAAGCCAAAAGGGAAAAAACAAATGTGCTCTTAAACATATGTCTTTATGACTTTTCAAATGGTTATTGTTTTTTCCTAGAAGGCCAGAAGGGAGCGTTCAGGTAGAGGACTTGCTTCCCCTATGTAGCAAGGCTCAGAGCTCCTGCCATCCTTAGGTCGGGGGAGTACCATCAGGTTGCCGGCCCCTTCTGTGATAGACCATACCTCCCCAGGGAAGTGACCTCAGCCCAGGATCCATTTTTCTCCCCAGCATGGTAGGAAGCAGGTCGAGGAGGTTGGGGGGAGCAATGCAGGTGAGCAGTCCCCAGAAGAGCCCTTTTCTGGACTTGGCTATCTGGGTCCCCTTGATTAAGATCAAGGGTGAGGGCTCCATAGCCTTTGTGCCTGGGTGGGAGAGACAGTCTAAGTCTGCTAATGGTTTTGGAAGCTAGTCTCTAAAGGACATGGAAGGATTTCACCAAAATAGCATTTATTTGCCATTAATATTCTTTTTTTTAAATTAAGTCTTTATTGAATTCGTTACAATATTGCTTATGTTGTTTATGTCCTGGTTTCTTGGCCATAGGGCATATGGGATCTTCGCTCCCCGACCAGGGATCAAACCTGCACCCTCTGCATTGGAAGGCGAAGTGTTAACCACTGGACCAGCAGGGAAGTCGCTATTTGCTGTTAATATTCTTGTGGTACATCAGAATGCACAAGATTCTGAAAGAGTTCATACATGGCATTTAAAAAGAAGAGATTTGTCTATTCTCTCAGAAATAGAGATAAATAAGATAATGCCTGAGAAATAAATACACTCACGTGTTCTCTTTAAAAGCCCAGTCTCACCTTGGTTAGTGGCAAGTAGTCCTTACCCTACCTCCTTACACAGTTACACTTTAGCTTCATCACTCCCTGGTGGCTCAGGCAGTAATCTCAGAATCTGTGTGTAATATGGGAAACGTGGGTTCAGTCCCTGGGTTGGGAGGATACCCTGGAGAAGGGAATGGCTACCCACTCTAGGATTCTTGCTGGGACAATTCAATGGAAAGAGGAGCCTGACGGGCTACAGTCTATAGGTTTGCAAAGAGTCTGACACAACTGAACAAGTAATACTTTCTTTTACTAGCTTCATTGGCTTCAAGGTTCCCATCGGCTGTTTCAGTAAGTCCTTCAGACATTCATTCATTCCTTATTACTTGCCAGGACCTAGGCTCAGGACTATAGTGATCAAGACAGGGTGCTGTTCCTACTTGGATGCAATCACTCTTTAGAAGGTGAGAGATACACCTCCTGTTTGCTTGGGGAGAAACAAATCCACATGGCCCTGGAGTCTCATTTTCTCCCTCGTTTTCAGGGTTTAGCAACTAGCTGCATCAGCAGATCTGAGTTTGCTGGGAGGCAGAACAGGCAATAGCCAGATACTGAGTTTTAGAGGCTCTTGATAAATGCTGTAAATGGTGGCCTCGTATGTCCCACGCCCCACCCCCACCACCCACCATATGTAAAGCATCATAGTTTAGGGTCCCTCTGTATTGACCACTCTCTGGGATGTGTCCGGTCTTCTGCCCAGCCTAGATGCACCTCCCAGTGGGACAGTGAAAGCTGTGAACTGAGATGGGGAGGAAGATGGGAGTGGGCCTGGAAGTAGGGCGTTTTTATGTATTTTCCTTCTTTTCTCTACTTGTAAACCCATACCAACATTCTGTATTTATACTGCATGGCCTGGGTGGTGCGTGTCCCGGGCCCATGAACAGTAGCTGCTGGAGGTAACTTGAAGGTCACACACTGCTTTGTCTCATGCTAAGTGTTTGCGGAAATGGCCCTGACCAATTGGGCCTCTCAGAGACACTCTCAGGGGTCCCGTCAGGTTGTAGGGCAGGCTTGGGACTGAACCGTGCAAGGCTTGTTGTCAGCTCTTCCAGCGGTGGTGAGGCAGGCCTGGCATTGGGAGCCCAGGAGATGAGGGGGTGGGAAGACCAGGATGGAACTACCAGTCACCAGCTCCTCCAAACAAGTGCGTCATCCAGAAAAAACAAAGAAAGCCGAGTGAAAGGCTGCTGGTGAGTGGTGAAAAGGAGGCCTGCCTCTGTGGAGCTCAGGAAAACTCAGGAGCGTGCTCATGCTTCATGGCTGAAAGCAGGGAAAGGAATATAATTACAGGGTGGTAGGGAGATTAGGGGCTGCCACTGCTGCTCAGAAAGGCATCCAGCCTGATGAGCTGATGCAAAAATCTGGAATGGATTTAGCTGTTTCTGTGGTACAAACACAGGAAAACCCATGGCTAATAAACCTGGATTTAAACGTACGGTTCCAGCAGTCATATGAATGAGGTTCTGGGATTTGGTCCCCTGCTCCTCTCATGGGCAAGACTTTCAATATTCCTGAATTTGCTAAAGCATACGTGTGTTGTTTTGTTTTGTCTGGAACACACTTCTCATTTTCTTGCAGCCTTTGTAATTAGTGTGAACTTTCTGGATGCACAGTGAATCAATTCAGTTCAGTTCAGTCGCTCAGTCGTGTCCGACTCTTTGCGACCCCATGAATCGCAGCACGCCAGGCCTCTCTGTTCATCACCATCTCTCGGAATTCACCCAGACTCACGTCCATCGAGGCTGTGATGCCATCCAGCCATCTCATCCTCTGTATTCCCATCTCTTTCAGAATTTTCCACAGTTTATTGTAATCCACACAGTCAAAGGCTTTGGCATAGTCAATAAAGCAGAAGTATGGACCTGCCTATTGAACACATTTGAAGTGGTGCCCCCTATTGGTGGCTTCTAAAACAGTGAATACTAAGGGTGGATGGTCTGTAATCCCAGAGTTTCCCAAGATTGCATCTTGGAAACAATGACTTCTCCCAGGGTCAAAGAAAATGCAGTGTTCTCATACAAGGTGTTATACAGTTCAGGGTGCCAGATAACACCATCCACCAACTCAGTAGCCTGTAGGCTGAGGGAGACATGGTGTTTGGAGTCCTTATGTGTCCTTTTGAAGCTTATGCAGGTCAGCCTGTGTGCTGTTTTCCTGCAGTGCCTGAAAGATATCATAAGAGTGGCTGAACTGTGGGGTGCTTGGTATGCGGGCTTGAATGGGCTGATACTTTTTTTTAGGGGGTAGGGGATACTCTCCAGAANAGTAGCCTGTAGGCTGAGGGAGACATGGTGTTTGGAGTCCTTATGTGTCCTTTTGAAGCTTATGCAGGTCAGCCTGTGTGCTGTTTTCCTGCAGTGCCTGAAAGATATCATAAGAGTGGCTGAACTGTGGGGTGCTTGGTATGCGGGCTTGAATGGGCTGATACTTTTTTTTAGGGGGTAGGGGATACTCTCCAGAAGAAGGGAAAATTCAGCCACTGATCTCTGCTCATCTCTGTGCCCTGAGAGGCTGACCTCTATGGACTCCTTCATCTGGGTTCCCCTGTCATCTGGCTTGTGGTCAGCAACTGGGGAAAGGGGGAGAAAGGAGGAACTAGGATATTTAGTCTCCCTCAGCTGGAGTTTCGACTATAATTGTGTTTTTCTGTATATGCCCAAACTCATCAAAATGTGTATAGTAAATATGTGAATCTTTTGGTATATATCAACTAAACGTCAATAGAGCTGTAGAAGAGGGGAAAAAAGAAAAGAAGAAATGGTCATGGGACCTTCCTGGAGGCTTCCTGTGTGGCTAGCAGCCATAGGAATGGAGGCCCAACTTCTGATTGGCCTATTTTGGAAACAACACTCTCTACACATAGGAATTTCACTACAGCCTTATATACCAGATAAGCAACCACACTTGGGGAGGGGGCACCTGGGGCAAGAAGCCCTGGAAAGTGATCCAGTCATCAGGGAAGCAAACCTTGTGCCGGAGGCCTCCTCCTCCCTCCTTCAGACCCATGGACTCGCAGATGTCACGGTTCAATCTCACAACAGGTTGGAGACTGTGGAAATGGGGCTCTACTTTCTCGTCAGCCAAGTCTACAGGGACTTCCTTAGGTTGTCCAGCCTGAAACTAGCTCATTCTGGAAAAACAGGATGGTCACTGAAAGGAAAATGACTCTGCCACCTGACATTCTTACCTTGCACTGGGTCCTGAACCATCTGAACTAGAATATCCAGCAAGTTCTGCAATGATATGAAGATGGTCCTCCTAACCAGGGCCCAAGCCTGGTTCCTGATGCCTTAGCCAAATTCAGAAACAGGTGGCTGCCCAACCATTAAACTCAGAGAAACCAACTTACTGTTCAGCCTAAGCAGTTAGCTCGCTGGTGTCTTTTTGATAAGACTAGCATATAATGGAAGAGCATGGTTCACTGATGAAATAGCTTGCTTCTGAGATGGGTAAATCCCGTGGAACGCCACAGCCATAAATCACAGAGGCCCATAGCACTAGGCATGCTAAACAGTGGGTTAGACTTCACGTGCCATTTTTGGCTGTCGAGCACACTGTCCACAGGCACCCTCTGTGGAAGAGCAACAAAATGTAGAGGAAAATAACCTACTTAAAAAGACTGATGAAGCATATCTGGGCCTTATGTCTATCTATATCAGCTCACTGAGTCTATCCTCTAACCCATGACACTAATGAAACCACCAAAAGGATGGGGATACCCAACCGGAAATTCTTTCGACAAAAATAGAAGCTACTGTTACTGAAAAAAACCTTGTGTTCTTTGCCCACTCTGCCTGTCTGTCCAGTGATGGCCTGGTGGTCTCTGCAAGCCTGACCAGTTCGGCTGTCTTGGGCCATTTGTCAGTTGCTTGTGTAAGTCTTGTGTTTCATTTACATTGTGTTTCACTTGTGTAAGTTCTGCGTTTCCTTTCATTTACAATGAATCTGTGTTTCATTTACACTGTGAGATGGTTTCTACAGGAGTCACATCCAGCTTAGTTTGCTCTTTTGTCCACTGAACATCCATTACTGACAAAACACACTCGACAATACTTGTGTAAGTTCTGCGTTTCCTTTCATTTACAATGAATCTGTGTTTCATTTACACTGTAAGATGGTTTCTACAGGAGTCACATCCAGCTTAGTTTGCTCTTTTGTCCACTGAACATCCATTACTGACAAAACACACTCGACAATTACTTTGTGAGCTGGTGTGCTGACACGTACTGGCTGTCACTGATTGGCTCAGTTTCAGCAGCTTAGGGGCGCTCTGTGATTTGCTGACTTTCCGAAGTGTGGGGTGTTACAGCGAGGTTGTCACCGATTGGTTGATTTGAAGAACACAAATTATCTTGTGAATGTTCAGTGGGCAAAAGAACAAAGTTAATTAACTTGATTGTGGGACTCCTTCCGCAGTGTATGAGTGTATCAAATCTTTGTGTCGTACACTTAAAATAACTACAGCTTTGTCACTCATACCTCAAAAAGCTGAAAAAATAAAATAGGAAAGATAATAGAAATGATAATACAAATATAATAAAATATGAATGTATCATATTTTACTTTAGTCTCCTAATTTAGAAATTTAGAAAATCTCCAAATTTGTTATAATAAATGGCATTTTGATAAATATCATTGTATATTCATTTTTGTGAATTGTTTCAATTATGCTCATAGCATAAATCTTAGGTTTGGAATTGCTGGGTCAAATTTGCAAACTTTTTAATAGTTTGTCATATATTTCTAAAGGGCTCTCAAAATAGGTTACAGACAAACCCTTGAGTTCTAGATATAGAAGCCGTACAGACCCATATTCTCTGACCCAAATATAGTAAAATCAGAAACGAATAATAAATGTATATTCTCAAAGCCCCACAAGTTGGCCTCAAAAAGCAAATAAATAAAAACATCCTTTAAAATATTTATCAAAGAAATTAAAGCAGATGTTATAGAATTATTTGACAATAATGACAACCAGAAGGGCATATAATAATTAAAAAAAATTGTTCTGCCAAAACCTTACCTGGAAGCAAACTAAAAACCTTATTTTCTATACTAGACAAGGAAGGAAAATAGGTATACAAATCATTCCACTCAAGTTGTAGAAGAACAAATACATTTAGGGAAGCCAGATATGTATAAATTAAGGAAAAGTCTAATGGAAGGAATTCAGTTCAGTTCAGTTCGGTCGCTCAGTCGTGTCCAACTCTTTGCGACCCGGTGAACCACAATACACCAGGCCTCCTGTCCATCACCAACTCCTGGAGTCCACCCAAACCCATGTCTATTGAGTCAGTGATGTCATCCAACCATCTCATCCTCTGTCATCCCCTTATCCTCCTGCCCTCTATCTTTCCCAGCATCACGGTCCTTTCTAAGGAGTCAGCCCTTCGCATGAGGTGGCCAAAGTATTGGAGTTTCAGCTTCAGCATCAGTCCTTCCAATGGATATTCGGGACTGATTTCCTTTAGGATGGACTGGTTGGACCTCCTTGCAGTCCAAGGGACTCTCAAGAGTCTTCTCCAACACCACA